>BPLQ01000008.1:0-474826 GCA_021605075.1 Caerostris darwini | reverse complement strand
AAGAAATAAATTAATAGTTTAATAAAATGATTGAGGAGAAAATGAATGTCACTGTTCTTAAAAGCGGGGGTGCTCGCTATGACATTTTTAAACTAACTCTGCATTTCGGAATGAACTAGTGAAAAATTATAACGATTGATAGCGAGCACCCCACGCTTTTGGAACAGTGACACTCATTTTCTCCTCAATCATTTTATTCTTATGTTAACAATTATTTTTAATACTTTTTAGTTTAATTCACTCTAAAAGCGTGTTTTTTAGTGTTTTTAAACTATAATATTTAAATGAGGTCCCGGTACGGAGGAGTGGAACTATAGTTATTAGAATAATGTAATTGTAAGTAAAACAAAGGCTAAATGCGAATATATCGACCCAGCCAGGATTCGAACAGGGAATGTCCTGATCCGTAGTCCGGCGCATCATCCGTTGTCCTACATAGGTTTGAATGTCTTTAATGAATAATTTAATTCTACATGGGTTAAATTGCTCTTCATAAGTTAAAATAAAATCTCTAATCCTGACGATCCTAATCTTGATGAGATAATAAACTTATCAAAATATTTTAGTGTTCTTGATAAGTCTCCAACGTGTAAATTAAATCTGATCGCTTAAAGTAGCGCAAAATCGAGCCCAAAGAGTCAGTTACAAACAAACAAACAAACATGGTGAAACTAATATAAAAGCGTATTAAAAAGAATCAACTTTTTTCTCTCTGAAAGATGCCTGTAAATGTTTCTTTGCAGCTTAAATAGTGTATATGAGGAGAAACAGATCTCCAGGGGAAAAAGTCAGTTACATACAGACATACAAACATACAAACATACATACATACATACAAACATACAGGTGAAGCTAATAAAAGCGTATTAAAAATTGTTGTTTCACCAAGACAATGACCCTTATCACAAAGCGATGAAAACTATGGCTAAATTAAATGAATTACGCTACAAATCGTTTCCTCACTAACCGTACACGACAGATCTGACAGCAACTATTGGCTTTTTGCAGACATCAAAAAGATGCTCCAGGGAAAGAAATTTGGTTCAAATGAATAATTGGTTGCCGAAACTAATGCCTATTTTGTGAGCAAAGACAAATCTTTCTACAAAAAAGGCCTCGAAAAGTTAGAGGAGAGTTGTAATGAATGTATCATTCTTGAAAGAGATTATGTTGACGAATAAAGTCGAATTTCTAAACAAAACCTTATTCAATAGTGAGGACACTAGATGTCCGATTTAGTTGTTATAAAAATAAAATTAAACTGCAATTGTTTTAAATGATAGCTATAGGCAAAGCAAACAATACGAAATGCAAATATTTCTTGCGAAAGAAACTGCATACAAAACAACACCGTGTCCACAAAAGCACAAAGTCAGTTGATGGCAAATGCAACTTTAGAAAGCTTTAATTGTTATGTCGCATCCCCCGTCTTTTCTAGAAATTTCACCATTTCTAGAAATTCTCGTTAATTTGAAACAATCCCCAAATTTGGCACCTATGCTCAACGTGGTGTTTTTTATTGTATTATGTGCTTAGCGTATTTTTATAGAATAAAAACATTCTTTAAACCAGAGAAATTTAAAAATTAATAAGTTTAACAAATAATTGTAAATATTATTGTTATGAGCCTCTATGCGAATTTCATTTCATTAAGCAAATGGAAGAAAGCATGATAATCGTTTTCCAGAACTAATCTCGCCAAATGACAACTTGATGAGTATTTTCTCTGCCAAACTACTCACTCTCCTTCAAGGTGTCATCAACGGTTGGGCCATTTCTAGTAACAAAAGAAAGCATGACAATCATTGTCCAGAAGTAATCTCACCAAACATAACAGTGACACATACGAGGGTTTTCGATCCAGAACAACCTCACCTGTCCACGAGTCGTTCAGGTCAGTGAACGGATTAATTAGGATTAGAATGAAAAATTGTTTATTAATAAATGCAGACATTCTTTAAGGCAAAAATGAAAAAAATTGTGCCTTAAAAGTTAAATTTGACTGTCTGTACTAAATTTACGATTAAAAGTCAAAATGAACTCTAGTTGCTTTAGGCAGAATTACGCTTCAGTAATCTTTAACTGAAGCCCTAACAAACAACATTCAAATTAAGCGATTACAATTTCTTTAATTAATCCAAAAATTGACAATCATTTAATAAAGGCTTCTCAAATGCAAGCATTATGGAAATCCAAGCGCTCGCATTATAAATATTGCATAAATGAATCCATTTATAATTCTCTTGAAATAGGCATTTTTCTGAATATTAAAAAGGTTGGAAAACTACTTTCGTTTCCTGTGACTGCGGAATCTGAACAAATCATCTTCTTGATATGAACAGAAAAAGAAAAAAGTCGCTTTTCTGTTTCCAAGAAAGAAGGTATGTCCTTATTATATTAAAGAAAACCTCCGGAAGCATTATGGGAGCCTCCGGAGAATTTTCCATAACACAAATTAATGTGGCATAATTGCTTGGAACTGAAGTTTCTTCTTAATTATGACATATTTGTACACCAATTGCCTGGTGTACTCAAATTTAATAATGCAGTCCATTTCTCTTCAAACACTTCATGCAGTTTTAGAAATAAAACATTTTATTACATTTTTTTAAAAATTGAATAATTTTATTAAATAATAACGTTCCATTTTATAAAGCATAGTGGATAAATTTGCTGACTGTGACTCATCTCCAGTTTGTTATTGTTGTTACTAATTCCCCTGGTGCAGGAAAGACTATACCAGGTCCAGAAGATCCCGTCATTGATGACAGGGCCATGGCTATGGGTAGTATGCAGCTTCCCTTTTAGCGAGATACTGATTCATTGGTATCCGAACAATGAGCAGCAACATAAAAAATATCGTATTCAAGAAAGAAAAACAGTTAGCCACAAATTGTGTATACTTTATAAACTCATATTTGTGAAAATTGCAACACCATGAAGGAATCGTCATAATTGAATGAAATTTAATACACAGTTGGTTGGTAGTGGCACAAATAAATTATTAAATGTTCAAAGCAAACAAACAATAACAAGAGATCGGAATCAGTATTTTGTGTAGCCACCACGCGCCGCAATAAGTGCTGCTACATGACGTGGCATGGAGTCAAACAAATTTTGAATGTCTGCCTGAGGAACAGCATTCCATATTGTTTGTATGCGCACCCAAAGTTCGTCTGCAGAAGCAACAGGATGAAGTTCACGAGCGAGACGCCGACCAACGAAATCCCACACGTGTTCAATCGGCGACATATCCGGGGAATACGCTGGCCAAGGAAGAAGCTGTACCTGCCGCGTTGCAAAGAAGGGTTGAACAGTCCTAGCGATGTGAGGGCGGGCATTGTCCTGTTGAAATACAGCGCCAGGCAAGCTTTGAAGGAAGGGAACAGCTTGGGGCTGTAGAACTTCACTGATGTACCGGTTGCTGTTCAGATTGCCCACAATTCTTAGCAATTGATCGTCCATGATATGCTATGGCACTCCAGACCTAACTCTGGGTGTTCGTCCACTGTGGCGTTCGGTAATGCACTCCGGAAGGTGGCGTTCACCGGCTCCTGCACGATAAGACAATCCAGCTTTACGAAGGCCGATGATTCTCCCCCATTCAAACTCTGTAAGTTGTTCAGATCTTGCTCTCTTTCGTCGAAGAGGCACAAGTAACGATTGAGCTAACGTTTACCACTAGCAGATAACCACCGATAACCATACACGCCTTGCTACAGCCGTCTATTTATTCGGATCCCTCCGCCGTTCAGAGGGCGCTGCTCAGCATACGCATGCGTTACGGATTTGAAATTCTAATCATTTGCATATCATGCCCTAATTTGCATTTCCTAAAAATTTCAGCTCACTCGCGTATGTCCTTCGTGGTGTTGCAATTTTCACAAACATGAGTTTAGGTACAAGCTTGTAAAAAACTAGTTCCGTGACAATAAATTGTCAATACAAGTATGGTTTTCAAAGATTGTACATTGGTCTTGCTCCTGGTAGATTATGCGTCGTGTCAGACAAAATATCAAAAATTAGCCAAATTGTAAAGAAATTGTAGAATCACATGGACATCATTTGAATAACATCAGACAAAGGTAATATAACAGAACGTGTTAAAGATCCTATCTGAAATAACTCTGGTCATAAGTGTAATTATAAAACAATAGTTGTTCTAAACGACGCAAATGAAGTATCAGAGTGAGGAAAATTGTCATCAAATAGCGAAATCGTATAGAATTAGTAGACGATATCATCTGAAAGATGTCAGGAGATGGAAGATAATAGAATGTGTTAAAGGCAGCCAACGACATTCGGAAATAACCTTGGCCATAATGTCAATCGATCCGTGATTTTCCACTTTTGAAAACGGTATCAAAGTAAAGAGTCTATTACCCAAATCATCATCAAATAGCCAAATTTTGATATTGGTATCAAAATGAAGAAACAGCGTCGCTTTCCGAAATTACTTTTGTCCCCTATTGTAACGCTTTACTTGAAACCGTTTGACATGGTAATTTACCAATTTTCCACTCATTAATTAATCGGGAAGCACTATGATTTCATAATAAATTCATAACATTAAAGAATTTTTTACAATGGCTAAAAAATACTATGATGAAGCTCAGCCTTTACCAAAAAGAAAATTGAACTCTTTTAAAAAGGATCCTATCAAAATGAAAACAAATTCAGCTCATCCAGTTTTAAAAATATCTGTCAATAAGTTATTTTCTATTTAAAACTGTCTCTAGTAGTTGAATATCTCTCTTCCTTTAACTACTAACTTCTCGTCAGTACTCCTGCTGATCTTCAACAATTCCCTATCATTTGGCAATCTCTGCATCTGACATACAAAGCGCTTTTTTTTGTAGGATACGTTGTATTTGCTTTATTTTTACATTTATTGAATATTTATGCTGGAAGATACTTTCTGCTCTTTGTTTATTAAACAAGAGGAATATTTTTTGCCGAACGATGACTTTGAAAACTATTTGTTTTCAAAAGTGCTTTTTCAATCTTTTCAGATCAAAGTTTCAGATCTTATCGAATACGTATAAAATGTCATGATAAAGCAAATACCATCTGGCTTAACTATAAATCGAATAACAAAATGCGATGTTACCCATGATCTAAAGTGATACGTACAGAAAATTTTTATATTTTCAAAAAAATAATAGCTCAAAAATAACGCACTTTTCTTCCTATTGTAACGTCTCAACCTATACTAGACTTATAACGTCTTCAAGAAGAGGGCCACTTTTCAGGTTCATGGCAACACTTTAATTCTTATTTACAAGCATTATATACATATATACAGAACTCTATTTACAAAAAAAAAAGTAAAATAATTTTATTCACAAGTGCAACTCACACCAAGGACGGATATTATCAGAATTCTCGAATCTACGACGAATTTTAAACATCTGGTTTGTAGCAGACCTTAATTATCACAGAGCGTGATACACGAAATCACAAGAGGCTCATTTTGTAAACAGGCGGAAACTCAGCCGGCCTGCTCAGTCACTTCAGAGAAAAAGAGAAAAACAATACTCTTCGTCGACTCGTCACAGTACTCTTTACCTTCTTTACCAAAACCGTCCTTTTAAGACAATCCTTCAAGAGGGGTGGGTCAGCTTCCTTCACTTATCGTCGGAGTAGACATTTTCTCGACTCGTGGTCTATCACCCATCACGATGGAATAACTCATAATATAGTTCATATTCAATCTGTAATTTGTTTCGTCCTGTGAAGGTCGCACTGATATTCGCTAATTTCCTGAGTCTCATTATACATGATACCGACTATATGCTATTAGATGTGAGTGACAGGTTGTTCTCATTAGTACAAAACTCTAATTACCTGTAATATAAATATCCACGATAAAGCTTGTCTCCTGTCTAATTTGAGTGGTGTGTTTATTACATATTTGTCAAATAACATATATTCCTCTCTAATGGGAAATACGAGAAGACATTTGAAATGTCAAATGTCTCCTCGTGAGTAAAAAATGCTGCACTATAATGCGCATCGTTGTAGAATTCGCAGGAGCAATTTTTGGCCCGAAAAAATACAGCATACTGTATATTCGGCATCCTTTTAATTCAAAGTTCATTTAAAAAGTTTAGTACATTCGCAGTTTTTAAAAGTTTCCACTTTAGTTTAGAAAAAAACACCTTTGTAGCCTTCATTCGTTTTCTATTTCTCTCTGTTATTATAGTTAGATGAAGTACTATCTTAAAAAGGCATGTTAAGGAATCTTATTTTCTTGCAATGGTTATTTTAAAAGACACTACAATCACGAACTATACTCAGCATTCCATAATCTACACCAACGAAACGTTTTCTTGTTGAAATTGCAGTAATTTAGCATTTTTATTTAATATATTATGTAATTTAGCGTAAAGAATAATATACTGACAGTTCATCATGTTTATATTATAAATATTACGTTTTTGTATTAATATTGTAACGTCTCGGTCTATACTAGGCCTATAACGGCTTCAAGAAGAGGGCCACATTCAGGATCATGGGAACACTTAAATTTTTATTTACAAGCACTATATATATACAAATACAGAACTCTGGTTTATTATAATTTATTATTTACAAAAATAGAAAATTAAAGATTTAGATTTGATTCAAAAATACATGATTAAATCACAAGTACAGTTCACTGTAAGGTCAGAGATTTTCAAAGTTTAATTAGACCTTAATTATCACACTCCGTGATACACGAAACCACAAGGGGTTCACTTTGAAAAATAGGATGAAACTCGGTCACTTCAGAGAAAAAAAAAGAAAAACAACACTTCTGGTCCACTCGTCGCTGAACTCTCTCCCTTCTTCACAACAAAAAGCTACTTTTAAGACAATCCGTCAAGATGGGATGTGGTGGTCAGCTTTCCTCACTTCTCATAGGACTAGGCATTTCTCAGATCGTGGTCTATCACCCATCAAGATGGAACAACTCATCGTGTAATCCATATTCAGTTTCTAACTACACTATGTGGAAGAAAATGACGGGACACGACACTATAACGACATATACCCATATTTATTAAAATTAAAAGGAGGTAGGGCCTCCTTTGGCTGCGATCACAGCTGCAACTCTTCTGGGCATGCTTTCCACTAAATTAGCCATAGTGGCAAGAGGAATTTCCTTCCAAATGCTTAACAGGAAGTTCCATAGTTCAGGCTTGCTTTTGGGGAGTGGGGTACAGGCCCTCAACCGACGGTCCAATTCGCCCCAGAGATGTTCTATTGGGTTAAGATCAGGGCTCTGCGCCGGCCACTCCATGCGTTTAACGTTGTTGTTCACATACCAATCAAGAGTCCTCCTTGCAACATGGCATGTTGCGTTGTCGTCTTGATACCAGCAATCATCCATATCGTACGTTGCCCACAAGGTAGGAAGGACATCATTGTCGAGAATATCACAGTATCTATCGCATTCATCGCACCATCAAACTTCACCAGTGGACCAGCCGCATACCAGGAGAAACAGGCCCATACCATCAATCCTCCTCCACCAAACTTTACAGTTGGGACGACACACTCGGGCAAAAGGCGTTCTCCTGGTAAACGCCTTACCCAAACACGTCCATCGGAACGGAAAAGGGTAAATCGTGACTCGTCACTCCAAAGGATGCGTTTCCAGTCATCCAGAGTCCAAGTACGGTGGTCTTTGGCCCATCGAAGGCGCGCTTTCTTGTTGGTTTTCGTAATCAAAGGCTTATGAGCCGCCGAACGTCCAGTGTAACTTAACTTATGGGCCTCGATAGGAAGAGTCTTGGTTGAAACGGCCACACCTGTGGCTTGTCTAAACTCATTAGCGATGCTATCCATGGATGTTTGACGGTTACTTCGAATCTCCCTGCCAAGCACCCGCCGGTCCCTGCTGGTGAGAACTGTAGGTCGTCCACTTCGGGGTTTGTTCTGACAGTGTCCCTCAGTGTTGTAGCGACACACAACACGTGCTACAGTTGATTTTGAGCAGTTACGGAGACGGGATATCTCCCTAATTGACACCTTGGCAAGATGCAATCCAACCAACTCACCTTTCTCGAACTCAGACAACTCTTCCCAGGGCGGCATCTTGACAAAAAACAACTCTAGTCGACTCCACAGAGTATTTATAGGATATGGCTGACACGTGATACCTATTATTGCGCATGTGTCAGCTGTATTGTCGACTTTTCTACTTTTCGAGGGGTGTCCCGTCACTTTCTTCCAGATAGTGTATTTCGACCTGTGAAGGTCGCACAGACGTTCACTAATTTCCTGAGTCTCATTAAACAGATACCGATTATCTGCTATCAGATTGCAGTGAGAAGTTGTTCTCATGAGTACAAAACACTCATTGCATTTAGTATAACTACCCATAATAAACCTCGTCTGCTGTCAAATTTTAGTGATTATATATTTGTCAAATAACATGGATTCCTCTCTCGTGGGAATGAAATGCAAAAACTCTCCTCGTGATAAAAAAATGCTACAATATCAATATCAGTAAAAATATAAAAATCAAAACTTTAAAAAACTTTTGTAAGAAAATTGTTATCAGCTATATTTACAGAAAGCTATTATAGCACATTTTGTTAATTATTGGCTCATCTCATAATTGCAGTTGATTTATTTCACTAATTTTATGGTTTCCAGAAACTGCTAATTGCACGTAAACAATGGTGTCATTAAAATTTTCAGTTCCGCAAATGTGCCTCCGTCCATATTATTTCTAAGCGATGTCTTAAAAACTTCAAACCATTGGAGTTGTGTTTTTTTTTTTTTTTTTTTTAACATTGATTTAGAAGAATGCTCGCATTTTTTACGAGTTTCAACCACGAAATTTTATTAGCAAGCATAAAAATGGATCATAACGCTGGCATTAGCCAACACAGGAGAAAGTTCTCTGGAATTTTATAACCTTGTAAAATACTTTAGGACGTTATTCTTTTACAAGGCTGTAAATTTCTGAGAATAATAATATTTTCCGGTTAATTTCAAGGAAATTTCGAGAAATTGAGGTTCTATTACTTTTATATTTCCATTCTTTATCTGTAAAATCTCGATTATTAGAACTTCAATTTTTACAGGTTTGATTTGGTCTGTCGCTACTGGTATCAAGGAACGATGGCATATTATCAAATGATCTATTGTATATTACCAAAAAAAGAGTCTACCATTTTTGGAGAGAACACTAAACTATTTAGCCCGTTAATATTAGACAATTTTAAGTAAAGGCCAAATCTTTGAGGTCTCAGTTTTATTTCATAGGGAAAAAAAGCCCTTTTGAAACACTTTCAGTTGGAGAATTATATTTTGATTGGTTTCGTTTGATTTGCCGTTCTATGGTCATTTTGTACACACTGTGGTCTAATTATTCCGTGACCTACAGTTGAACGTGGATTCCGAACCATTAACAAACATCCATGCCACCACCAGGATTCGAACCTGAAGCCTACGGTACCAATAATCAGAGAGCTAGTCTATTGGCCATATTGCTACTAAAATTGTACAAGAGGACTCAATGCTCACGGAACCAATTTTAAGCGTTGGTACAGCTTACTAAGACATACAAGACTTTTGGTTTAAGAATGTACGGTATGTAAGGGCCAACGGCCATACCATGCTGAGTATACCGGTTCTCGTTAGATCACCGAAGTCAAGCATCATTGGCCGCGGTCAGTACTTGGGTGGGTGACCACCTGGGAACCCCGCGTGCAGTTGGCATTCACAAATTTGGGACCTGAATGGCCGAGTGTCTAGCACTCTGGCGCACGGTGCCACAGGTATGGGGTTCGAATCCCGGCGGTGCCATGGATGTTTGTAGTGATTCGGAATCCACTTTAAGCCGTAGGTCCCGGTCTCCTATGACTGTAAGAGCGTCATGGAGCCAAAGTCAGACTTCTACCTACGGATGCACCATCACAACAGAAGCTGCTTCCTTCCCCTTCAATCATGAGTGCATATGGGCTCGTGGGCTTGGCCAGCCAAGTAGGATAAGAAACAACAACAACACGGTACGTAATGACGCTTTGAGGAACAGATACCCGTCACGTGACGAGTTTCAAGTGCTCTGGCTGGCAACTCGATGAGCCCTCTATTTTATTCTTACACTGTGTTTTGATTTACAAGACTCCAGTTGCCTCAATTTAGGATCTTTATCTCCACTATCCACTGCTGCCTAGCATCTTTGCAACTGTTCGGCAATCACTCCTTCCTCGCTACCGCGGCCTGATGGCCAATGGATGGCGCTCTGGCCTTTGGTACCATAGGCTTGAGGTTCGAATCTTGACGGTACTTTGACATAACACTTCGTTTAAAACCGTTTGGTATGGTTATTTGCCAATTTACCACTCGATAATTAACTTTTTTTATTCATTATATTTAAGAATTTTTTTTAAGAAGAAATGAAGGTTTGGTTTTTTGTGGTTTGTCGCTCTTTTGGTCGTCTGGTTCTTTTTTTATTCATTATATTAAAGAATTTCTTACAATTGTTAAAAAATACTATGATAAAGCTCAGCTTCAAAAAGCCTTTACCAAAAAGAAAACTGAAATCTCTCTTTTTAAAAGGATCCTATCAAAATGAAAACAAATTCAGCTCATCCAGTGATAGAAATATCTTTCAATAAGCTATTTTCTATTTAAAACTGTCTCTAGTAGTTGAATATATCTTTTCCTTTAACTACTAGCCTCTCGTCAGAACTCCTGCTGATCTTCAACAATTCCCTATCATTTGGCAATTTCTGCATCTGACATACACAATGCTTTCTTGTAGGATACGTTGTGTTTGCTTTATTGATACATTTATTGAATATTTATGCTGACAGATACTTTCTGCTCGTAGTTTCTTAAACAAAAGAAATATTTTTTGCCGAACGATGACTTTGAAATCTAGTTGTTTTCATAAGTGCTTTCAGATCTTGTAGAATACGTAAAAAATGTCATGAAAAGACAAATACGATCTGGCTTTGAATATAAATTGAATAACAAAATGGAATGATACCCATGATCTATGGTGATATGTATAAAAAATGTTTATATTTCAATAAATAATCGTGAAAAAATAACTCAAAGTTTTCAAAAATTTAATATATTCGAAGCTTTTAAAAGTTTCTCACTTTGTTTTAGAAAAAAAAAATCTTATAGAACTCATTCGTTTTCACATTCTCTCTGAAACTGCATTTAGATGAAGTACTATCTTCGTTAAAAAAGCATGTTTAAGAACCACATTGTTGACGCTATGTAAACTATACTATACTCAGCAACCTGAAATCGTATATACTCAGCAACCTAAAATCCCGTATTTTCAGCAACCTAAAATCACATATACTCAGCAACCTAAAAACATATACTCAGCAACCTAAAAACATATACTCAGCAACCTAAAAACATATACACAGCTACCTACATTCATATACTCAGCAACCTAAAATCTACACCAATCTTCGTTTTCTTGCTGAAATTGCAGTAATTTAGTACTTTTTTTTAAATTTTTAATTAATATATTATACAATTTAGTGCAAATAATAATATACTTCATCATATTAATATAGTTCATCATATTTATAATATAAATATTACATTTTTGTTTTAATATTGTAACGTCTCTGCCTATATTAGACCTTTACTGGCTTCAAGAAGAAGGCCACTTTCAGGTTCATGGGAACACTTTAATTTTTATTTACGAGCACTGTATATATGCAAATTAAAAAACTCTTAATTATTATAATTTATTTACAGAAACAAAATTTAAGATTTAAATTTGATTCGCGATTAAATCACAAGTACAGTTCGCTCCAAGATCAGAGATTTTCAGATTTCTAATATTACGTGGTCTGCGGCAAACCTTAACTATCGCACGGCGTGATTCACAAAACTACAAGGGACTTACTTTGGAAACAGACGAAATATATGTCCTGTTCAGTCACTTCGGAGAAAAAAAGAAAAACTACACTCTTTGACGACTCATCGCAGAACTGTCTTTTCTTATCCAAAACCTCCATTTAAGAAAATTCCTCAAGAAGGAAAAATTCCTCAAGGTTCCCTCCTTTCTCATTGGAGTAGGCATTTTCTCAGTTCGTGGTCTATCCCCCATCACGATGGAACAACTCATGGTATAGTTCTTATTCATTATGTAATTGATTCAACCTGTGAAGATCACGCTAATTTCCTCATTATACATGATACAGAATATCTGCTATCATATTTTAGGGACTTGTTGTTCTCATTAGTACAAAACCGTAATTGCATGTAAGATACTTACCTACGATAAAACTCGCCTGCTGACAAATTTGAGTGATTGGGTTTATTAAAAATTTTCAAATAATATACCTTGCTTTCTTCTGGGAATGAAATGCCAAAACTTTAATCGTGAGAAACAAAATGCTACAATATCAATATCCGTAAAAATACAAAAATCAAAACTTTAACAACTTTTGTAAGAAAATTGTTATGCACGATATTTACAGAAACCTGTTATAGCACATTATGTTAATCATTGACTCCTCTCATAATTGCAAAATGATTTATTTCTCTAAAAAAGTGCTTCCAGAAAGTGCTAATTGCACGTAAACAAGGGTGTCAAAATGTTTAGTTCAAAATGTCATCGTCCATATTATTTCTAAACGATGTCTTAAAAGAACTTTTAAGAAAACTTCAAACCATCTTGTTCTTTTTTTTCTCCACTTTGATTTAGAAGAATGCTGCTTTTCCCGCGAAATTTTATTAGCAAGCATAAAAATGGATCATAACGTTAAGAATTAGGCAAACACAAGAGAAAGTTCTCAGGAATTTTACAGCCTTGTAAAATACTTTAGGACATTATTTCTTTTTCAAGGTTGTAAATTTAAGAGAACAGTAATATTTTTCAGTTAATTTCCATGAATTTTCAAGGAGTTGATGTTCTATTACTTTTATATTTCCATTCATTATCTGAAAAATCTTCATTATTAGAATTTCAATTTGTACAAGTTTGGTTTGGTTTTTAGCTGCAGGGTCATTTTATAAACCCTTTGGTGTAAATAGACCAGGACCTACAGTTTAACGTGGATTCTGAAGCACTAACAAAACATCCACGACCCCGCCTGAATTCGAACCTGAAACCTGCGATACCAATGGCCAGACAGCTAGTCAATCAGCCATCAGACTGCTCAATTTGTACAGGATTATTCAACGGTCACGGAACAAACTTTAAAGGGTGATAAAACTTACTAATACATTTTTTTATAAAAATGTACGGTACATATCGCTTTGAGGAACAGATACCCGGATTCGAACCTGAAGCCTACGGTACCAATGGCCAGAGAGCTAGTCAATTGGCCATATTGCTACTCAAATTGTACAAGAGGACTCAATGCTCACGGAACCAATTTTAAGCGTTGGTACAGCTTACTAAGACATACAAGACTTTTGGTATATGAATGTACGGTACGTAATGACGCTTTGAGGAACAGATATCCGTCACGTGACGAGTTCCAAGTCCTCTGGCTGGAAACACGATGCGCACTCTATTTTATTCTCACACTGCACTTTGATTTATGAGATTCCGTTTGCTTCAATTGAGGACCTTTAGCTCGACTATCCATTGCGGCCTGTCATCTTTGGAACTGTTCGCCAAACCCTCCTTCAACACTACCGCGGCTTGATGGCCAATTGGTTAGCGTTCTGGCCTATGGTACCACAGACTTCAGGTTCGAATTCTGATGGTGACGTGGAGGTTGGTTAGTAGTTCTTACGTTAAACTGTATGTTCCGGCCTAATTAGCCCAAAAGTGTTCACAAAAGGACATAAAAATAGCAACTCAAACTAAAGCTTTAAGGGCCTGAATGGCCGATTGGCTAGCGCTCTGGCGCTCGGTACTACAAGTTTCGGGTTCGAGTCCCGGCGGTGCCATGGTTGTTTGTAGTGGTTCGGAATCCACTTTAAGAAGTAGGTCCCGGTCCTAATAGGATCGTAGAGCGTTGCGGGGGCATTGTTACTCCGTGGCTTATCTTAAAGTTACACGCGCTCCCTGGGTAATGTAAAGTGAATACATCTCTGCAGCACTTGCCTTAAGGTATCCAAAGACCAAGCTGTCTGTGTTTGCCGGCTGCATTAGGGAAAAAAAACTAAAGCTTCAACGCTACCAATCATGTATAATTGTTGGGGCTCGCATTTTTGAGTAAACATTGAATAAAGAAGCACTTTGCAATGATGTTATAAGCAAAACAATGTTTTCCTTCCCATGTCTCTATTTTTGTGTAAGTGCCTCACTCGTAGCAGTACATTCATATACAAAAAATACAGAGGTATTAGTATGTTGTACCACTTATCAACGTTTGTTTCATGACCGTTGAATAATCCTGTGTTTATTGTGTCAGAAAGTGATAGCAATTTTTATGCATTTTTAAACAATTGTAAGAAATAAAAAGGTGGATGACATCTGTTGCCAAGTCTACTTGATCAAATGGACAAATTTAATTGTAAAGGCCCTCATTGAAAAACATGCAAATTTATCAAAATGCAAATGTAAAAAGTGCAATATCTAATAAATACTTAATTGTTAAAAAATAAATTAAATTTTATAAATTCATCACTCTTTTAGAAAATGCCACAAAGTTTTGTACCCAATTTGTCAAGGCATAAATCCCACAATCACAGAATCGCGTTTCCTAAACTTAAGATGTACAATAAAATTTTTAAAAATTAATGAGATTTTATTTAAAATATTTTTAATACATTACTTCTTTTTAATATTGGTTGTATTTCGTAGATGAATTTTTTTTCCTTTTGAATTCTGAAATTTGAAAACAAAATGTTAAATTAACACTAGCCCCTTTTTTTCAATTCCTTCTATTAACTCACACTCTCCCTCTGTATATCTTGTTCATAATTTCAATCGTTCATAAAATACTTTTTATTCATCCACTCATGTTCAAATACATTTTTTTTATCTTGTAGTGGAAGACACTGGATGTTAATGCAGTTTTTTTTCAAATATTAATTCAGTAGTTAAATTTAATTAATTAATTTTAGTTTTTTTAGATTTAAGTTGCACGTATCTACCAATAGATGACGCCAGATAAACTTAAAAAAAATGAATGAATATTATGTATAAAGAACTTTCTGCAATAGAGTGAAAAAAAAGTAGGAATTGACTTAAAAAAATTCTATATTACTTGTTTTTGCCCTACACTGTTCTATCCCATTTAATGTATAAATACTGTGCACACATATTTTTTTGACAAGACTAACAGCTCCACATTTGCGTACCGTATGGGAAAAATCCGAATACTTCCAGCCATGTAATCTAATTAAGAGAGGCTTATAAGATTGTCATCTAATCCCCACGTTCCCAAAATCAGTGAGTTCAATGGGTGCCATCAGTGGATTCAAACCTGATACCTCTTTTAAACTAACCTCTACTAATTTCTAGTAAAATGTCTTGTTAAACAAAATTGTTGAAGCTAAAGAAAGTAATTCCCTCCGAGGTGAAATTTTATTTTTTATCTACTTTAAATCGTAGGTTCCGGTCAAATATGAGTGTAGAGCGTTGAGCTTAGGCTGACAACCCTGACAACCCAATACATAAGCTCACGGATTTCGTGGAATGCATAAAACCATTGATGTACAAAAAAATTTAAATGCTAACTAGAATTGTATAGATATATATTTAAAATTTGTCTAATTTCATCCATCGAAAATGTTTTTTACTTAATTAGTGCACCAACCGGAACCTGTTTTCTTCTCTACCACAAAACCACTAAAATAACTTTATGATTATTATATCAATTGCATATATACATTCTTTTTTCTTCTTCTTATCCAATTGATTGCAAATTCCCGTTTTTGTCTTTTGAATTTTCCCTGTTCAAAACTCTTCAAAAAGCCTTTTTTTTTAAATACTTCGATGAAAGATATCTTTAAAAAACAATAAAACCATTATTCTTTCCAATCTGACATTCTGAAATGCCATTTTGTTTTCTCTAAGAAGACACCTTCGCAAAATATTTTCATTATACACCTACACAAAACTATTTCAGCGAAATTAATAAAGTTCCCTAAACCAAATATTGACCAACATTTTCGGAAGAAATACAACTCAAAAAAAAATCCGCAACAATCAATATGAAAATCCAACTAACAGAAAAGAAAAGAAAGAAAAAATTAACTTCTAGAAGAACTTTTTAACTTAATTGATATTTCAGACACTTTAATGGCAGCACCGCTTTGCGTTGTCCACATCCGCTTCGTAACTTCCGGCCTCCCGATGCGATCAGCCCACAACCTGCTCTAGTGCGGAAAGCAAACAAGAAATTAATGATCGGAAATATTGATATTAGAAAAGAGAGGCCTTTCTGGCATTGTGCACGGAAGAATAATCTCTTTTTTTTTTTTTCTTCTTTTCATTACCCGACATAATTACGACTCATTACTATCGCACGACCTTTCTTTTTTCTTCTTTCGTAATAATCTTTTATTCATCTTAATTGCTTTTAGGAACTTCAGCTCAGGGCAACCTTCGGAAGTTCTCAAGTTTGTGTTATCAGAATAATAATAACGCGGCAAAGATAAGGCGGAAGATTAGGAACATTAGATTGATTGCGTATAGTTTCAGTTGTTAATAAAATACTTTTTATTCATCCATTCAAGTTCAAATACATTTTTTTAAACCTGTTGGGGATGACACATGTCAATACAGTTTTTTCAAATATTAATTTATTAATTAAATTTAATTAATTCATTTTAGTTTTATATGGGCGAAAAAAATTACTCTAATATAAGATATTTGGCAGGAAATGAATTTAGGAATAAATACCATCAGTGGTGAAGCGTGTAGATTGCTGAAAAATAAAATTTCGTTTTCTGATTGTTTTTTTATTCTGGGTCAAAGAGGGAACAAAATGGGAAATGAAACATGTGAATAAATGAGTGGGAGAGATGGAAAATGTGTGTGTGAGACAGAGAGAATTTTTTTTTAATTTAGAAAAAATAAATGAAAATTATTTATAAAATATCTTCTGCAATATAGTGAAAAAAAAGTAGGAATTGACTATCGTTGCAGAATTCGCTCCCTTTTTCACCAAAAAAAATCCTCTCCTTTTTAAGACAACCCGTCAAGAGTGAGGGTCCGCTTTCCCGCTTCCAAATGTAGTATACATTTCACAGCTCGTGGTCCGTCTCTCATCGCGATGGAACAACTCATGGTATAGTTGCAGTTTTTTCGACCTATTAAGGTCGCATGGACATTCGCTAATTTCCTGAATCTCATTATACATAACACCAAATATCTGCTATCCGATTTGAGTGACGGGCTGTTCTCCTTAATAAAAAAATCTAATTGCATGTAATATAACTACCCACAAAACTGCTCAGCTGTTAAGGTGATGGGCTTATTATATGTTTGTCCAATAACATACATTCCTCTCTCATGGGAAGGAAATGGCGAAACTCTTAATGTGAGAAAAAAAAATTTTACACAAATTTCACCTGACATCTATAATTTATTATATAATTTTACCTTTTCATCATATTTATTTATTTTTTTTCTTCATTTTTTTTTATTCGCCTGAAAAACATCGATGAAAAATAAACAATTTTCCATTCAATATTCCATCCTACGTAAATTGTTCTTCATCAACAAAATTGATTTCACCCGAAACTAAACGCAATCAATCTAATGTTCGTAATCTTCCGCCATATCTTTGCCGCATTATTATTATTCTGATAACACAAACTTGAGAACTTCCAAAGGTTGCCCTGAGCTGAAGTTCCAAAAAGCAATTAAGTTGAATAAAAGATTATTACGAAAGAAGAAAAAAAAGAAAAAAGAAAGGTCGAGCGAGAGTAATGAGACGTGTCTTAATTGTGTCGGATAATGAAAAGAAAAAAAAGGATTATTCTTCCGCGCACAATGCCAGGAAGGCCTCTGTTTTCTAATATCAATATTTCTCATCATTAATTTCTTGTTTGCTTTTCGCATTAGAGCAGGTTGTGGGCTGATCGCATCGGGAGGCCGGAAGTTACGCAGCGGATGTGGACAACGCAAAGCGGGTGCTGCCATTAAAGTCTCTGAAATATCAATTAAGTGGAAAAGTTGTTTGAGAAGTTCTTTCTTTTCTTTCTTTTCTTTTCTGTTCGTTGGATTTTCATATTGATTGTTGAGGATTTTTTTCTTTTTTTTGCCTTCCGAAGTGTTGTAATTTTTCCCGAAAATGTTGGTCAATATTTGGTTTAGGGAACTTTATTAATTTCGCTAAAATAGTTTTGTGAAGATATATAATGAAAATATTTTGCGAAGGCGTCTTCTTAGGAAAAAAAGGGCATTTCAGAATGCCAGATTGGAAAGAATAATGGATTCTTTTATCTTCCACCGAAGTATTTAAAAAAATCCTTTTCGAAGAGTTTTGAACAGGGAAAATTCAAAAGACACAAAAGCTGGAAAGTGTAATCAATTGGATAAAAAAAAAATGTATATATGCATTAAATAAAATACTCATAAAGTTATTTTAATGATTTTTTATTGGAAGATGGAAACCGGTTCCATAATTGTAAACTAATTAAGAAAATAAACATTTAACTTTTTTAATTGATGAAATGAGACAAATTGTAAATATATATTTAAATCTACTTAGCATTTACATTTTTTTGTACATTAGGTTTACGCATACCACGAAATCCGTAAGCTTATGTAAATAAAGTAATTTTAGTGGTTTTGTATTGGATAATGGAATCACACGCCGCGCGTTAATTAAGGTCTATATATATATATATATATATATAACAGTTCATGGGGTTCTGAATATAAAATGATTCCCCATTATATAATGTAAAATAAATTGAAGCATGTTATACACGTTAATATATTAAACATAGGTACAAAAACGAAAATTTATTAACAAAGGAAAACAGGAAACAGACTCGAATCTTTTGTGGATCATCTGCAGGAAATAAGGGTACACAAAATTTTATAATTTGACTAAACTTGCATTTAATTTTAGTAAAACTTATAAAACGGAAAAGTAAGCTCCAAGCAATTCGAAAACTTAAGTCACTTGTAACAAATCCAATTATTATTATTTGTAGTATTTTACTTATGTTCCACAAAATGTTAAATTCTCACCAGTCATTTAAATGGTTATACAGAGGTAATCGTTTTTTTTTTTGAGCAACTTTTATATTTTTAAAATAATAGCTTCTGAAAACAGATGCTGTAGTGCAAAACGATTTCTGTTTAATAGATAATTACCATAATATCCTCTACTTTAGTGGATTAACTTAGTAATTCATTGAAATCGCATTATTATTTGGCGAAGAATGCCTGCAGTCTGGATCATTCCTACTTCCTTTGCAGATGCAAATGACTTAGAAGAAATTGTAAGTTTAGATTTTACCAAGATTAAACCTAAATACCAAATTACAGCCCTAAATGCCGACAGAAAAACAGCCACTACTCTCACAAGATTAAAGGTGAAGCGCCATAAAAATATGGAAATTTCTGCTGAGGGCGTTAAAAAATACCAAAAATGTGGCAAATGCCCTGATGTCGAGCTTAGCTAGCAATCAACAAGGACAATATTATTCGGGAGCACCACGACATTTGATTCCCTTATACTCCTCGGGAAATACGACAACAATAACAACAACATTAATTTACTGATCAAAAAGTTTTATAATACGAAGTATCAATAAACACAATTTCCAGTACTATTTGACGAATTTTATAAAGACGAAAATAATTATTTAACAAAATTTTAGAACTGATCAGATGGTAATAAGTATTTCAATTCCTCGAATGCCAACAGTGCTGTCAGTGTTATAACACATTTAAAAACCAACAACCATTTAATACCTAAAATATGGCCTGCCAGTATTTCTTTCAATAACTTACTTTAAACAGATGATGACTATTTAGCATTTGCTATTGAATATTTAACATTACTTTTAAGCTTTGTCGTTATTCTGTGGTTTCTGGTGTTTCTTCTGTCTTTTTCAAATATGACGCAAATGTGGACTAATTTTTAAACACTTATTAGACTGGCTTATTTGTTCAGCACTAGGCGACGACTTCACTATTTAAACAATAAGTTTATGATGTGAAGTGAACTTTTATATTCTTAAAGAATAGCTTCTGAAAATACTGTACTACACAAATATTTCTTTTTCAATTCCTTCTATTAGCTCACACTCTCCCTATATATATCTTGTTCGAATTTCCAATCGCTCATAAAATACTTTTTATTCATCCACTCATGTTCAAATACATTTTTTTGAACTTGTAGTGGAAGACACTTGATTTTAATACAGTTTTTTTCAAATATTAATTCAGTAATTAAATTTAATTAATTAAATTTTAAATTTTTTTTTTTTTTTTTTAGATTTAAGTTGCATATATCTACCAATAGATGGCGCCAGATAAACTTTAAAAAAATGAATGAAAATTATATATAAAGGACTTTCTGCAATAGAGTGAAAAAAAAGTAGGAATTGACTTTCTAAAGAAAATTTTTATATTACTTGTTGATAGATAATTACCCTTCGAAGGGAATGCAACCCCAAATCACGCTGTACCGATAGAATTATTGAAAGGAAATACGAAGCACAAAAGTTAGCACAGCGATGAACTCATTATTTGAATGGCAACGGCAGTTTGCTTCATGCTGAAGGTAACGAAACACTGCCATCTGGTAAGGGCTTTTAAAAGGCATTTCTAATATAATACAACATTTATGCATCTTACTCCATTAATGCAAACCACATGAAAAGGTGCCATTGTTATCAGAAATAACTTTTTAAGGTAACTGCTAGGGATCTGAGTATAATATGGGAGAAAATCAGGAGAACCTTCATCGGGTATCCTGACTGCTGATGCGATACATTTATACATGTCACAATCGTCAGCAAGTCTCCTCGTTTCTGAAAGCAATGAATATAACGGACGCTGCCAGCGTATTCTGTATACTAGTTATGACATTACTTGGCCACGAATTGGTTATAGTATAACTTTGTAGTCCGATTACCGAATTTTCTTAAATGAACATAAAATACCGAATGCTAAATAAACGGTGGTCAAGTTCTTCTTTAAAAGCAAATTCTACAAATCTGATAATTCATGTTCCTTAGTGAATGCTTCTTTGGATTTCCAGCGGCCTGATGGCCAATAGGCTAGCGCTCTGCCCGTGTCACTGGCTACAGGTTCGAATCTTGAAAGTGGCAGGGATACATGTGAGTGGTTCGGAATCCACGTTAAACTGTAGGTCCCGGTTTAATTAGCCTAAAGTGTGCAAAAAATGACCGTAGAGCGACAAACCACAAAAAATAAACCTTGGTTTAACACAAGTGTGTTCTTTTCTTTCGTGTCCATGCAATTAGTAACAAACCAAAGCCTTCGTGCACAAATAGGATGTGATTTACAAAACATATAATTACATTTGCTAGTTTACAAGTATTCTAAAATTAAATTATCTAGAACTAAATATTACGGACAATTACTACAACACTAAACAGGTTTATTCATTTTATTAAACTTTTATATTTTAAAACCATAGAAAAATTAATCGTAGTTAATAACACAGCATCAAAGTATATTGTTTTAGTAAGTAATTTTCGTGTATAATCATTTTTCTCAGTAATTATTTGATGCAATATTCTAATTTTGCTGGGTTTTTTCCACATTTTAAAGACGTTTTAAAAGAATGAAACTTTTTTTCTTTCTACAAAATTATCTTCTTTTTTTGTAACAAGCTCTTCATTGCTTTATTTACTTTATACATAAATGGTTATTATAATGACAAAAATCAAATTAAACTGCCAAAAGCGTCTGGCAGTTTTTAGGAAAATTTCTCTTTTTCCTTCTTTTTTTCATTCTTCGTCTTTTTTTTTTTTTTCTAAATCCTTAAGAAGAAGAAATTTTTATTTAAAACTCTTGAATTTCTCAAGAAATCCATCAAACAAGTTTCCATTTTAATTTGCAGAAGCAAAACTATTCACATTTTATTAATTCTCTCAGATGACTCTGATTCAATCAAAATCTTTCATAGCTTGATTTTATGCCATGGCTTTTTTTATTTTTATTTTTTATCATCATGTTCCTAATATAAGTACCTAACGCTAATAAAATGCAGAAATATTTTTAATAAAAAGAGCCTAATACTGTCTGTTATTTTTCTGTTCTAGTTGTTCTAATGCAGCTGGAAAACACATGGACAATTGTCTTGAATGCCTTAAGGCAAATTCTGCACCGACATTACTCACTTAGCACTACCCAGGGGGCACGTGTAACTTGAAAATAAGCTACGGACGCGGAATAACACTATCCCCGCAGCGTTCTACGATCCTGTCAGAAAGGGACCTACAGTTTAAAGTGGATTCCGAGCCTCTACATCCACGTCACCAGCGGGAGTCGATCCCGAAACCTGTGGTACCGAGCGCCAGCCACTCGGCCATTCAGGCCCCATATATCTACACTTTGGTTTACAAATCTCGCTAAGTAGCGAGAACCCTTAATTCGTTTTTCTTGTAAATTATAGCGGCCTGATGGCCAATTGGCTAACGCTCAGGCCTTTACTACCACAGACTTCAGGCTCGAATCCTGGCGGTGGCATGGATGTTTGTGAGTGGTTAGGAATCCACGCCTAACTGTAGGTCCCGGTCTAATTACGCCAAAAGTACCGCCTGTGGTACCGAGCACCAAAGTGCTAGCCACTAGGCCATTTAGACCCCATATACTGTCTATTACGGCAGAACAAGGATATAATATTAAATAATATGTCATTGATGGTCAGGCTGGTTGGAGTTTTCTATATTTTTTTCCATACGACACGTAAATGGGAGGTAAGTTCTGTAGCATTTTTTTCTCGCTCGGAGAGCTTCGACATTTCATTCCCAGGAGAGAGGAATGTGTATTATTTGACAGGTATATAATAACCGATCACTCAAGTTTGATAGCGGACAAGCAGTATTGTGGGTAATTATATTACATGCAATTAGAGTTTTGTACTAATGAGAACAACCTGTCACTTAAATCATTCGGTATTGTGTATAGAAAGATTCAGGAAATTAGCGGACGTCTGTGCGACCTTCACAGGTCGAGATAATTACAGGTGGAATATGGACTACACCATGAGTTGTTCCACCGTGATGGGTGATAGACCACGAGCTGAGAAATGTCTACTCCAATGGGAAGTGAGGGAAGCTGACGGATTGTCTTAAAGGGAGGTGTTTGGAAAAAAAGGGCAAAGAGTTCTGCGACGAGTCGCTGAAGAGTGTTTTTTCTCTTTTTGTCTGAAGTAACTGAACAGGCCAGGCTGCTTGGAGTGAGTTGCACATGTGAATCAAATTATTTTACTTTTCTTTTTTTTTTGTAAATAGTGTTCTGTATATATATATATATATATATAATGCTTGTAAATAATAATTCCCATGTAAATAAGTGTTCCCATGAACCTGAAAGTAGCCCTCTTCTTGAAGAAGTTATAATGTAGTATAGGCTGAGACATTAGAATAGGAGGAAAATTGCTTGCAAGGAGAAGAAAAGAGAGAGCTCTGCGACGAGTCGACAAAGAGTGTTGTTTTTCTCTTTTTCTCTAAAGTGACTGAATTGTGACGTGATTGTCGATGAAGTCCGAGACAGCAAACAAAATGGATAAAAAAAAAATCTCATTTTCATATTTTTCTTTATGTTGCAAGAAATAATTTTTTTTTTGTTCCAACGCAGCTGGCAACACTTAGACAGCGTGGTCTTGGATGCCTTAAGGCCAGCGCTGCACAGACGTTACTCACTTTGCATTACCCAGGGGGCGCGTGTAACTTGAAGATAAGCCACGGACGCGGAGTAACAATGCCCCCGCAACGCTCTACGGTCCTATTAGGACCGGGACCTATGATTTAAAGGGGATTCCGAAGCACTATAAACATCCATGGCACCGCCGGGATTCGAACCCGAAACCTGTGGTATCGAGCGCTAGAGCGCTAGCCACTCGGCCATTCATAATAACATAAAATATAAGATATAAATTTGTTTAATTATAAACATCCACATAGACCAGCATTTCTGTTTATTTGACTTTGTAAAAAAAAAAAAATTCAATTTTTTATTTATTAATTAATTTTTATTTATTATTCATTTTTTATTTTATTTTATCTTATTTTAAATTTTTGTTGAAAATTTGTTTTTTATTAAATAATCATTAATTTATTTATTTATTTCAAAAAAATAATACAACTATTTGCGGCATTTAATCTTAATTATTATTAATTATTATTATTCAATTTCAAAAAATTATTAGTTTTATTTTTTAATTAGTTTTAATTTTAATTAACTTTTCTATTAAAATTTATTATCAATTCTCTGTTTTCTGTGAACCTTCGTCTTTAAATCTTTCAATAGAAAACTTCATAGACAAGAAATAGTAAAAGTAAAATAAAAATGTATCGTATAGGACATGGTTTACGCACTTTTAACACTCTCAGCATACACATCTTTTATGTGCACTATTTATTCTCAACTGATTTGTTTGAAACATTTTACACACGAAAAATTCCTCAACAATATATAAGAATAAGAAAACCTTATATTGTTGTTCGGGCTCAACAAATCACCGTCCTGTATTTCCCCAGTAAAGACATTTATTTTCTTACACATTTTGGAGATAATTAGCAGTTAAAAAAATTAAAAATACTAACTACTAACTAGATAATTTATCGTATGAACTTCAAGATACAGTTACAAAAAAAATGTAACGGAATGAATTAAATATTTATTATAACCACCATACCAATAAACGTTAGAGAACTGAAAAGAATTTCGAAACCTTAAACAATTTCTGTTGGGGATATGCTATTAATGAAATTCAATTACAAAGTAATTATAACGTAAATTATCTTACTGTGAAAGTAATTCTTACATATAAACAGCTTAATTAATGGAGGATTCAAAAGAATTATTTTAATACTTACTTTCTGTCATTTCTTTTGGTTATAACAAATAATAATTGGTTTAGTATACATAGTTATCGATAAAAAAATCTAAAAAGTGCAGTATTTACTTGTATGTTCCATAATAAATTTAAAGGAAATTTATTTATTAAAAGTATTCTTTGGTTTAATATAATACTAGTGTGCTCAAAAAGTAAGACCAATTTTATTCTGCCAAATTTATTTCATCGCCTTCAAGGTAATCCCCTCCGGACACAATGCACTTATGCCAACTTTTTTTCCAATCCTCAATGCATGCTAAAAAGTCATCGGCAGGGATGGCCTTCAAAGCGCGCGACGATTCACATTGAATCTCTTCAATCGACTCAAAACGGTGTCCCCGGAGGGGTGTTTTGAGTTTAGGGAACAGCCAGAAGTCGCATGGTGTGAATACGGTGGTTGTGGAACGATATGGGTTTCATTTTTGGCGAAAAAGTCCCAGAGAATCAATGGATTGTGAGTGTCAGTGTTTTCGGTACCCATCGAGATTTGACGCGTTTGAGGCCCAAAATGGAATTGACCGATAATTGACCTTTTTGTATAACGATGGGCCTCATTTTTATCGTATATATACCACGAACAACCAACCAAACGGTGATAAAAGAAGAACAATGCTTTCTTTCAAGGGCAGCTGCCTCGCATTTCCTTCTTCAAGGGCGGCCTGATGGCCAACGCCCTGGCCTTTGGTACCGCAGGCTCCAGGTTCGAATTGTGGCAGTGGTATGGATGGTTGTTAGTGGTTGGGAATCCACATTAAAGTGTGGGACCCGGTCTAATTTGCCTAAAGTGTGCAAATGAGCGACAAAGCAAACCAAACCAATAATATATATAAACCAATAATATATATAACCAATAATATAATATATATATATATATTATATATATATATTAGTAAGCTGTACCACATCTTAAAGTTTTTCCATTGTTAAATTCCCTGTACTTAATTACTGTATTACTGTATATTACCTGTATTCTTCTCTGTATGTTAAATGGCAGATGCAAAATGATTGATTACTAACAATAAAAGTGTCCTTTTCTTCTTATGGAAGCAAATGCAAATCATTTCGATTTCAATTCGGCCTTTCGACTGGTGAACAAGAGCTTCTCGGATGGAAGATGGACCTCTTCCCTTCCGTCTAAAAATAGCCACTTTAATCTCGGGGGATCCGGGAGAATGAAAAGACATGTTCCCTGGAAAGGTAGCACCTGTGACGTTACAACTAATAATGAATTTTTTCCCCATCCCTCCGAAAGCGAAAACGAGTTTTTTCTTCTTCCCCTCGCGCAAGTGATATTAAAAGAAAAAAGGAGCTTTACTTTTATTTTAGTTAATGTCGTGTATTTTTTTCATTAATGTTCGACTTAAGTGAGATACGGAACGGATGCAATATTGTAAGAAAGATAGAATTGGGTGTCCGAAAATATGTCGCCAACTGAGCTCCAATTGCCAAATTAATAGCAATTAAAATTGTTTAACTGTGTTTGATATTACAAACATTTAAACATTTTTAAATTTTTCATGAATGATTAAAGAATTTTTCATCTCATAAATAATGCATTTCAATAAATTTCATGAACAATTGAGGCCTCATGGCCAATTGGCTATAGCGCCTTTGATACCACTGGCTTCAGCTTCGAATCCTGGCGATGGTATGGATGTTTGAAAGTGGTTCAGAATCCACATTAATCTGCATGTCCCGGTCTAATAAAATAAACATAAAGTGGGCACAAAATGACCCTAGAACAACAAACCAATCCGATCCGATCTTACATTCCTATAGATAAAAAATGTATATTTTAGTAAACTATACCATCTTTCACAATTTTCCAACAACTGTTAAATCACCTGTATTTAATTACTGCATTCTTCTAGATTACCTGTATTCTTCTGTTGTTGTCGTCGTCGTCGTATCCGTCATGGAAGGAGGGATGCAGCTTCTGTTCTTATGGAGCACCCGTAGGTAGAAGTCTGACTTTGACTCCGTGACACTCTTGCAGTCATAGGAGATCGGGACCTACGGCTTAAAGTCGATTCCGATCCACTACAAACATCCATGGCACTGCCGAGACTCGAACCCGAAACCAGGCGCACCAAACGCCAGAGCGCTAGACACTCGGCCATTCAGGGCCTACCTGTATTCTTCTCAGTATGTTAAACGGCGGGTGTAAACTATTGATTGCTAACAATAAAAGTGTATTTTTCAATTCCTTCTATCAGCTCCCACTCTCCCTATATATATCTTGTTCAAATTTTCAGTCGTTCATAAAATACTTTTTATTCCTCCACTCCAGTTCAAATACATTTTTTTGAACTTGTAGTGGATGACACTGGATGTTAATGCAGATTTTTCAAATATTAATTCATTCATTAAATTTAATTCATTAATTTTAGGTTTTTTTTTCGATTTAAGTTGCATATATCTACCAATAGATGGCGCCAGATGCAAGAGGAAAATTTCAACTTTATTTGTAAAGGACTTCTCTGCAATAGAGTGGGGAAAAAAGTGGGAATTGTTTTTAAAAATAGTTTTTTTTATATTACTTGTTTTTCTTGTCGAACGATATGCAAATCATTTCGATTTCAATCCGGCCTTCGAGTAGTAAACAAGAGCTTCTCGGATGGAAAAACGGACCTCTTCTCTTCCGTCTAAAAATAGCCACTTTAATCTCGGGGGATCCCGGGGAACGAAAGGACATGCTCCCTGGAAAGGAAGCACCTGCGACGCTACAAGTAATAATGAATTTTTTTTTCCCCTCCCTCCGAACTCAAAAATGAGTTTCTACTTCCACTCGCGCAGGTGATATTAAAAGAAAAAAGGAGCTCCTACTACTTTAGGTTTCCTTACTTTTATTTTAGTTAATATCGTGCATTTTTTTTCTTTTCGTTGTTGTTGTTTATTTCATTAATATTTGACTTAAGTGAGATACGGGATAGATGCAATATTATAAGAAAGATAAAATTGGGTGACCGAAAACATTTCGCATACTGAGCCAAATTAATAGCAGTTAAAATTGCTTAACTGCGTTTCATATTTCAAAAGCATTTAAAAATTTTTTAAATTAAAGCATTTTACAAATGGAACAACAATGTGTCTAAAAAGTAAGACCCATTTTCAATTTAAAATTTCCGGGGCTTATGGAATTTCAATTTTTTTTTTTTTTCTATTTTAGGTCGCTGACACTGTCCTTGACATCTGTGTGAACGGAACCGAAGTCAGACTTTTACCTACGGGTGCTCCATCAGAACAGAAGCTACACCCCTCTTCCCTTCTTCCATGAGGGATACGACAACAACTACAACTGTATATTACCTGTATTTAATTACAGCATTACTGTATATTAACTATATTCTTCTCAGCATGTTAAATGGCGGATGTAAAATGATTGATTTCCAACAATAAAAGTGTCTTTTTTGTCCTTATCGAACGAGATGCAAATCATTTCGATTTCAATTCGGCCTTCGACTGGTAAAGAAGAGCTTCTCGGATGGGCTTCTTCCCTGATGTCCAAAAATAGCCACTTTAATCTCGGAGGATCCCGGAGAATGAAAAGACATGCTCCCTGGAAAGGCAAGCTACAAGTAATAAGAAATTTTTTTTTATCCCTCCCTCCGAACGCAAAAATGAGTTTTTTCTTCCACTACTCGCTCGAGTGATATTAAAGAAAAACGACCTCCTACTGCTTTGGTTTTCGTTTACTTTTATTTTAGTTGATAGCATACATTTTTTCTTTTTGTTTATTTCATTAATATTTGACTTGACTCTTGAATCGAAGGAGTATATGGGGACGCGAAGCAACAAGGACTATAATCCCAATATTTGACTAAGTGAGATACGGAACGGATGCAATAGAAGAAAGATAGAATTGGGTGGCCGAAAAAATGTCGCCGACTGAGTTTTAATCGCCAAATTAATAGCAGTTAAAAATGCTTAACTGCGTTGGATATTACAAGCATTTAAACATTTTAAAAATTTTCATGAATGATTAAGAATTTTTCATCTAATCCAATAAAATTCCTGAACAATTATCAATTTTTGGACCAGACTTTTAAAAAAACCAAAATGGGCGTTTTTATTTGCACAAGAATATAGTTGTCCAAAAAGATTACGCCTGCTCATCTTTACATTAAAAAAACAATTTCTAAATCGCGCTAAATAATCAACGTTTCCTTTAAGGTTCAAGTGCAACTTATTCACCTCTAATAAAAAAAGGATTGATAATGAAGGAAATCCTTCTTTTCATACATATATATTAAAGTTTGCGAGCCTATTGCGAAGTCTATTTGGATCAAAGCATATTTCTGAACAAAAGTTTTTGGGCCTTAATATAAAATAAATTATAAACTGTATGTTCACACATGATAAATTTAAATTCATTTACGAATTTCAATTTCTGATGTGTGAACATACTTAAATAATAATATAAATGGACAAATATAAATGGAATTATACCAATTAATTCCAGAAATTTATGGAGTAATTGATCAGAATACTATAAGAACTATTAAATTCAATAGCCACAGGAATCTATTAACTCTAGGACATTATGAAGAAGCAATTGTTCCAAGTACTACCCAATTCAGACACAGAATTACATTAAATGATGGTTATGTGGCGGTTTTGTAAAGGTTGCGTAGTGTTATTAAAATCCAGACGGCAAAATAAAAGACGATAATCAATTTTCACATTTACAACATCTTTATTCCACTTCTAACGCCAACTACGTTCTGTTTTCCTTCTAGCGGGAAAATTCCCGTTTTAACAGTGAAAGTAGAAGTTGTTCAATTCGTACTCCATTTTCCATCAATAGGTGTCGCTACAGTTAAATTAACTTTTATACACATAAAGTGATCCTCAGACACTATTTTGAGGATATGGAAACAATAATCTGCTTATATTTAGAAAGCCAGACAATTCAAAATGAACTACAGATTTATTAGATTTAGCAACACATATTTCATGCCTCACATGTGTTGCTAAATCTTCCCATATTTCATGCCTCACATGCCAACCTATATTTCATGCAACACATATTTCATGCCTCACATGTGTTGCCCCATATTTCATGCCTCACATGTGTTGCTAAATCTTCCCATATTTCATGCCTCACATGCCAACCTATATTTCATGCAACACATATTTCATGTTTAAAACACACTTGAATAAAATCATATGAAAATCAGCGCTTATTTTAAATAAACATTTTTGAAATAAAGAGTTTCTCGTATTGCGCGAGGAGATTAATCTGTTTTAAATAATAACTTATACTCTTGCTTATTTTTTTTTTTTTTTTATTTTATAGGCTCACTTTTTTTGGGGAACCCATGGACCTCTAACCAGAACTGCATCATTGTATAAGTTATAAAACTTACTAATCGATGAATTGCAACCACCTAAAATTTTATTTAGTAAATAACAAAAAAATTGCATTCCCCTTTTACCAATAAAAATTTATCATTTCCATTTATTTACGTATTATCATTAAAAGTTGGTTCGCTGGTTATACTTCTGCGAAATCTGGATTTGTATACAGTTCTGCAGACAAAATATTATAGAAGCAGCTATTTTTAACTGATTGTGCTCAAGCAGACGACATCTTCAATCCCAGGATAATAGCTATGTCTTTAAACAAAGCACAAGGCCAATCATTTAAAATTGCCTATCATTGATTTGAGATCGGACTACTTTAGCCGTAGTCAGTTATATGTGGCAATGTCTTGAATATGAAATATTTATTTGGGAATATGAAATATTTATACGGCTTGCAAATGATAGGAAAACAAGGAATGCTGTTAAATATCAACCATTAATCGATAAATAACCATTAATCGATAATCGATAACTTGCACAATAATTATGTAGTATTTGCTAATTAAAATTATACTAATATAAATAAAATAAACAAATGTATTGCATCTTGAATTCAAACATTTCGAATATTACATGTTTTGATATTTATTATTGATATTGCGAAATTGTAAAAGCAGCATAGTACAGACGTTAATAACATTAAATAAAAAGAAATTTATTTTAAAGAAAAAATAAACCTGATTCAGGATTTAAAAACTAAAACAAAACGATACATCTTCGTAACACAAAAAAAAACATTCAGAATGTCTTCGGATCTCTTGCAGATTTTCTCCTGTCATTCCATCCGAAAAGGTGTGCATAAACGATGATAGTTTTAATACAAAATCAATGATTTCGGTACGCCACCTTTACGTTTGGGTTCTAGTACGACTGAAATATTCTACAAACAATCAACATTTATGAAATACAAAATAAACAATCTATTGAATCGCTATTCAAATTAAAATATATTTTACTGACATCCATGACAGCAATGAAAAAAGTAGAATGCAAAGGATTATTATTCCTAAGCCAGCAAAAACATCGCAAGAACAAAATTGTTATGATAAAAATTTTGATTTTTTTAAGAAAATTATTGTTATCACTTCAGTACTTCTTGACATACATGCCAGCAATGAAAAAAATAGGACTATTACTACAAAGCCAGCAGATACCTCACACGTTTCCTTATATTTGTATAGAATTTCAAAAGCAGGCAATTGATAACAAAAACTGTATTTAAATAAACTTTAGTTAGCACTTCAATACCTCGTGCACATATAAGTAATCAACATCTCTGCTAAGATACTATAAGTAAGGATCCAGCATGTTTTGTTTTTTTTTTCCGCGCTTTAGACTTTGGAACCGAAAATAGGGGAAAGGAAAAAAAGGGGTATGCGGTGTGGAGTGAAGAGTTCCAGACAGGAAGGAGAGTACAACGGTGGAGAAAGATTTGGTTTATTTGTTTTGTCTATATACGATCATTTTGCCCACACTTTAGACTAAATAGACTTCGACCTACAGTTTAACGTACATTCAGAGCCCCTCACAAACGTCCATGCCACTGCTAGGAGGCGGTGAGAGGAGTTCCAGACAGTGTTTATCATACAAAGAACGAAATTGTATTTTGTGAGTTATGCGTTGCAATTGTGCAGTGCTGTCATAGCAAATTTTAATAAATATTGCAGCAAAACATCGCGTCATTATTTTGAGAAATAATTTTATTCATGTCCATGAACAACACTGAATCAGGATTACACCCATATTGGGTCCTAACTTTTATTATATAATAACCAAAAATAATTCCATTAAAACTGTTGTTTTTAATTTTAATTGCATATGTTTTTGAATCCCGAACGCAAACGGGTCAAATGACTAGTATTTTACAATCGACTTTTATTTTATATTTAAATGTCTTATGTGTAATGATAAGCCACACAAAGCACTCAGGTATTGTACACACCTGTAGAATTCATTGACGTATAAAATTATATTTATTATGCGACAACATGATGTTCAGATATAAGCTTTGTGGTGTAGTCTAGAAATACTTGCGTTAGAGTGCAAGCTGTTATTTAAGACAAATTAGTTACCACACCATACCTCGAGAAACTTTCACTTCATAAATTTTTAATTTAAAATAAACACTCATTTACCATGTAATTTTAATTTTGTAACTTTTAAAATTGATACGAAACTATATTTAAATAAACTTATGTTCCTAACTAAAATAAACTTAAACTGATGTTTTTCCTGTTGCTAAGACAAACGATTGGAAAGTCTCAAGTCGCGTGCTCTGTCTCTTACTTTTAAATGTCTGGCTTTCGGAATGTAACCAGATTTATTGTTTCAATTTTCTCAAAGCAGTGTCTAAGCATATGTTTATGGAATTTAATTTAAACATCCTTTAACATTTTGCATACTAAATATTATAAGTTATACATTATACTAAATATTATTAATATGTGCACACGTGATAGATAAAAATTCGCAAAAGATTTCAGTTTTAATTGTACTCGTTTTAATAAATATTACAATGCGTTAAAAATAAAAACGCATCCTATTAGTGGAATGAAACATTTCAAATATAAGTGTTTATGAATATATATTTGATAAATAAAACAAGTAGTAATTTATATTTCGAGGAAGACTTCTCAAATAAAAAAGGCCTTTGGCAATCGCTGAAAATAACCAATGATAAAAGTGGCATTCATGTCACTACACTTTTGCATGCAAATCTCATTAAGTAGCGAGAACTGTTTATTCGTTTATCCTGTAAATCACAGCGGCCTGATTTCTAATTCTGTAGCGCTCTTGCCGTTGGTACCACAGGCTTCACGTTCGAATCCTGACGGTGGCACGGATGTTTGTGAGGGGTTCTGTATCCACGTTAAACTGTACGGTTCCGATCTATTTAGACCAGAAGTGTGCACAAATGACCGTAGAGCGACAAACCAGAAAATGTAATCATTTAACCTGTAAATCACATCATCAAATACACCAGTCGTTCCCACCTTGTTTTAGGTCATTTATGTAGACTACAGATCGCGTGTACTCATTGTAAGTTAGCTGTGGGCCACACCTAAAACATCGAAAATTATATATAAATATGTACATACATATATTTATATTAAATTAAAAGTTATGGGTCAAACGTTTGTTATTCATCTATATTTCTTATAATCATGCCTAAATATGTTATTCATGAATAGATGTGGATCCAAATAGGTTTAAACTTTGTAATGTTTTGCATACCAACAACCACGTGTATTTCGTTCTGCTCAATTTTAAAATGGAATCTATTTTTATCAATAAATAGAGTAGAAGTAAAAAAAATTCTTCACTGAAATAGATTTAGTTTGCCGCTCTATGGTAATTTTGTGTACACTTTAGGCTAATTAGACCAGGATTTAGAGTTTAACTTAGATTCCGAACCACTCACAAACATTCATGCCACCTCCAGGATTCGAGCCTGAAGTCTGTGGTACCAAAGGCCAGAGCGCTAGCCAATTGGCTATCAGGTCGTAGAGAACCTGCATCCAGCTTAGTATGATATCGACAAGGAATCGGATTTTCTAGTCTACAACAAATTAAAAAACATTAAATAAAATATTTTCTAATACTTCATTGTTCACTTTTTGATGAAATTAAAAATTAACCATGTAACTTGTGTAAATCTTTCATCAAAATCTGAATTTTAAAAAAAATTACTGATTATTTTTTTAAGTAAAATGAAGATATCACTAAGCAGGTCGTGGTCTATGCATCTAAGTGTTATTTAAGGCATGTTAATTAAAAACCCCGTATGCATAAAAGGAATCAAATTCTAAAATTCCCCTATCTGAAAATATTCACTACATCTGTAAAAGCCACCGATTCATTTCCAACTAATATTCATACGAGTAACTTAACACTGCCTCTATAGTAGTCATCATCTTAAGTACCTTCTTATTCAGAAGTGGTCCTGCCTTGTGTAACTGCTGCCTACACTTTATGATTAGTATATCCATTCCCTCGTTATAATACGCGTCGTTATTAATCTTGGTGCATTGCCAGACATGTTATTTGGCGAGTTTATTTCAAGTTGGCAGTGTTTCAAGAACTTCGTTGATATGTTCACTATAAGGCGGATAAGGTCATACGTATTTGTAAAGATCCTCAAAAGTATATTGCGAATTGCATAAATACTTAAAAGAATTAAAAATTTAATTCCACGGTAAAATTCGAAATTTTCAATTGTGCCATTTTATTGCTGATGTGCTATATTAGTTAATTCGAGATTGGTAAAATAAATAATAAAATAATAATTTTAGAAGTCCGATTCTTTTTCTATAACAATTTTAGTAGTCCGATTAAAGTTTCTTGTGAATGTAGGTGGTCTCTAATTCATAAAAAAAATATACAATATTTTAACGACGGCTAGTTTTCAGTTTTCACCTAATTTATACTTTTTCTGGAATCCTTTTAACAATTTCTTACATCATAAAAATACATAACAATGTTAGTAATCTAATCTAAAAATAAAAAAATATTTTAAGGAAAACTAATTTTCAATTATCATCTAATTTATACTCTTTCATAATCCTTTTAACAATTGGGTGATCTCTAATTCATAAAAAATAAAAAAATATATTTTAGGGATGGCTAATTTTCAGTTATCGCCTAATTTATATATTTTTATTTGTCACGTACCATTTCCCGTCATATTCAATATTTTTTCTTTTACAAGAAATTTTATTAAGCAGTAAAATATTCAGACCCTTTGATTTCGAAACTGACTGAGTATTTCACTTAAAATTGTTAGACATTTCATAACTTTATGAATAGGAACATTTTTCCTATTTGAAATAAAAGATGTATCTGCTGGCTGACAATAAAATAATAATTTTAGAAGTGTGTGAGAACTCCGTTTCGAATGCTCTGGTGGTTCATTGCTTTCAGAAACGAGTAAACTCAGTGGTGCTTGCTCGTGTAAGCGTTTTGCTTCAGCAATCAAGCTGTCTGTGGGTTTTCTTTTACTGGAAACACAAACAAAAAAATTATTTCTTTTGTTATCGTTGTTGTTGTTGACAGTATGCAACAGTTTAATACAAGATTCACTGATGTAGAAAAAAATTAAATTGCATTAAAGGAATTTTCTCTGCAAGATAAATGGAACATTGGTTTAACTACAAAATATTTTCTCATTTTCTCTTCATTCTCTTCTACATTGCGTCACGATATATATATCCATAAATATTATTGGTATTTCTTTTTTTTTAATTTTCTAATTTTGATGAAATATTAAAAAAACGTGATCTAATAGTTAATCTTTAGTTTAATGAAAATTATATACACTAAAATATTAGAAAAATACTTTACGTAATATTTTTAATTTTACTGTAGACTAGAAAAACCATAGCCTTCCTCTGTGATATGCCAATATGGATACAGGATCTTTATCTAAATAATTCTTGTTTTATTTCTAAGATGTATATTTACAAAAATCCCATTGCCCAATATTGCCCTAAGCCCAACAATGGTGATTGTTGCTAAGTAACACATTAAAATATGCAATCATGGCTGGATTCACAAGCATGTTTTGGCATGAATATCACAAAACTCGTTCAATAAAAAAAAACTATGACTTTACCCTTTTATCACCTTTTCCCATTGATTCAATCATTTAATCACTACTACATTTTGTTACTACAAAATGGAATTAAATATTTTTAAAAAATTAATGAATTAAAACAATATCATGCATTCATTTCTTTATGTTCTGTTTTATTAATTATAAAAAAAATGTTTGTTAAATCATTTTCGATGGGTTTCTGTATTATCAAGTTACAGTAAGATTCCAGAATTTTCATAGTGTACTCTTTATCTGTGCGCATCATTTATCTGTAACAAACAAAGATGTAAAGTTTCATCTGTAGTCTCCTCTAAAGAACTATCGTAATTCTACCACACCTCATGCTGTTTTCAGCTTTACTTACATCGTCTCATTTCATCGTATTATGCATATTTCTAGAACTTTCAGCCCCACCACCTTATATGGCTCCCTGACTTTTAATCAGTTACTTCATCCTACTATGCTATCATCTTTGTGTACATAATTTAAGAACTTTCACCATTAACTCTTCGTGGGCGGGATCATCACTTTTATACTTTTAAGTGCCCTTTATTTTGCAATAAATTGTCCGTACTCTTTTCGTCACAACATGCCAGATTTTATACTGGTTCTCTTTCATTATCAGACGGCCTCATGTCCAATTGACTGGAGTTCTGACCTTTGGTACCACAGGCTTTAGGTTTAAATTCTGACGGTGGCATGGATGTTTTTAAAGGTTCGCAATCCACGTTAAACTGTGAGTCCCTATCTAATTAGCCCAAAGTGCAAAAAAAAATGAACGTAGAGTGAAAAAACAAACTTTCATTGTCATTGGCTCTCAACGTCATTATCTTTCCATGCAACTTCGTTTTCATCTCATGTTATCATCTGGGAATAAAAGCTTTTATTGCCAAGTTGCCCCTTTTCAAACGTCAAGTTAATATGAGATTTTCTAGCTTGTAGCCGTGTATATCTGTATCCTCACTTGTCCATGCATTCCTTATATAAATATCTGTACTCTTACTTTAAGAACTATCCTCACCCCAATGCTCCTCATTATTTACTCATCTTTTTTTTTATCGTCACATTACCTGCTTATATCTTCTTGTCCATTTCATCTTATTACACCTATTTCAAAAATTTTCATCACCATTACTTTATATGGCACCTGTGTTTTGTTGCATCTTCAGCCTATATTCATCTTTGTGTACATAATTCAAAAACTTACATCATTAACTTTTTTTAAACATGTCATCATCACTTTTAGTTCTTGTAAGTATTCCATTCTAAAACTTATCCTTTATTTTGCAATAAACTGTTAGTGCCCCATGTTAACCTTCCATAACGGTTCTCGTTCATTATCATTATCATTTCACGAAACGTCGTTTCATCCCATGTTAACATCTGGGGTGAACATCCCCAGGCCCAGATGAATCTCCATCCCCACCCCCCTCTTGACTTGTCTATCTAAATCTGTCCTTGGACGTGACAAGTGAGACATGTCTAAGTAAAAAAATCCTGGTCTGCAGAGCGAAACCGGGGCGGGACGCTAAGCCCCGGCGGCTGCCTCAGACGATTCCCGGGCCGCCCCGTCCTCCAGTCCGGGAGAGGAACTTGGAGGATGCCCGGACTTTCTATATATAGAGGGGCCAGGGAAGCAATCGATATTATCCGATAGGGCTTCACTTGTTGATATTTGCGATCGATTCGCAACAACATCTGGCGAAGGAACCTCGACCGCCGCCATTTAACCTCACCGCTGAGGTATTTTTTAAATGTCAAGAAAAAAAATGATTTAATTTTGTTTGTTTTTTATTTAATCGTGATTTATTCGTTGTTAGAAAAATAATAAATACGAAAATTCTGTTAGCATATGTAGTTGAGCATTAGGATGCCGAACAATGCTTGGTAAAATGTACCTCCTAGAATTGTGGGTTTTTTTAAATTCAGTAATTAATTACGCGAATACATTATGTATTAATTTTAAAAATAAATATTATCTTTCTTAAATTCTCTATTTCTCTCCAAATTTGCAGCTAACTGAAAAAGTAAAGAAAATTAATGAATGCCATTTATTTTTCTTAATATTATGAACTTATGAAATGTGTTAAAAAAATATGTTTCTTGCATTTAATACTTTCAAAAGGTTTCTGGGTATTATATTTATTATCAAAATACTATTCTGGGTTTTTTTTTTTTTTTTTTTTTTTTTTGTAATATTCATCGGTTGTTTTTTCTCCTAATATTATTTTCAGGAACATTCTTTAACTGTTTATTTTTTATTCCATGTAAGTCATTAGAATAATTAATTTGTGCAATTAGTAATAGTGTAATTAACCATCATTTTAAAATGCAAAGGACTGGAATTGAAAGGAATAACGCTATGCAGAAAAGTTATTAATTATCGATGGATTGCATCGATCAACACTATGAATTGCAGAACATGGATTATGAACTCCTCGAAATTTTTACCAATTTTATAATTAGGTTAATTTCATTTCTTATAAAGGTTATGGGACAATAAGTAATTACTTTTAAGATAAGTAGCCAACTTTTACGTTTTATACTGTAACAAATAAAATAAACTTGACTGTCCATGGAGAACAACGACATAATCTCGCTAAGTTGATGAATTTTTCAATGTAATGACTGCAGCACGAAATATCTAAATTATAACACTTTCAATTCGTTTAGCCAAACTACTTGGTGAGACAACTAATGCGTTTGAAGCGAGATATAAAGCATGATCTCCAAAAATGGGAAAATAGACACAACAAAATAATTTTTACTTTGACATTGCCATACCAGTTGCTCAACTAGTTAACTTTTCAAATGCAGAACTACGAAATGTTAATCAACCCACCATATTCACCATCAGACACTGTACCTTAAAACTGTCATTCGTTTAAATTAATGCAGTGACCCCCAAAAGCAGTAAGAAGGCCAAACTATTAGATAATTTATAATACTATTTGGTATGCGGCAGATTTGACTTTATTTGGTATACGGCAGATTTGGTTTTAAAAAATTTTAACAAGAATGTACATGCAAACACGGGAAAAAATTTATACATAAAATATAAGAACTATTCAATAAAATTTAATACAAAGAAAACTTCATTTTATTATCAACAACTTTAAGAGCAGGAAAAAATGTCATGAATAATAGCTAAACCGATATACTAGTAAGATAATCTAAAACATAAATAAGTGCTACAAAAATAGCATTGTGATAGATTAGTATAAGTAGAACTATAGCTCAGTACTTAGTACCTTTAGAACTATAGTACCTTTACATAAATTTTATCTTCCATTCTAAAACATGTTATCGTCTATAAAAGATATAAAAGCGTAATGTTTTAATCGTATCATTAAATAAAAAAAATTCTGTTAACAGACAGTTTCTAAACAGTTTACAGTTTCAGATTCCAAGCCCATTAAAAGAGCTGTAAGATAATAAAACAAACCAAAAAAATTAGTTATTATATTTAGAGAAGAAAATATAACGAAAAAAAATCATTTCTTTTTCTACTTCATATTCTTGACGATGCCTTTTAATTCACCAACGATCGAAATTCCGCCAAAAATGGTAACCCACAGTAGTTTCGGAACGATAGTGTTCTTCAGATCCATGGACGAACTTGCAAACCACCAGTTGCCATAGCTACATTTTCGCGGGGGCCGATGCCGTTTGTGCGTCATCTCCGTTCCCTTTTCCAGATTTCCTAAACCCCTACCCCCTACGCACTCCCCCCTCCCCATCATTCATTCGAAAATTTCATTTTAGGGGCTTTGAACTTCCATCCCCATTTTGAGCCCTTCGTCACTTTTACGAGTCCTGGAAAAGGGACGATGATTCCCTTTTTATGAAGGCCCTTTCCACCGAATTTGACGAGTGATGTGATTTCCCAGAGAGACCCGCTTTTATTCCAATTTTTGGGAAGTAGAAGAGCACTTTTCGGTAGGGCTTCCTCTTTTAAGTTTGTAGGATTCGGAAAAGGTCTCGACGCTTTCGCTTAAAAGTTTAGTATCGATCGTAACTCTTCGCTGTTCTAGCTAGCTGACAGGGGTGGTTTTCAGATGAATATGCAAATGACAGAGACATTCCACGAAATTTTTATTCGCTTTTAAGTGGATGGGTGGATTTTGAACTCCATCATTTTGCCCTTAAAATATGCGTCACGGCGTTTAAGACCTGCCGGAAATATTCGGAAGTTTTAATACAACAATTTTTCTTCGGATCGTATTTTGACATTCGATAAAACTTAAACGCTATCTATTTTGAATTTGCCATCAGACACTTGTGGAAATCATCAAGGCCAGTTTTCGGTGTGCATTTATTTTGTTCTGGCATGATGTATCTGCAAAAGATAAGTTCTTGGTATTCTTGGAAATTTTTATTCCTTTTTATATGGATAGAGGGTTTTGAACGTTTTGATTTAAAATAATGTGTGGCATCGTTTAAGACCTGCAGGAAACATTAAGAAGTTTTAATACAATAGCTTTCCCTCGGAGTGTATTTTGACATGGAATAAAATAAAATCCATCTGTTTTGAATTTGCCATTAGACACTTGTGGCAATCATCAAGCCTTTCAATTTTACAGGTCAGTTTTCGGATTGCATTTATTTTGTTCTGGTATGCTATATCTGCAAACGACAGATAAGTTCTATGCCCTTTTTTATTTGTTTTTATGTGGATGGTTGGTTTTGAACTCATTAATTTAAAATATGCGTCGCAGCGTTTAAGACCTGCAGAAAATATTCCGAAGTTTTATTAGTATATATATTTCTTCGGAGTGTATTTTGACATCCAATACAATGTCCTCCGTATATTTTGTATTTACTATTAGACACTTGTGGCAATCATCAAGGCCAGTTTTCGTCATGCACTTATTTTGTTTTGCCATGGTGTATCTGCAAATGACAGATAAGTTCTTAGATATTTTTATTCGCTTTTAAGTGGGTGGGTGAATTTGAACTCCATCATTAGCCCTTAAAATATGCGTCACGGTGTTTAAGACCTGCAGGAAACTTTCGGAAGTTTTAATACAACGGTTTTTCCTCGGAGCGTATTTTGACATCCTACAAAATAAACTCCGTCTATTTTGTATTTACCATTAGATACTTGTGGCAGTCATGGCTCTCACTTGCATGTTGTATCTGTATTAAACATGCATCTATTCAGTTTAAGGACAAAATTTAATGCCATAGGATCCAAAGTCGATACAATAATGAATTTACTAATATTTTTTAACGAAAGAAAGTATATACTTTTATTACAGCTACACAGATACTTTAATTTATACTCTACAGATAGTCTACATGCTCAACCCATAGTATTCCTTTGAATTCTGCTAATGTACATAGATCGAAACTGATGGCATTTTTCTGTGCTGTCGCCGTCTAGAAAATATTTTTTTAAAAGGAGAAAGAGTAGTACAACGAGAAAACTCCTAGAAAGGAGTTTAATCACCGTACATTATTTCGAAACTTGGCTTTAAGCTATGATACCCATTGAATTCGGAAAGAAATTCACAACGAGAAACATACTAACCAAGATGATGACTAGAAGTTGGGTGAAGAAATTTAAATAAAATGGTGCTGCAACGGACAGACGTTGAAGTGGTGAACCTAAAGTTGAATTAAGTTTGAAGAAAGTTTTAAGGAACGCTTACTCGAATCACTCAGAAAATCATTGGTAAGATTATTTTGCCAGTCTGGAGTTTCGTAAAGAAAAAGGCTTTATGTTGAAACTGAAATTTCCTGCCTGCAGTGTGAAAGTTGAGCAGGAATTAAAAGAAACTGACAACATTAAACACACTATGTTATGTGTCGCCGTGTCAATTTATGTAAACGAACCGCTTATAGTTTAATCATTTACTGTTGTACAATATGAAGTATTGCTTCTGTTGTACAATACTGTTTCTGTTGTACAGTAAGAAGTGTTACAATAACCATCCATTCACTTACATATTGACAATTTTTAAGGGAACTTCTTCAGAAAGTATTAAAGAAACAAATATATTTTTAATCTATTTTTTTCCTACTTTAAAGTTCACTGAAGTATGTCAGTAATCTAAATTTCTCCAAATTTTAATATTAGATCAATATGATGTTCAATATGAAACCAAAATTTACAAAACTAATACCATCACTGAATCTATATACTACAACTTCAATACGTAAAAATTTCGTAAGCATTTTTAAGCAAATATTTTGTAAGCATAATCTCTGTAAGAGATTATCTTTCTCTCCAAATGAGTGACTTTTCATATATTTCTTTAGTAATATATAACATACTTTATGCAGTGGGTGCAAAAGCTCAGGCAACAGTCAATCGAAAGCCGTCTTCTCAAAGCATCCTACACATGTTCTATGGGATTTAAATCGAGGACACAAAGCTGGCTAATTCATTCTAATGATATTTTCACTTTCTAGAAGCTCCTCAAAGTAAGGCGTGTGATATGGAGCGGAGTAATTAGCCACAAAAACGAACTCTGACCAGTGGCAACTCGGGATGGACGCATCATGGTGAGGATTACTTACTAAAAATAGTTCTGTTAACAGTAAATCATCCTTCCTAAACGATCGTGTCAAAAGGTTCGTAAGCCTTTTTTATAATACGTTTGTATTGTACTCCGGTTTGCGGAAGCCTCACGTCACCTGTGAAGTCACGCAACTGACATTTGCAAGCGAATCAGCTTTTTGCTGAGTTGACTGTTCATCGTATGGAGCTTGGTACTACATGTTTCGGGTTCGAGTCGCGGCGGCGTCATGGATGTTTGTAGTGGTTCGGATTCCTCTTTAAACTGTAGGTCCCGGTCTAGTGGGATCGTAGAGCGTTGTAGGGGTAGTATTACTCGCATCCGTAGCACGAGCTACACGTGCCCCCTGGGTAGAGCTAAATGAGTCAGAGCCAGTTCAGCAGTTCGTCACAGCTCACAAGGAAATGGTCAATAAGACCCAGTCCTCGACATAGTTAAAAAAATGTATTCATCATGGCGAACCCTCTTCTACATTTTCCTGACATTGTGTTTAAAGATATCCTCATTGCTTAAGCGTTGCAAGCCAATGGATTTAAATGAAACGGCGTCAAGAGGATTTAAATGAAACGGCGTAATAGAGGAGAAATATATATTCGGAAAGAAGGTTTAATTAAAATAAGAATAATTTTAAATTTAATGGTTAAAATTTTAAATTACGGTATATCAAAATAAAAATGATATGAAAAACAAATTTCACAATAACTATTCAACTTTTTTTTCTTTTAAAACTGATTGTGCTGCATTTGTCTAAATAAGTAATCGATTTGCATAATTTCCGCTTTTAAAACGGTTTCTTACATTTACATAAAATAAATGGTCGAATAATACAAATTAAAGCTAAAGCTATCAAATCAAATATGCAAAATAATCTTTTTTTTTTTTTTTTAATTATTTTCTGCGACATTATCGTTTCATGAGTATTGCTTATCAAGTTTTTCTACGGGCGATAAAAAGATTTCAAAGCCTTAAATAATTAATGAAACAGTTCGGAATATTTGAAGGGAATAAGTAGATACAAAATAAACTAGTGAATCAAATTTTAATAAATGAAATTTTTTTATTCACAAATAGTAATTATTTAATACTAAATATAATTTGCATGTAACTCAATTTTCAGAATTGCATTTAACATTTTTCACAAAAGCATTCCAACAAATGAATAATTAATGTTTTCAAATAGTTTATACTAAAAAAGTAATTGAATCATAAATGAATATGCATTTTTTTATTTTCATTAAAATTGCTTATATTTTAATTTATTATTCGATATTAGCACTGAAAATACAAAAAGTCTATGACATGAATACAAAATGATGATTCATTCTTAATTAATGAAAAGAATATGAATAATTTATTTTCTTCTTGGAATTTAATTCTTTTTTGTTGAACATCATAAAATCAGCTATAAAGATTTATGCATTGCACATTTTTTTTTTTATTGCAGCTGGCAAATACTTAGACAGTGATCATTTTATGCCATAAGGACTGCACCGACGTTACTATCCAGGGGACCCGTGTAACTTACAGATAAGCTACTGACACGGAGTAACAATATCCCCGCAACGCTCTACGATCCTATTAGAAATACGGCTTAAAGTAGATTCCGAACCCGTACAAACAACCATGGCACCGCCGGGACTCGAACCCTATACCTGCGGTACAGAGCGTCAGAGCGCTAGCACTCGGCCATCAGGCTCACATCCATTACGCATATTGTAGCATTTTTTTCTCACGAGAAGAGTTTTGGCATTTCATTCCCATGACAGAGCAATGTATACTGTTTGACAAGTATATAATAAACCAATCACTCAAATTTGACAGCAGACGAGCTTTATTGTGGTTATTTATACTACATACAATTAGAGTTTTGTACTAATGAGAACAACCTGTCACTCAAATCTGATAGCATATATTCGGTATCATGTATAATGAGACTCAGGAAATTACTGAATGCCTGTGAAACCTTCACAATTCGACACAACTAGAGATTGAATATGAACTATACCATGAGTTGTTCCCTCGTGATCGGTAATAGACTGCGAGTTGAGAAATGTCTACTCCAATGAGAAGTGAGAGAAGCTGAATCCCCCCTCATCTTAAAAGGATATTTTTGGTGAAGAAGGGAGCGACGTGCGACGAGTCGTCCAGAAGTGGTTTTTTTCTTTTTCTTTGAAGTGAACAGACAGGAATTTTCCGCCTATTTACAAAGCGAACCGATTCTTGTATCATGTCGTATGATTGTTAAGGTCTGCCGCAGACCAGTGAATTAGATTCATCGTAGAGTGAACTGCATTTGAGTCTCTAATTTATATCCTAAATTTTCATTTTATGTAAATAAAGTATATATATATATATATAATGTTTGAAAATAAAATTTAAAGTATTCCCATGAACCTGAAAGTGACCTTCTTGAAGCCGCTATAAGTCTAGTACAGGCCGAGATGCTACAATATATTTACTATGCATTCAATTTTTATTTTAACAAATTGTAAGAATCATTTCTTTTATGATTTCGAATTTCCTTAGTTTTAAAATATTTTTTCTTAGTAAATTAGAAATGAAGAGCAGCAAGGAATCTTTTAAGATTTTTTTTTTAGCTAGTAACATGTTAAAGTTTCAATTCCCAGTGCTGTTAAGTCACTGCTTTGGAAAACGAGTCAACTTGATGGCGAATGTGATAGAACGTCTTGAATCGACTGTCAGATTATATGTATGTAGTATTTTGAATTTTCTACTCTACAATATTCAAATATATTAAACTTCACACACAAATTTCCTACAGAAGCAACATTGACCAGCTGAAAAGTTGCAATCCACTGTAAATTAGATAATTATATCCTAATGTGCTGAAGTATAAATGCTTTCCTCACACATATTAGAACGAAAAATAAGTAGAATGTTTCTACTTATTTTTCGGCTACTTATTATTACATTTCTTACTTATTATTTAATTTCTTATGGCGATGATACCACAATTCTACAACACTCACATTTGTTTAATAAAATTAATTAAAAACAAAGACACAATCAATGTTACACCAAGTGTGCCCTCATGATTGGTGTATATATTATCAATAAAATTCGAAAGATGTTAATGCACAAATTACCTACGTAATGCTATACCAAGTGGGCCCTCATCATTGGTGTAAATTTTATCGTTAAAGTTCGAAAACCGTTAATCCGCAAATTACCAAGTTACCCTTATGCAAAGTGTGCCCTCGCAATTGATATATATGTTATCATTAAAGTTCGAAAGCCATTCATGTATCAATTACCTAAGTAACCTGTAAATTACCAAGTTGTTGTTATACCAAGTATGTCCTCATGATTGGTGTACGTTATCATTAAAATTCGAAAGCCGTCACTGTGCAAATTATCTAAGTAAACTGCAAGTTACCGAGTTAATGTTATACCAAGTGGACCTCATGATTGGTGTATATGTTATCCTTAAAGTTCAAAAACCGTTAATGTGCAAATTACCAAATTAATGTTAAATAAAGTGTGTTATCATTAAAGTTTGAAAGCCGTTAATATGCAAATTACCTGAATGACCTACAAATTCCCAATTTAATGTTATATCAATTGTGCCCTCATGATTCATGTGTATGTTATCATTAAAGTTTGAAGGACATTAATGTGCAAATTACCAAAGAATTTTTATATCAAATGTACCCTCATCATTATATATGTTATCGTTAAAGTTTGAAGGACATTAATGGGCAAATTACCGAAGAATTTTTATATCAAATGTACCCTCATCATTATATATGTTATTGTTAAAGTTCGAAAGACATTAATGGGCAAATTACATAGGTAATCTGCAAATTGGATAGTTGTTGCACTCAACCTTGGTAATGATCACATTAACATATTCATATATGAGCGGAAAAATTTATTTCTTTAATTTGTTTTCTTCTACTTCCGCTTTCCAAAAACTCTTTTCGATAAAGGTGTGAAAGTTAATAACTGAAGTAGATAGTCCAAAAACTGGCGCTGCCCAATTTTAGCTGCGCTACTTATCAAAACAAAGGACGGGTTTTATTAACTTGGTACTGTAATGGATATTTTAATACAATTGTATGCAAGATTTGGCAAGATCTGAATTTAGTGTCTGCAGAGAGAGAGATTTTTAAAGAGAAAGAATGTCTTCACCGTAAAAACATAGATATCTTAAAGAGCAATAAATCGATTCTTTGACAGAAACCTTATTCATAAAATGTAATTGCAAATTTAAATGAGCCCCAAATAGATTTGCTTATCACAAAAATCAGTTTATTTATAATTCAAAATGTCACCACTCTTAAAATTGTACTAGCAGGTAAGTATAATGCTATGAAACCCATATAGTTCCCCAATCTTCGTATTCACCTGATTTTGCACCGTGCGATTTCTTGCCCCCCCATACCTATTCCCTCTTCTATTCCCTAAACTCAAAAGACCACTCCGGGGACACCGTTTTGAGTCGATTGCGGCGATTCAACGTGAATCGCCGCGCGCTTTGAAGGCCATCCCTGCCGAGGACTTTTTAGCATGTATTGAGGATTGGAAAAAAAAGTTGGCATAAGTGCAGTGTCCGGAGGGGATTACTTTGAAGGTGATGAAATAAATTTGGAAGAATAAATAAAGAGTTTTTGAAAAAAAAATAAATGGTCTTACATTTTGGGCACAGTAGTATGCATTGCAATATTCTATTCATGTCTTGTTGCGATTATTTACATCCTTTGCGATACCATAAGAAGTTGTTAGAATACTAATTATTCTATTAACCACGAAGTTGGATCATTTATCATTCTAATCATTTCACTAATGTCACACAAATTATCTCTTCAACAAATACAGCTTTTACACCTTTTGTCCCTCCTAACATTACAACTTTAACGACTGCAAGTACATAACTTTGATGACTCTCCATTTACATATGAATTTGATTTACCGCCTGTCGTTAAAAGCTAAATTTATTGTTATGGAGGCAATCACTTCCACACTTTTGATTGGAATAGTGCTCTGAAGTACTTTTTATCGAGTTCAATCTGCCAGATTTTGTGTTCAGCACTTGCTGGAGTCGAATTCATGGCATCCCATAAATGAGTCTTGAATTATGCGTTGAAGGTTAGAAATTCGTTTTTGTTAATGGATTTCGCCGTGTTGAGTATGAGAGCTCTGTCAGCATATGAAACATACGAGCTGCCAGTTGTCACTGTAGTCGAGTTGCATGTTAATGAATTTCTCCATGTTAAATATGAACTATACGTGCTGTCAGCAGTCACTGTAGTAGAGTTGTACTATGTTAATGAATTTCACTGTGTTGAGTATGAGAGCTCTGTCAGCATATGAAACATACGAGCTGTCAGTTGTCACTGTAGTCGAGTTGCATGTTAATGAATTTCTCCATGTTAAATATGAACTATACGTGCTGTCAGCAGTCACTGTAGTAGAGTTGTACTATGTTAATGAATTTCACTGTGTTGAGTATGAGAGCTCTGTCAGCATATGAAACATACGAGCTGTCAGTTGTCACTGTAGTCGAGTTGCATGTTAATGAATTTCTCCATGTTAAATATGAACTATACGTGCTGTCAGCAGTCACTGTAGTAGAGTTGTACTATGTTAATGAATTTCACTGTGTTGAGTATGAGAGCTCTGTCAGCATATGAAACATACGAGCTGTCAGTTGTCACTGTAGTCGAGTTGCATGTTAATGAATTTCTCCATGTTAAATATGAACTATACGTGCTGTCAGCAGTCACTGTAGTAGAGTTGTACTATGTTAATGAATTTCACTGTGTTGAGTATGAGAGCTCTGTCAGCGTATGAAACATACGAGCTGCCAGTTGTCACTGTAGTCGAGTTGCATGTTAATGAATTTCTCCATGTTAAATATGAACTATACGTGCTGTCAGCAGTCACTGTAGTAGAGTTGTACTATGTTAATGAATTTCACTGTGTTGAGTATGAGAGCTCTGTCAGCGTATGAAACATACGAGCTGCCAGTTGTCACTGTAGTCGAGTTGCATGTTAATGAATTTCTCCATGTTAAATATGAACTATACGTGCTGTCAGCAGTCACTGTAGTAGAGTTGTACTATGTTAATGAATTTCACTGTGTTGAGTATGAGAGCTCTGTCAGCGTATGAAACATACGAGCTGTCAGTTGTCACTGTAGTCGAGTTGCATGTTAATGAATTTCTCCATGTTAAATATGAACTATACGTGCTGTCAGCAGTCACTGTAGTAGAGTTGTACTATGTTAATGAATTTCACTGTGTTGAGTATGAGAGCTCTGTCAGCGTATGAAACATACGAGCTGCCAGTTGTCACTGTAGTCGAGTTGCATGTTAATGAATTTCTCCATGTTAAATATGAACTATACGTGCTGTCAGCAGTCACTGTAGTAGAGTTGTACTATGTTAATGAATTTCACTGTGTTGAGTATGAGAGCTCTGTCAGCGTATGAAACATACGAGCTGTCAGTTGTCACTGTAGTCGAGTTGCATGTTAATGAATTTCTCCATGTTAAATATGAACTATACGTGCTGTCAGCAGTCACTGTAGTAGAGTTGTACTATGTTAATGAATTTCACTGTGTTGAGTATGAGAGCTCTGTCAGCGTATGAAACATACGAGCTGTCAGTTGTCACTGTAGTCGAGTTGCATGTTAATGAATTTCTCCATGTTAAATATGAACTATACGTGCTGTCAGCAGTCACTGTAGTAGAGTTGTACTATGTTAATGAATTTCACTGTGTTGAGTATGAGAGCTCTGTCAGCGTATGAAACATACGAGCTGCCAGTTGTCACTGTAGTCGAGTTGCATGTTAATGAATTTCTCCATGTTAAATATGAACTATACGTGCTGTCAGCAGTCACTGTAGTAGAGTTGTACTATGTTAATGAATTTCACTGTGTTGAGTATGAGAGCTCTGTCAGCGTATGAAACATACGAGCTGCCAGTTGTCACTGTAGTCGAGTTGCATGTTAATGAATTTCTCCATGTTAAATATGAACTATACGTGCTGTCAGCAGTCACTGTAGTAGAGTTGTACTATGTTAATGAATTTCACTGTGTTGAGTATGAGAGCTCTGTCAGCGTATGAAACATACGAGCTGCCAGTTGTCACTGTAGTCGAGTTGCATGTTAATGAATTTCTCCATGTTAAATATGAACTATACGTGCTGTCAGCAGTCACTGTAGTAGAGTTGTACTATGTTAATGAATTTCACTGTGTTGAGTATGAGAGCTCTGTCAGCATATGAAACATACGAGCTGTCAGTTGTCACTGTAGTCGAGTTGCATGTTAATGAATTTCTCCATGTTAAATATGAACTATACGTGCTGTCAGCAGTCACTGTAGTAGAGTTGTACTATGTTAATGAATTTCACTGTGTTGAGTATGAGAGCTCTGTCAGCGTATGAAACATACGAGCTGTCAGTTGTCACTGTAGTCGAGTTGCATGTTAATGAATTTCTCCATGTTAAATATGAACTATACGTGCTGTCAGCAGTCACTGTAGTAGAGTTGTACTATGTTAATGAATTTCACTGTGTTGAGTATGAGAGCTCTGTCAGCGTATGAAACATACGAGCTGCCAGTTGTCACTGTAGTCGAGTTGCATGTTAATGAATTTCTCCATGTTAAATATGAACTATACGTGCTGTCAGCAGTCACTGTAGTAGAGTTGTACTATGTTAATGAATTTCACTGTGTTGAGTATGAGAGCTCTGTCAGCGTATGAAACATACGAGCTGTCAGTTGTCACTGTAGTCGAGTTGCATGTTAATGAATTTCTCCATGTTAAATATGAACTATACGTGCTGTCAGCAGTCACTGTAGTAGAGTTGTACTATGTTAATGAATTTCACTGTGTTGAGTATGAGAGCTCTGTCAGCATATGAAACATACGAGCTGTCAGTTGTCACTGTAGTCGAGTTGCATGTTAATGAATTTCTCCATGTTAAATATGAACTATACGTGCTGTCAGCAGTCACTGTAGTAGAGTTGTACTATGTTAATGAATTTCACTGTGTTGAGTATGAGAGCTCTGTCAGCATATGAAACATACGAGCTGCCAGTTGTCACTGTAGTCGAGTTGCATGTTAATGAATTTCTCCATGTTAAATATGAACTATACGTGCTGTCAGCAGTCACTGTAGTAGAGTTGTACTATGTTAATGAATTTCACTGTGTTGAGTATGAGAGCTCTGTCAGCGTATGAAACATACGAGCTGTCAGTTGTCACTGTAGTCGAGTTGCATGTTAATGAATTTCTCCATGTTAAATATGAACTATACGTGCTGTCAGCAGTCACTGTAGTAGAGTTGTACTATGTTAATGAATTTCACTGTGTTGAGTATGAGAGCTCTGTCAGCGTATGAAACATACGAGCTGTCAGTTGTCACTGTAGTCGAGTTGCATGTTAATGAATTTCTCCATGTTAAATATGAACTATACGTGCTGTCAGCAGTCACTGTAGTAGAGTTGTACTATGTTAATGAATTTCACTGTGTTGAGTATGAGAGCTCTGTCAGCGTATGAAACATACGAGCTGCCAGTTGTCACTGTAGTCGAGTTGCATGTTAATGAATTTCTCCATGTTAAATATGAACTATACGTGCTGTCAGCAGTCACTGTAGTAGAGTTGTACTATGTTAATGAATTTCACTGTGTTGAGTATGAGAGCTCTGTCAGCGTATGAAACATACGAGCTGTCAGTTGTCACTGTAGTCGAGTTGCATGTTAATGAATTTCTCCATGTTAAATATGAACTATACGTGCTGTCAGCAGTCACTGTAGTAGAGTTGTACTATGTTAATGAATTTCACTGTGTTGAGTATGAGAGCTCTGTCAGCGTATGAAACATACGAGCTGCCAGTTGTCACTGTAGTCGAGTTGCATGTTAATGAATTTCTCCATGTTAAATATGAACTATACGTGCTGTCAGCAGTCACTGTAGTAGAGTTGTACTATGTTAATGAATTTCACTGTGTTGAGTATGAGAGCTCTGTCAGCATATGAAACATACGAGCTGTCAGTTGTCACTGTAGTCGAGTTGCATGTTAATGAATTTCTCCATGTTAAATATGAACTATACGTGCTGTCAGCAGTCACTGTAGTAGAGTTGTACTATGTTAATGAATTTCACTGTGTTGAGTATGAGAGCTCTGTCAGCGTATGAAACATACGAGCTGTCAGTTGTCACTGTAGTCGAGTTGCATGTTAATGAATTTCTCCATGTTAAATATGAACTATACGTGCTGTCAGCAGTCACTGTAGTAGAGTTGTACTATGTTAATGAATTTCACTGTGTTGAGTATGAGAGCTCTGTCAGCGTATGAAACATACGAGCTGCCAGTTGTCACTGTAGTCGAGTTGCATGTTAATGAATTTCTCCATGTTAAATATGAACTATACGTGCTGTCAGCAGTCACTGTAGTAGAGTTGTACTATGTTAATGAATTTCACTGTGTTGAGTATGAGAGCTCTGTCAGCATATGAAACATACGAGCTGTCAGTTGTCACTGTAGTCGAGTTGCATGTTAATGAATTTCTCCATGTTAAATATGAACTATACGTGCTGTCAGCAGTCACTGTAGTAGAGTTGTACTATGTTAATGAATTTCACTGTGTTGAGTATGAGAGCTCTGTCAGCATATGAAACATACGAGCTGTCAGTTGTCACTGTAGTCGAGTTGCATGTTAATGAATTTCTCCATGTTAAATATGAACTATACGTGCTGTCAGCAGTCACTGTAGTAGAGTTGTACTATGTTAATGAATTTCACTGTGTTGAGTATGAGAGCTCTGTCAGCATATGAAACATACGAGCTGTCAGTTGTCACTGTAGTCGAGTTGCATGTTAATGAATTTCTCCATGTTAAATATGAACTATACGTGCTGTCAGCAGTCACTGTAGTAGAGTTGTACTATGTTAATGAATTTCACTGTGTTGAGTATGAGAGCTCTGTCAGCATATGAAACATACGAGCTGTCAGTTGTCACTGTAGTCGAGTTGCATGTTAATGAATTTCTCCATGTTAAATATGAACTATACGTGCTGTCAGCAGTCACTGTAGTAGAGTTGTACTATGTTAATGAATTTCACTGTGTTGAGTATGAGAGCTCTGTCAGCGTATGAAACATACGAGCTGTCAGTTGTCACTGTAGTCGAGTTGCATGTTAATGAATTTCTCCATGTTAAATATGAACTATACGTGCTGTCAGCAGTCACTGTAGTAGAGTTGTACTATGTTAATGAATTTCACTGTGTTGAGTATGAGAGCTCTGTCAGCGTATGAAACATACGAGCTGTCAGTTGTCACTGTAGTCGAGTTGCATGTTAATGAATTTCTCCATGTTAAATATGAACTATACGTGCTGTCAGCAGTCACTGTAGTAGAGTTGTACTATGTTAATGAATTTCACTGTGTTGAGTATGAGAGCTCTGTCAGCGTATGAAACATACGAGCTGCCAGTTGTCACTGTAGTCGAGTTGCATGTTAATGAATTTCTCCATGTTAAATATGAACTATACGTGCTGTCAGCAGTCACTGTAGTAGAGTTGTACTATGTTAATGAATTTCACTGTGTTGAGTATGAGAGCTCTGTCAGCGTATGAAACATACGAGCTGCCAGTTGTCACTGTAGTCGAGTTGCATGTTAATGAATTTCTCCATGTTAAATATGAACTATACGTGCTGTCAGCAGTCACTGTAGTAGAGTTGTACTATGTTAATGAATTTCACTGTGTTGAGTATGAGAGCTCTGTCAGCATATGAAACATACGAGCTGCCAGTTGTCACTGTAGTCGAGTTGCATGTTAATGAATTTCTCCATGTTAAATATGAACTATACGTGCTGTCAGCAGTCACTGTAGTAGAGTTGTACTATGTTAATGAATTTCACTGTGTTGAGTATGAGAGCTCTGTCAGCATATGAAACATACGAGCTGTCAGTTGTCACTGTAGTCGAGTTGCATGTTAATGAATTTCTCCATGTTAAATATGAACTATACGTGCTGTCAGCAGTCACTGTAGTAGAGTTGTACTATGTTAATGAATTTCACTGTGTTGAGTATGAGAGCTCTGTCAGCGTATGAAACATACGAGCTGTCAGTTGTCACTGTAGTCGAGTTGCATGTTAATGAATTTCTCCATGTTAAATATGAACTATACGTGCTGTCAGCAGTCACTGTAGTAGAGTTGTACTATGTTAATGAATTTCACTGTGTTGAGTATGAGAGCTCTGTCAGCATATGAAACATACGAGCTGTCAGTTGTCACTGTAGTCGAGTTGCATGTTAATGAATTTCTCCATGTTAAATATGAACTATACGTGCTGTCAGCAGTCACTGTAGTAGAGTTGTACTATGTTAATGAATTTCACTGTGTTGAGTATGAGAGCTCTGTCAGCATATGAAACATACGAGCTGTCAGTTGTCACTGTAGTCGAGTTGCATGTTAATGAATTTCTCCATGTTAAATATGAACTATACGTGCTGTCAGCAGTCACTGTAGTAGAGTTGTACTATGTTAATGAATTTCACTGTGTTGAGTATGAGAGCTCTGTCAGCATATGAAACATACGAGCTGTCAGTTGTCACTGTAGTCGAGTTGCATGTTAATGAATTTCTCCATGTTAAATATGAACTATACGTGCTGTCAGCAGTCACTGTAGTAGAGTTGTACTATGTTAATGAATTTCACTGTGTTGAGTATGAGAGCTCTGTCAGCATATGAAACATACGAGCTGTCAGTTGTCACTGTAGTCGAGTTGCATGTTAATGAATTTCTCCATGTTAAATATGAACTATACGTGCTGTCAGCAGTCACTGTAGTAGAGTTGTACTATGTTAATGAATTTCACTGTGTTGAGTATGAGAGCTCTGTCAGCATATGAAACATACGAGCTGTCAGTTGTCACTGTAGTCGAGTTGCATGTTAATGAATTTCTCCATGTTAAATATGAACTATACGTGCTGTCAGCAGTCACTGTAGTAGAGTTGTACTATGTTAATGAATTTCACTGTGTTGAGTATGAGAGCTCTGTCAGCATATGAAACATACGAGCTGTCAGTTGTCACTGTAGTCGAGTTGCATGTTAATGAATTTCTCCATGTTAAATATGAACTATACGTGCTGTCAGCAGTCACTGTAGTAGAGTTGTACTATGTTAATGAATTTCACTGTGTTGAGTATGAGAGCTCTGTCAGCATATGAAACATACGAGCTGTCAGTTGTCACTGTAGTCGAGTTGCATGTTAATGAATTTCTCCATGTTAAATATGAACTATACGTGCTGTCAGCAGTCACTGTAGTAGAGTTGTACTATGTTAATGAATTTCACTGTGTTGAGTATGAGAGCTCTGTCAGCATATGAAACATACGAGCTGTCAGTTGTCACTGTAGTCGAGTTGCATGTTAATGAATTTCTCCATGTTAAATATGAACTATACGTGCTGTCAGCAGTCACTGTAGTAGAGTTGTACTATGTTAATGAATTTCACTGTGTTGAGTATGAGAGCTCTGTCAGCATATGAAACATACGAGCTGTCAGTTGTCACTGTAGTCGAGTTGCATGTTAATGAATTTCTCCATGTTAAATATGAACTATACGTGCTGTCAGCAGTCACTGTAGTAGAGTTGTACTATGTTAATGAATTTCACTGTGTTGAGTATGAGAGCTCTGTCAGCATATGAAACATACGAGCTGTCAGTTGTCACTGTAGTCGAGTTGCATGTTAATGAATTTCTCCATGTTAAATATGAACTATACGTGCTGTCAGCAGTCACTGTAGTAGAGTTGTACTATGTTAATGAATTTCACTGTGTTGAGTATGAGAGCTCTGTCAGCATATGAAACATACGAGCTGTCAGTTGTCACTGTAGTCGAGTTGCATGTTAATGAATTTCTCCATGTTAAATATGAACTATACGTGCTGTCAGCAGTCACTGTAGTAGAGTTGTACTATGTTAATGAATTTCACTGTGTTGAGTATGAGAGCTCTGTCAGCATATGAAACATACGAGCTGTCAGTTGTCACTGTAGTCGAGTTGCATGTTAATGAATTTCTCCATGTTAAATATGAACTATACGTGCTGTCAGCAGTCACTGTAGTAGAGTTGTACTATGTTAATGAATTTCACTGTGTTGAGTATGAGAGCTCTGTCAGCATATGAAACATACGAGCTGTCAGTTGTCACTGTAGTCGAGTTGCATGTTAATGAATTTCTCCATGTTAAATATGAACTATACGTGCTGTCAGCAGTCACTGTAGTAGAGTTGTACTATGTTAATGAATTTCACTGTGTTGAGTATGAGAGCTCTGTCAGCATATGAAACATACGAGCTGTCAGTTGTCACTGTAGTCGAGTTGCATGTTAATGAATTTCTCCATGTTAAATATGAACTATACGTGCTGTCAGCAGTCACTGTAGTAGAGTTGTACTATGTTAATGAATTTCACTGTGTTGAGTATGAGAGCTCTGTCAGCATATGAAACATACGAGCTGTCAGTTGTCACTGTAGTCGAGTTGCATGTTAATGAATTTCTCCATGTTAAATATGAACTATACGTGCTGTCAGCAGTCACTGTAGTAGAGTTGTACTATGTTAATGAATTTCACTGTGTTGAGTATGAGAGCTCTGTCAGCATATGAAACATACGAGCTGCCAGTTGTCACTGTAGTCGAGTTGCATGTTAATGAATTTCTCCATGTTAAATATGAACTATACGTGCTGTCAGCAGTCACTGTAGTAGAGTTGTACTATGTTAATGAATTTCACTGTGTTGAGTATGAGAGCTCTGTCAGCATATGAAATATACGAGCTGTCAGTTGTCACTGTAGTCGAGTTGCATGTTAATGAATTTCTCCATGTTAAATATGAACTATACGTGCTGTCAGCAGTCACTGTAGTAGAGTTGTACTATGTTAATGAATTTCACTGTGTTGAGTATGAGAGCTCTGTCAGCATATGAAACATACGAGCTGTCAGTTGTCACTGTAGTCGAGTTGCATGTTAATGAATTTCTCCATGTTAAATATGAACTATACGTGCTGTCAGCAGTCACTGTAGTAGAGTTGTACTATGTTAATGAATTTCACTGTGTTGAGTATGAGAGCTCTGTCAGCATATGAAACATACGAGCTGTCAGTTGTCACTGTAGTCGAGTTGCATGTTAATGAATTTCTCCATGTTAAATATGAACTATACGTGCTGTCAGCAGTCACTGTAGTAGAGTTGTACTATGTTAATGAATTTCACTGTGTTGAGTATGAGAGCTCTGTCAGCATATGAAACATACGAGCTGTCAGTTGTCACTGTAGTCGAGTTGCATGTTAATGAATTTCTCCATGTTAAATATGAACTATACGTGCTGTCAGCAGTCACTGTAGTAGAGTTGTACTATGTTAATGAATTTCACTGTGTTGAGTATGAGAGCTCTGTCAGCATATGAAACATACGAGCTGTCAGTTGTCACTGTAGTCGAGTTGCATGTTAATGAATTTCTCCATGTTAAATATGAACTATACGTGCTGTCAGCAGTCACTGTAGTAGAGTTGTACTATGTTAATGAATTTCACTGTGTTGAGTATGAGAGCTCTGTCAGCATATGAAACATACGAGCTGTCAGTTGTCACTGTAGTCGAGTTGCATGTTAATGAATTTCTCCATGTTAAATATGAACTATACGTGCTGTCAGCAGTCACTGTAGTAGAGTTGTACTATGTTAATGAATTTCACTGTGTTGAGTATGAGAGCTCTGTCAGCATATGAAACATACGAGCTGTCAGTTGTCACTGTAGTCGAGTTGCATGTTAATGAATTTCTCCATGTTAAATATGAACTATACGTGCTGTCAGCAGTCACTGTAGTAGAGTTGTACTATGTTAATGAATTTCACTGTGTTGAGTATGAGAGCTCTGTCAGCATATGAAACATACGAGCTGTCAGTTGTCACTGTAGTCGAGTTGCATGTTAATGAATTTCTCCATGTTAAATATGAACTATACGTGCTGTCAGCAGTCACTGTAGTAGAGTTGTACTATGTTAATGAATTTCACTGTGTTGAGTATGAGAGCTCTGTCAGCATATGAAATATACGAGCTGTCAGAGGTCTCTGTAGTCAGGTTGTATGTTAATGAATTTAACCGTGTTCAGTTTGATAACTCTGTCAGCTTATGAACTATGCGTGCTGTTGATAGTCAATGCAGTCTAGTTGTACTATGTTAATGAATTTCACTGTGATGTGTATGAGAGCTCTGTCAGCATATGAAATATACGAGCTGTCAGTAGTCACTGTAGACGAGTTGTACTATGTTGATGAATTTCACCGTGTTAAGTATGAACTTTACGTGCTGTCGATAGTCGCTGTAATCGTATTCTAAGTTGACGAATTTCACCTTGTTAAGTATGAAAACTCTGTCAGCATATGAAATATACGAGCTGTCAGAGGTCTCTGTAGTCGAGTTGTATGTTAATGAATTTTACCGTGTTCAGTTTGATAACTCTGTCAGCTTATGAAATATATGAGCTGTCAGTAGTCACTGCAGTCTAGTTGTACTATGCTAATGAATTTCATTGTGTTGAGTATGAGAGCTCTGTCAGCATATGAAATATACGAGCTGTCAGTAGTCACTGTAGACGAGTTGTACTATGTTAATGAATTTCATTGTGTTGAGTATGAGAACTCTGTCAGCATATGAAATATACGAGCTGTCAGTAATCACTGTAGACAAGTTGTATGTTAATGAATTTCGCCGTGTTAAGTATGAATGCTCTGTTAGCATATGAACAATACGAGCTGTCAGTAGTCACTGCAGCCTAGTTGTACTATGTTAAGGAATTTAACTGTGTTGAGTATGAGAACTCTGTCAGCATATGAAATATACGAGCTGTCAGTAGTCACTGGAGACAAGTTGTATGTTAATGAATTTCACCGTGTTCAGTTTGATAACTCTGTCAGCATATGAACTATACGAGCTGTCAGTAGTCACTGTAGTCGAGTTGTATGTTAATTTAGATCGCGCAAAGTTACTTAGAAAATCTTCTACAAGAAATACATTATCACACTACGCGATTTTAAATTCAAAAACCTGTTGTCGGACTCGATGATAAGACTATACGATATTCTCCGCTATTCTACGATATTCTCCGCTATTCTGCGATATTCTCCGCTATTCTACGATATTCTCCACAAATTTAGTAGATTCAATATTATCCGGGTGTACCACTGGGTGCCTTGCTACACTGCCTCCCTATTGTGCACCGTAATTTTGAATGAACATACCCCGCCCCAAAGTTGGTGACTGGCAAATTCAAACCCCCTCTCCTCCTCCTCCTCCTCGAACCTAATGGAAGGAATGGAAATGTATCGTGTCCATCCCTGTCATATATACAAATACTTCCGATTCGACATTGTTGTCGACAATCTAAAACCCTATCCGCTGTCCTCCAGGGCGTTTTGGACATCAACTATAACATTGTATTTAAAACAGTATTATAAAAAGTTCATTAGAAGCAAATAATTATGTTTGGCCGATGCCCTCTTCTGTCACAACCCGGCGCCATGTTATTTACCTTTAATAATGACCCGGGCACTCCACAAGTTGCAATTAGGACAATGGAGAACGGAGATATTGCCACTCACCCAGGCAATCATTTCCGCCAAATAAATCGAGTCATATTTATTCTGCAGGTGTTTTTATTCACACCAAACGATCGATCCGTTCGATGCTCGCTCGGGTGAGCCAGGTGGAGAATAACGAAGTCGAACAGATGATTTTCTTTCTCTCTTTTTTCTTTTTTTCACCTGGCATCGGGGATTGTTTTCGTGCCCCAAGCGGTTTTGATTACAGGCTCGATTTTCTTTGGGAAAAAAATGAATGCGAAGAAGATGTCTTGTTTACTGAAAAATATCTCAAACCACAGCCAATCTAAATATTGATTTTCTCCGGAGGAAAGGGTCACTGAAGCATGCTGCTTTTTTTTCCTTCCTTTCAAGGAAATATAAAGTCAAACAGAAGGATCCGTTTTCCTCAACTTGTTGTTGTTGTTGTTGTTGTTGGCAGGGTGGATATCGCTTGGAGACACCAAAAAACTAATGATCCTTCAGCATTTAAACATTTTTTTAAACATATTCGATTATATTCTATCCTTGATTACCGTCGATTTTAATTGTATAATGTTTACTTCCATGATTATGCCGGATAAAAGCACTAAAAATCTGTGAGCCGGAATGTCTTTTAGGAAAGGAAAAGGTTTAGTTTGGTTTGGTTTATCTCTTTACGATCATTTTGTGCACATTTTGTAATAATTAGTCTGGGACCTACAGTTTAATGTGGATTGCGCCCCACTAATAAACATCCATGTGACCGCCAGGATCCGAGCCTGAAGCCTGTGATGTCAAAGACCAGAGCGATAGTCACTTGGTCACCAAGCCTCCGGCGGTGGCGCGGATGTTTGTAGCGGTTCGTAATCCCCTTTAAGCCCTAGATCCTGGCCTCAAATGACTGGAGAGCGTCACGGAGCCAAGTCAGATTTCTATCTACGAGTGCACCAACGAACAAAAGCTGCCCTCTCTTTCCCTTCAACCATGTCCATACTGATTCGTGACTTTGGTCTAGATGTCTACAAGGGGGATTAGTAACAGCACAACAGGTTTACTTTTATGCAAACATGCCACATTTTTACAATAAATATTCATGTATAAACGTATTTTAATTTCCATGCTTTTTCAATGTTTTATAATTTATAACAGCATCCAAAACAATTTCCATTAAACCGTTATTTAAAAGTGGATGGGGTTGAACATAAGCCAGAATTACATTTACCCTATTCCATAGAGCAAATAGAAAACCCCGCCATTGTTATGGTAAGTGTTTCATTAGAAACAAATAATTATGTTTGGCCGATATCCTCTTCTGTCACAACCCGGCGCCATCTTATATTTACCTTTAATAATGAACTACCCGGAATAGACCCTACTTAGAATATAATGAACTATTGAATTACCCGGGCACTCCATTGTGTTGCAATTATGACAATGGAGGACGGAAGATATTGCCACTCACCCGAGCAATCATTTCCGCCAAATAAATTGAGTCATTCTGCAGGTATTTTTATGTACTGCCAAACGATCGATTCGTTCGAGGCTCACTCGGGTGAGCCAGGTGGAGAATAACGAAGTCGAACAGACGATTTTCTTTCTCTGTTTTTCTTTTTTTCACCTGGCATTGGGGATTGTTTTCGTGCCCCAAGCGGTTTTGATTACGGCCCCGGCTTTCTTTTGACAGAGAAAAAGAAGAATGCGAAGAAGATGTCTTGTTCATTGAAAAATATCTGAAACCACAGCCAATCTAAATATTGATATTCTCCGGAGGAAAGGGTCACTGAAGCGCGCTGTTCTTTCTTTTTTTTCCCCCTTTCAACGGAAATATAAAGTCAAACAGAAGGATCAATTTTCTTCAACTTGTTGTTGCTAGAGTGGATATTGTTTGGAGAACGCAAAAAACTAATGATCTTTTAACATTTAAGCATTTTTTTATAAATATATTTGTTGATTTCTATGAAGAAAAGAATATAATTTAGATTACCATCGATTTCAATTGTATAATGTTTACTTTCATGATTATGCAAGATAGAAGCACTAAAAATCTTTGAGCCGGAATGTCTTTTAGGAAAGGGGGAGGTTTGGTTTGTCACTACTACTACTACTACTACTACTACTACTACTACACCACATCACTGTGCCTAGAGCCGAATTGCCAATTTACACTTCGGGAATGATGTGGGGGAGAAGAAGTCTGATAGGGGTTTGTGACGCTATACGGTCCCATGAGATCGGGACCTACAGCTTAAAGTGAATTCCAAACCACTACAAACATCCATGTCACCGCACCACATGGATTAGAACCCGAAACATGTGGTACCGAATTCATCAGGTCCCTTGGTTTGTCGCTCTATGTTCATTTTGTGCACTATTCATTCTAATTAGACCGGAACCTACAGTTTAACGTGGATTCCGAACCACTAATAAACATCCATGCTACAGCCAGAATTCGAAACTGAAGTATGTGATACCAAAGACCGTAACTCTAGCCAATTGGCCGTCAGGCCGTAGAAATGGGGGAGAAGAATGCATTTGGCCCCAAAATCTCTTTCTTCAGGTGTTTGTTGCAAATTGCAATGGCAAAATGCTTCATTCTTTTTTAAAATGTTCGCGCTTTTTATAATTTTTAATAACATCCAAATAAATGTCCTTTGATACGTTATTTAAAAATGGGTGGGGTTGACCTTACGCCAGAATTACATTTACACCTTATTCTCCATCACAACGGAAGCTGCCTCCTTTCCCTTCAACCATGAGTCCACACGGTTTCGTGAGCTTGGTCTAGATGTCTACCAAGTGGGATTAGAAACAACAGCAACACAATAGGTCTACTTTCATGCAAGTAAATGGGATATACTTTACATATCCTTTGCTTAAGAGTGTTTGCGGTAAGTTAAAAATACACTTTTATGCCTAATTTTTCCAATAAATATCCATGTATCTATGTATTTTAATGTTCATGCTTTTTCAATGTTTTATAACTTATAATAGCATTAAAAACATTTCCATAACCACATTCTTCAAAAATGGTTAGGATGGACCTTAAGCCAGAATTACGCTATTTCAGGGAACAAATATAAACCCCCCGCCATTGTTATGGTAAGTGTTTCATTAGAAACAAATAATTATGTTTGGCCGATATCCTCTTCCGTCACAACCCGGCGCCATCTTATATTTACCTTTAATAATGAACTACCCGGAATAGACCCTACTTAGAATATAATGAACTAATGAATTACCCGGGCACTCCATGTGTTGCAATTATGGCCATGGAGGTCGGAGATATTGCCACTCACCCGAGTAATCATTTCCGCCAAATAAATTGAGCCATATTTATTCTACAGGTATTTTTATGTACTGCCAAACGATCGATTCGTTCGAGGCTCGCACGGGTGAGCTAGGTGGAGAATAACGAAGTCGGACAGACGATTTTCTTTTTCTCTTTTTTCCTTTTTTCACCTCGCATCGGGGATTGTTTTCGTGCCCCAAGCGGTTTTGATTACGGCCTCGGTTTTCTTTTAGGAAAGAAAAAAAGAACGCCAAAAAGATGTCTCGTTTACTGAAAAATATCTCAAACCACAGCCAATCTAAATATTGATCTTCTCCGGAGGAAAGGGTCACTGAGGCGTGCTTTCTTTTTTTTTTTTTCCTTTTCCTTTCACGGAAATATAAAGTCAAACAGAAGAACCAGTTTTCTTTAACTTGTTGTTGTTAGGGTGGATATCGCTTGGAGACAACAAAAAATTAATGATCCTTTAGCATTTAAATATTTTTTGTATTTACATTAGATTATATTCTTTCCTTCATAGAAATCAACACAGATAGTGTGGATTACCGTCTATTTTAGTTGTATAATGTTTACTTCCATGGTTATGCCGGATAAAAGCACTAAAACTCTGTGACGCGGAATGTCTTTTAGGAGAGAGGCAGGTTTGGTTTGTCACTACTACTACTACTACACCACACCACATCACATCACTGTGCCTAGAGCTGAGTTGCCCATTTACACTTTGGGAATGATGTGGGGGAGAAGAAGTCTGATTGAGCTCTTTGACGCTATACGGTCCCATGAGATCGGAACCTACAGCTTAAAGTGAATTCTGAGCCACTACAAACATCCATGGAACCACCGGGATTAGAAACCGAAGCATGTGGTACCGAGTGCCAGAGCGCTAGCCACTCGGCAATCAGGCGCCTTGGTTTGTCGCTCTACGGTCATCTTGTGCACACTTTAGGCTAATTAGACCCGAACGCAATGTTTAACGTGGATTCCGAACTACTAATAAACCTCCATGCTTCAGTCAGAATTCGAAACTGAAGTCTGTGGTACCAAAGGCCATAAATCTAGCCAATTGGCCTTCAGGCCGTAGGAAAAGGGAAAACGAGTGCATTTTCCACCAAAATCTCTTTCTTCAGGTGTTTGTTCCAAATTGCGATGGCAAAATGCTTCATTCTTTTTCAATGATTTATAACTTATAATATTCTTTAGCATCCAAAACAATTTCCTTTAAAACGTTATTTAAAAGTGGATGGGATCGACCTTCAGCCGGAATCACGTTCACCGTATTCCGTAGAACCAATACAAACACCCCGCCATTGTTATGGTAAGTTTTTCATTAGAAGCAAATAATTATGTTTGGGCGATGTCCTCTTCTGTCATAGCATAGTGTCATCTTATTTACCTTTAATAATGCCCCTTGCACTACCACATGTTATGGCAATGGAGGACGAAAGATATTGCCACTCACCCGAGCAATATCTTCCGCCGAATAAATCGAGCCATATTTATTCTGCAGGTATTTTTATGTACTGCCAAACGATCGATTCGTTCGAGGCTCGCACGGGTGAGCCTGGTGGAAGAATAACGAAGTCGACAGACGATTTTCTTTCTCTCTTTTTTCTTTTTTCACCTGGCATCGGGGATTGTTTTCGTGCCCCAAGCGGTTTTGATTACGGCCTCAGTTTTCTTTTCAGAAAAAGAATGCCAAGAAGATGTCTTGTTTACTGAAAAATATCTTCAACCACAGCCAATCTCAATATTGATCTTCTCCGGAGAAAATGGTCATTGAAGCGTGCTTCTTTTTTTTTCTACCTTTCAAAGAAATATAAAGTCAAACAGAAGGATCCGTTTTCTTTAACTTACTGTTGTGTTTAGGGTGGATATCGCTTGGAGACAGCAAAAAAATTAAGGATCCTTTAGCATTTAAACATTTGTATACACATATGTATTAGATAACTACTGTGTCCAAAAAGTAAGACCAGTTTCCAATTTAAATTTCCCGGGCATATGGTATTTCATTTTTTTTTCTTTTTTAGATTGTTGGCACTGTCCTTGACATCTGTGTGAAATTTCACGGCAAAATATTCATTAGTGTTTAAGTTACGTTTCGTTTTGTCAGATGCTAAAACTGATTACGGCGATTTTCGAAATGTCTCTTCAGTCGACTCAAAACGGTGTCCCCGGAGTGGTCTTTTGAGTTAGGGAATAGCCAGAAGTAGCACGATACTAAATTAGGTGAATACAGTGGTTGTGGAACGATATGGGTTTCATTTTTGGCGAAAAGGATAGTGTGAGCTGGGGCATTCAGTGTTTTCGGTACCAATCGAGATTTGCCGGCGTTTGAGGCCCAAAATGGAATTGACCGATCCTTTTGAAATTGCAACATCATCACCAGCGTCTCTAATTGTTAATCGATGGTTTGAAAGCCCCAAATCGTTAATTTTTTTACGTGAGCTTCGTCGGTTGAGGTTGACGGTCGACCACAGGCCATTCATCTTATTTACCTCTAATAATGACCCGGGCACTACAAATGTTGCAATTATGACAATGGAGGACGGTAGATATTGCCACTCACCCAGGCAATCATTTCCACCAAATAAATTGAGTCATATTTATTCTGCAGGTATTTTTATGTACACCAAACGATTGATTCGTTCGAGGCTCGCTCGGGTGACCCAGGTGGAGAATAACGAAGTCGAACAGACGATTTTCTTTCCATCTTTTTTCTTTTTTTCACCTGGCATCGGTGATTGTTTTCGTGCCCCGAGCGGTTTTGATGACAGTCTCCGTTTTCTTTTCAAAAAGAAAGAAAAGAACGCCAAGAATATGTCCTGTTTACTGAAAAATATCTCAAACCACAGCCAATCTAAATATTGATCACTGGAGCACTGGAGCGTGCTTCTTTTTTTTTTTCTTCTTCTTATTTCTTCCTTGAAAGGAAGAAAGAAGGAAAACTTTCTTTCTCTTCTTCTTTTTTTCTTTAACTTGCTCTTGTTGTTAGGGGGCAGGGGGGGATATCACATGGAGACAGCAAAAAACTAATTATTCTTTGGCATTTAAACATTTTTTATACACGTATTTGTTGATTTCTATGAAGAAAAGAATATAATTTAGATTACCATCGATTTTAATTGTATAATGTTTACTTCCATGATTATGTAGGATAGAAGCACTAAAAATCTGTGAGTCAGAATGTCGTTTAGGAAAGGGAGAGATTTGGTTTGTTAGGCTACGGTCATGCCATGCCCCTACCAGGACGGTCTACTGCCATGCCACCACCAGGATTAGAACTTGAAGGCTGTAATACCAAGGGCCAGAGTGGTAGCTGATTGGCCACCAGGCCGCTAGCATCGGTTTGGTTTGTCGCCCTATGGTCATTTTATGCACACTTTAGATTAATTAAGCCGGGACTTGCAGTTTAATGTGGATTTCGAACCATCAACAAATATCCATCCCACCGCCAGGATTCGAACATAGAGACTGTAGTAAAAAAGGCTAGAGTGCTAGCCAATAGGACATCAGGCCGCAATATAGGAACGTAGGAGCGTTGCGGGGGTACTGTTAATCCACGTCCGTTCTTCAAGCTACACGCACCTCCTGGCTAGTACTAAGTGAGTAACGCCTGTGCGGCGCTTGCCTTTAGGTATCCAAGACACCTGTCTAAATGTTTGCCAGCTTTATTAGAAAAAAAATGTAATTAACTTACAACAGCATTCCAACAAAAATTTTCTTTAAAACGTCATTCAAAAAGTAAAATAGGGACGACCTTAAGCCATAATTACGTTTACCCCTTTCCATAGAGCAAATACAAACCCCCTGCCATTGTTATGGTAAGTTCATTAGAAGTAAAATAATTATGTTTGGCCGATGTCCTCTTCTGTCATAGCCCGGTGCCATCTTATTCACCTCTAATAACGACCCGGGCACTCACTCTGCGTGTTGCAATTATGACAATGGAGGACGAAAGATATTGCCACTCACCTAAGCAATCATTTCCGCTAGATAAATTGAGTCGTATTTATTCTGCAGCGTTTCCAGGTATTTTTATAGGTACTAACCAAACGATCGATTCGTTCGAGGCTCGCTCGGGAGAGCCAGGTGGAGAATAACGAAATCGAACAGACGATTTTCTTTCTCTCTTTTTAATACACTTTTATAAGTTTCACTTGTATGTTTGTTTGTTTGTAACTGACTCTTTGGGCTCGATTTTGCCCTACTTTAAGCGATCCGATTTCATTTAAACGTTGTAGACTTATCAGGGACACTAAAATATTTTGATAAGTGTATTATCTCATCATGATTAGGATCACCAGGATGAGTGATTTTGTTTTAACTCGTGAAGAACAATTTAACCCATGTAGGATGAAAGTACCCAAGACATTCAAACCTACGGGGGACAGTGGCACAACGGATAACGCGCCTCACTACGGATCAGGAGATTCCCGGGTCGCCCCGGTCGGGTCGTTATTAGAGGTGAGTGCCCGGGTCGTTATTAGAGGTGAATAAGATGGCGCCGGGGTATGACAAAAGAGGACATCGGCCAAACATAATTATTTGATTCCTACGGATCAGGAGGCCTTTGTTTTACTCACAATTAAATTATTGTAAGAACTGGTTTCAGTCCTCCGTACCGGGAGCTCATTTAAATATTATAGTTTAAAAACACGCTTTTAGAGTTAATTAAATTAAAAAATAAAAAATAATTGTTAACATAAGAATAAAATGACTGGCGAGAAAAAGAATAATGTCACTGTTCTAAAAGCGTGGGGTGATCGATATCAACCGTTATAATTTTTCACTAATTTCATTCCGAATTGCAGAGTTTAAAAATGTCATACAAAGCAACCCACACTTTTAGAGCAGTGACATTCACTTTCTCGACGGTTTGTAAACACCAAATCTTTAATTTTTTGGACGTGAGCTTCATCAGTTGAGGTTGGTGATCGACCAGAGGGCCATCTTATTTACCTTTAATAATGACCCGGGCACTCCGCGTGTTGAAATTATGGCAATAGAGGACGAAAGATATTGCCACTCATCCCAGCAATCATTTCCTCCAAATAAATTGAGTCATATTTATTCTGCAGATATTTTTATGTACTGCCAAACGATCGATTCGTTCGAGGCTCGCTCGGATGAGCCAGGTGGAGAATAACGAAGTCGAACAGACGATTTTCTTTCTTTTTCTTTTTTCCACCTGGCATCGGGGATTGTTTTCGTGCCCCAGCGGTTTTGATTACGGCCTCGGTTTTCTTTTCAGAAAAAAAAAAGAATGCCAAGAAGATGTCTTGTTTACTGAAAAATATCTCAAACCGCAGCCAATCTAAATATTGATCTTCTCCGGAGGAAAGGGTCACTGAAGCGTGCTTCTTCTTTTTTTCTTCCTTTCAAGGAAATATAAAGTCAAACAGATAGATCAGTTTTCTTCAACTTGTTGGTAGAATGGATATTGCTTGGAGACACCAAAAAAACTAATGAATCTTTAGCATTTAAACATTTCATACATTGGGCGGTGCATAATTATCAGGCGTTTCTTTGACGTGCTATATTTTATTAAAAATGTACAATATTTTATAAATTTATGAATAAAAATATCCTTTTACTTTTAGGTTATAAAAATTTGTGTGTCGATAATCCTACTCCATTTCGTCATATTATGCTGCACCACTTTGAGAAAGGATGAAAAGCAGAGCAGTCATTTCGCGATCTCAACGAATTTTTGGTGAGGGCACAAACAGCGAAAGTCGATGCAAGGAATGGTTTGCCCGTTTCAAATCTGGCGACACTAGCTTGCAAGATAAGCAAGGAAGAAGTCGACCATCGGATTTCAACGATCAGGCACTTTGGCAGTCGTGGAAGGAGACGAAAGTTTGACAACTCGAATGCTGGCTGACAACTTGAATGTGGACCATTCAACCAAAAGAACAGTATCATCTTCTACCACGATAATGGGCTTCCACTTGTTGAGCATCTTTTTGCCGAATTTATCGCCAATAAACCGCCAATTATCGCCAATATGCTCCTTCAATATATTCCGACATATTCTCCCACAAAAGCTCTTACCCACTGCCACGTCAATCGGTCCTAAAAAAACTGGCAGGCGAACAAAGCTTATGTCAATTTCGATAACTTAGTGGCGGATGTCAAAAAACGCCTAATAATTATGCAGCAACCTAATATATATAATAGGTTGTCTATATATATGTTGTCTATTATTATGTCTTTCCTAAATAGAAATCAACAAAGATAATGCTTACCGTCGATTTTAATTGTATAATGTTTACTTCCATGATTATGTAGGACAGAAGCACTAATACTCTGTGAGCCTGTATGTCTTTTAGAAAAGGGGGAGGAGAGTGCATTTACCACAAGATATCTTTCTTCAGTTTTTGGTTCCAAATTGTGATGACAAAGCATCCAAAAAAAATCCATTTAAACGTCATTTAAAAATGAATGGGGTCGACCTTAAGCCAGAATTTCGTTTACCCTATTCCATAGAGCAAATACAAACACCCCGTCATTATTATAGTAAGTGGGTCATTAGAAGCATATAGTTATGTTTGGCCGATGTCCTCTTCTGTCATAACCCGACTCCATGTTATTTACCTCTAATAATGAGCTGGGCACTCCACGTGTTGCAATTATGACAATGGACGACGGAGATATTGCCACTCATCATTTCCGCCAAATAAATTGAGTCCTATTTATTCTGCAGGCATTTTTATGTACTGCCAAACAATCGATTCGTTCGAGGCTCGCTCGGGTGAGCCAGGTGGAAGAATAATGAAGTCGAACAAACGATTTCCTTTCCATCTTTTTCTTTTTTTCACCTGGCATTGGGGATTGTTTTCGTGCCCCATGCGAATTTGATGACGCTCTCGGTTTTCTTTTCAGAAAGAAAAAAGAACGTCGAGAAGATGTCTGAAACCACAGCCAATCTAAATATTGATCTTCTCCGGAGGTAAAGGTCACTGAAGCGTGGGTGTTTTTTTTTTTTTTTTTTTTTTTGTTTTTTTTTCCCCTGTCTTTTCTTCCTTTCAAGGGAACCGTTTTCTTTAACTTGTTGTAGTTGGTAGGGTGGATATCGCTTGGAGCAAAACACTAATGATCCTTTAGCATTTAAACATTTGTATACGTATATATGTTAGATTACTACTGTGTCCAAAAAGTAAGACCAGTTTTCAATTTAAATTTCTCGAGCATATGGTATTTCCTTTTTTTTCTTTTTTTAGGTTTCTGGCACTGTCCTTGACATCTGTGGGAAATTTCACGGCAAATATCCATTTGTGCTTGTGTTACGCTTGGTTTTGTACAGAAACTGATTCCGGCGATTTTAGAAATGTCTCTTCAATCGACTCAAACCAGTCCCGAAAAAAAATGTCCCCGGAGTGGTCTTTTGAGTTAGGCAATAGCCAGAAGTAACACGATGCTAAATTAAGTGAATACGATGGTTTGGAACGACATGGGTTTCGTTTTTGGCGAAAAAGTCACAAAACATCAATGCAGTGTGAGCTGGCGCATTTAGCGTTTTCGGTACCTATCGAGATTTCACGCGTTTGAGGCCCAAAATGGAACTTACCAACCCTTTTGAAATTCCAACATCATCAGCAAGGTCTCTAATTGTGAATCGGCGGTTCGTAAACACCAAATCTTTAATTTTTTGGACGTGAGCTTCGTCGGTTGATTTTGAGGGTCGACCAGACGGCTGTTCGTCTTCAATGCGTTCTCTGCCTTCTTTGAACTGTTTATACCACTTCTAAACATTATTTTGGATATAGTAATGCTCACCGAATGCCTTCTGCAACATGATATACATTTCCGGAAACAAAACTGAATGCAAGTTCTTTGCTCAATTAATTCAGACATTTCAAAAATCGCCGGAATCATTTTTAACGTCTCCCAAAGTGTTTCATTAGAAGCAAATAATTATGTTTGTCCGATGTCCTCTTCCTTCACAACCCGGCGCCGTGTTATTTACCTTTAATAATGACCGGGCACTCCACGTGTTGCAATTATGACAATGGAGGACGGGAGATATTGCCACTCACCCGAGCAATCATTTCCGCCAAATAAATTGAGTCATATTTATTCCGCAGTTATTTTTATGTACTCCCAAACGATCGATTTGTTCGAGGCTCGCTCGGGTGAGCCAGGTGGAGAATAACGAAGTCGAACAGACGATTTTCTTTCCCTCTTTTTTCTTTATTTCACCTGGCATCGGGGATTGTTTTCGTGCTGCCCCAAGCGGTTTTGATTACGGCCTCGGTTTTCTTTTCAGAAAGAAAAAAAAAGAACGCCGGGAAGAGGTCTTGTTTACTGAAAAATATGTCAAACCACAGCCAATCTAAATATTGATCTTCTCCGGAGGAGAGGGTCACTGAAGCGTGCTTCTTTTTTTCTTTTCTTCCTTTCAAGGAAAATATAAAGTCAAACAGAAGGAGAATCAGTTTTCTTCAACTTGTTGTTGTTGTTGTTTGGGTGGATATCGCTTGGAGACAGCAAAAAAAAACTAATGATTCTGTAGCATTTAAACATTTTATATATTGGGTTGGTGCATAATTATCAGGCGTTTCTGTGATGTGCTATATTCCCGCTCTCCTACGACTGCCGCGCATCACGGAGCCACGTCAGACTTCTACCTACGGATGCTCTATCACTGCAGAAGCTGCCCACTTTCCCTTCAACCATGAGTGCATACAGGTTCGTGGGTTTGCTCTAGATGTCTACCAAGTGGGATAAAAAACAACAAAACAGATCTACTTTCATGCAAGTAAATGTGACATACTTTACATATCCTTTAATTAAGAGTGTTCGCGGTAAGTTAAAAATACACTTTTGAGCCAAATTTGTACAATAAATATTCATGTATATACGTATTTTAATGGTCATTCTTTTTCTATGTTTTATAATATACAGTAAAAGGGCCAGATACCCGGGTGGCTAGCGCTCTGGAGTTCGGTACCACATATTTCGGGTTCGACTCCTAGAGGTGCCATGGATGTCTGTAGTGGTTCGGAATCCACTTTAAACCATAGGCCCGTAGAGCGTTGAGCGTTGATCGTAGAGAGTTGCGGAGGTATTGTTAATCCGCTTCCATAGCTTATCTTCAAGCTACACGCACCTCCTGGGTAGTATTAAGTGAATAACGTCGGTGCCGAGCATGCCTTAAGGTATCAAAGACAACTGTCTAAATGTTTTCCAGCTTTATTAGAAAAAAATTTAATAACTTACAATAGCATCCAAAAATATTTCCATTAAAACGTCTTTTAAGAATGAACAGGGTTGACCTTAAGCCACAACTACATTTACCCTAGTCTATAGAACAAACACAAACTCCCCGCTATTGCATTAGAAGCAAATAATTATGTTTGTCCGATGTCTTCTTCCGTCATAACCCGGCGCCATCTTATATTTACCTTTAATAATGACCCGGACACTCATTCTGCGTGTTGCAATTATGACAATGGAGGACTGAAGATATTGCCACTCAACCAAACAATCACTTCCGCCAAATAAAGTGAGTCATATTTATTCTGCAGGTATTTTTATGTGCACCAAACGATAGATTCGGTCGAGTAAGCCAGGTGGAAAATAACGAAGTCGAACAGACGATTTTCTTTTCCTCTTTTTTTTTTCACCTGGCATCGGGGATTGTTTTGGGGCCATAAGCGGTTTTGATTACGGCCCCGATTTTCTTTTAGAAAAAAGAATGCCAAGAGGATGTCTTGTTTACTGAAAAATATCTCAAACCGCAGCCAATCTAAATATTGATCTTCGGAGGAAAGGGTCACTGAAGCTTGCTTCTTTTTTTCTTCCTTCCTTTCAAGGAAATATAAAGTCAAACAGACGGATCCGTTTTCTTTAACTAGTTGTTGTTGTCAGGGTGTATATCGCTTGGAGACAGCCAAAAACTAAGGATCCTTTAACATTTAAACGATTTTTTACATGTATTAGATTATATTCTTTCCTTCCCAGAAATCAACAAAGATAGTGTGGATTACCGTCAATTTTAATTGTATAATGTTTACTTCCATGATTATGCCGGATAAAAGCAATAAAAATCTGTGAGCCGGAATGTCTTTTAGGAAGGAGGGAGGTTTATTTTGTCGCTATTGGTACTACTACTACAACACATCACTGTGCATACAGCTGTCTGATTGAGCTCTGTGACGCTACAAGGTACCATGCGAGCGTGACTTACAGCTTAAAGTGAATTCCGAACCACTACAAACATCCATAGCACCACAGGAATTAGAACCGAAGCATGTGGTACTGAGTGCCAGAGTGCTAGCCACTCGGCCATCAGGCCCCTTGGTTTGTCGCTCTACGGTCATTTTGTGCACACTTCAGGCTAATTAGATCGGAACGTGCAGTTTAACGTGGATTCCGAACCACTAATAAACGTCCATGCTACAGCCAGAATTCAAAACTAAAGTCTGTGGTACCAAAGGCCACAGCTCTAGCTAATTAGCCTTCGGCCGTAGGAAAGGGGGAGAAGAGTGCATTTGCCCCTAAAATCTCTTTCTTCAAGTGTTTGTTCCAAATTGAGATGGCAAAATGCTTCATTCTTTTACAAAATGTTCATGTTTTTCAATGTTTCATAACTTATGATATCCTTTAGCATCCAAAAGCATTTTCATTAAAACGTTGTTTAAAAATGATTAGAGTTGACCATAAGCCAGAGAATTACGCTTACTCTATTCCATAGAACAAATATAAACCTGCCGTCATTGTTAAGGTAAGTGTTTCATTAGAAGCAAATATTTATGTTTGGTCGATGTCCTCTTCCGTCACAACCGGGCACCATGTTATTTACCTTTAATAATGACCCGGACACTCCACGTGTCGCAATTATGACAATGGAAGACGGAAGATATTGCCACTCACCCAGGAAATCATTTCCACCAAATAAATCGAGTCATATTTATTCTGCAGGCATTTTTATGTACTGCCAAACGATCGATTCGTTCGAGGCTCGCTCGGGTGAGCCAGGTGGAGAATAACGAATTCGAACAGACGATTTTCTTTCTCTCTTTTTCTTTTTTTCACCTGGCATCGGGGATAGGTTTCGTGCCCCATGCGATTTTGATTACGGTCTCGGTTTTCTTTTAAGAAAGGAAAAAGAACGCCAAGAAGATGTCTTGTTTACTGAAAAATATCTCGAACCACAGCCAATCTAAATATTGATCTTCTCCGGAGGAAAGGGTCGCTGAAGCGTGCTTCTTTTTTTTCTTCCTTTCAAGGGAAATATAAAATCAAACAGAAGGAACAGTTTTCTTCAACTTGTTGTTGTTGTTAGTAGGGGGGGTATCGCTTGCAGACAACAAAACACTAATGTTCCTTCAGCATTTAATCATTTTTAAATATGCATTAGATTATATTCTTTCCTTCCCAGAAATTAACAAAGACAGTGTATATTGCCGTCGATTTTAATTGTATAATGTTTACTTCCATGATTATGCCGGATAAAAACACAAACTCTGTGAGCCGGAATGTCTTTTAGGAAAGGAGGAGATTTAGTTTGTCGCTACTATTACTACACCACACCATACCACTGTGCCAACAGCTGAGTTGCACTTTTACATTTTGGAGATGTGGGAGAGAAGAAGTCTGATTGAGCTTTGTGACGCTATACTGTCCCATGATATCGGGACCTACAGCGTAAAGTGAATTCCGAACCACTACAAACATCCATAGCACCACAGGGATTAGAACACACTTTAACTAATTAGACCGGGCTAACTTTAGGCTAATTAGACCGGGATCTGCAGTTTAACGTGGATTCCGAACCACTAGCAAATATCCATGCTACAGCCAGGTTATGAAACTGAAGCCCGTGATGCTAGAGGCCAGAGATTTAGCCAATTAGGCATCAGGCCATATGGAAGGGAGAGGAGAGACAATTTACCCTTCAGCTGTTGGTTCCAAATTGCGATGGCAAAATGTGAGTGCAGGATAACATACCTCCAGTGAGTAACTTTGAAACTGTTACCTGAATTGGTATGTGCAAAACTTAAGCTGGGATGTAATTTTCAAACAGAATGTCAAGGAAAATCATAAACAAGGGCTTATTGAATGAACATTTCCTTCAGTAGAAAGGTGATTCATGTGATTCTCAAACCACAGCCAATCTCAATATTGATCTTCTCGGAGGTGGGGGTCACTGAAGCGTGCTTCTTCTTTTTTTTTTTTTTTTTTTTTTTCTTCTTTTCCGTTCAAGGAAATATAAAGTCAAACAGAAGGACCAGTTTTCTTCAACTTGTAGTTGTTGGTAGGGTGGATATCGCTTGGAAACTGCAAAAACACTAATGATCCTTTAGCATTTAAACATTTTTTTTATAAATATATTTGTTGATTTTTATGAAGGAAAGAATATAATCTAGATTACCATTGATTTTAATTGTATAATGATTATGCAGGATAGAAGCACTAAAAATCTGTGAGTCAGAATGTCTTTTAGCAAAGAGAGAGGTTTGGGTTGGGTTGGGTTTGTCACTCTACTATCATGCCATGTCCCTGCCACGACGGTCTACGGCTTGGTAATGCCACCACCAGGATTAGAACTTGGAGCCTGTAGTACCAAGGGCCAGAGCGCTAGCTGATTGGGCACCAGGCCGCTAACATCGGTATGGTTTGTCGCTCTACGGTCATTTTATTCACACTTTAGGATAATTACCATTGTCAAACAGACTTGCAGTTTAATGGGGGTTTCGAACCATTAACAAATAGCCATCCCACCTCCAGGATTTCAGCCTGGAGCCTGTAGTACCAAAGGCCAGAAGTCTAGCCAATTGGCCATCCGGCCGCAATATAGGAACGTAGAACCGGACGTGATGCGTTGAGGCACTAACTCATACAAAAACGTGGATTACGGACTACTTACAAACATCCATGTCCCCGCCTGGATTCGAACCTGAAGCATGTGGTACCAAAGGTCAGAGCGCTAGTCAATTGGCCATCAGGCCGCTTTTTAACTGTGGAGCTGGACTGTAAAGGAAACAATGATTTATTGTTTCCTATTTTTTAACCTTACTGCCCGAATCTCAAGGAAGCGAGGATACAATGATTTTTTTAACTGCGGCACGCAACGCTTAAGGATTTGGCTTTGTTGCTCTACGGTCATTTTGTGCACACTTTAAGTTAATTAGCCGGAACCTACAGTTTAACGTGGATAACATCCAATGCACAGCCAGGATTCGGTACTGAAGCCTATGGTACCAAAAGTCAGAGCATTAGCCAATTGGCCATTAGGCCATAGGAAAGGGTGAGTAAAGTGCATTTACCACAAAATCTTTCTTCAGGTGTTTGTTCCAAATTGCGATGGCAAAATGTGAGTGCAGGATAACATACCTCCAGTGGTGTACCTTGGGAAACGTTGAAACTATTACTTGCATTGAAATGCGCAAAACTTAGGCTGAGATGCAATTTTTAAACAGACTGCCAAGGAAAACCATAGACAAGGGCTTATTGAAATTCATTGACAAGTGCTTATTGTAGTCATTGACAATGGACAGTAGACTAATATATATATAGCCAATATATGCTTAATAGACGTTACAGTAAACTTACGTGTATGCCCGTTGCGTGAGATGGAATACAATTCTGAATTGTGTTAAAATAAAAAATACACCGCCAATTTTGAAAGCATCATTTTCATAAGACAGTTTGCGTTTTCTTTGATGTGATATATCATGAGCTACCAACCAAAGTAGTTGTCTACAGCAAAAGTTAATATTCAAATTGAATTATTTGCATATTACACTTTTTAAATAAATTCAACATAAATTTCAATAAATATGATTTATGTGCTTTAAAATATTTTTAAAGAAACCAAACTCATCTTTCTAATTACTTTTACAACTCGCATGAAATTATTTCTTCCATTAAATTATCGCAGATAAGGCAGAAGAAAATCTCTGCAGCCATGAAACTGGATCCATTAAATTAAAATAACTTTGTGTCGAGCATATTCAACAAACAATGCATAAAGAAAAGAAAATTAATTACAGTCCAATGAAACCCTCCTTTATGCTCGCTCCTTCAATTATAAAATTTTCTTACAAAACAAAATCTAATCCACAAACAAGTCCGGTTTACTTTGTAGGCAATTACTGTTTAAAACCTTTTCTTCGAAATCCAATTACGAACTTTCCCAACCGTTCCCAATATTTGCTTTATTTATATCAATGTTTATTTTAAATGTAAACCAATTCGCTGAGGTATTTGTCAAAGCTTTCCTTTAAAAAAAAATTTTTTTTTTTTTCTCTAAATGGTTGTACAGAAATACCTGGTGCGTATATCTTCTACCAAAGTTAAACATGTTGTCTTTGAACTCATTCTGAAACCATCCTGTTTTAATGCTCATCCCTTCAACTGGAAAAGTCGGTTTGCGGAACTATACCTGGTGTTGTGATCAGATTAAAATAAAAGTGTTTTTTCCTTTCATTTAATTCCAGTTAAATAAGTTAAATCTTTTAAAGCGTAACAGTTAAATAAATCGAAAGACTGGCTTGGTGCTGAGTACAAAACTCAAACCGTAAGATTTGATTACTGCACGCATTCTCTAAAAATTAATTATATCTTCACAAAATTTTAAATTTATGCCACTGTTAAAGCCGTTTCAGTTTATTTTATGGATTGTTTTAATTAAAATTCATATAAATTTATGCATTGAATATCTAAATAAATAAAATTAATTATCTTGTGTAAACAACTTTAAGCTAAATTGTTCAAAGTACAGTTCGACCACAGATTTCGGGGAAAGGTGAACTTCCGTTTTAAAAGCGGAAATGGGAGAATCGAATATTCTTGAGGGGTGATTATCAGATATACAAAACTCAATGAAGTTTTGAAAGAAGTTTAATATTTACTGTGGACTTTTTTTATGTAATTTAAAATTTTGATTAATGACAATTAAAATTACATTTATTGTTATTAAAATTATTTTTCTATTATTTCATTCATTAAAATTATTATTGTTGTTATAAAATTATTTTCTGAAAATCACCCATCTTGGAGTGAACTGTACTTCTGATCAAATTTTATTTTTAATCTATATTTCTTTGTATAATAATCTAGAGTTAAGTATTTATGTATATATATATATATAGTCCTTGTAAATAAAAATTAAATTGTTCCCATGAACATGAAAGTGGCCCTCTTCTTGAAGCCGTTATAGGTCCAATATACGTTAAAGTAAACTTCCGTGTATACGAGATGTGTGAGATTGAATAAAATTCTGAATTGTGCTAAAATAAAAAAATGCACAATCCATTTTGAAAGCATCTTTTTGATAAAAGAGTTTGCGGTGTTTTTTTTTTTTTTTTTTTTTTTTTCCCGGTGTGGTATATCATGAGCTATCGGCCAAAACAGTCTACAGCAAAAATTAATATTCAAATTGAATCATTTGCATATTGCAATTTTTAAATGAATTCAACATATATTTTACTAAACATGAATTATGCGCTTTGGTCCATTTTTAAAGAAAACAAACGCATATTTCTAATTACTTTTACAGCTCGCATGAAATTATTTCTTCCATTAAATTATCTACAAAACGCTCAGATAAGGCAGAAGAAAATCTGTGCAACCATAAAACTTGGATCCATTAAATTAAAATAACTTTGTGTCGAGTGTATTCAACGAACAATGCATACAGAAAAGAAAAATTAATTACAGTCCAATGAAACCATCCTTTATGTTCGCTGCTTCAATTATAAAATTTTCTTGCAAAACAAAATCTAATCCACAAACAACTCCGGTTTACTTTGTAGGCAATTATTGTTTAAAACCTTTTCTTCAAAATCCAATTACGAATTTTCCCAACCGTTCCCAATATTTGCTTTACTTTATATCAATGTTTATTTTAAATGTAAAGTGATTCGCTGAGGTATTTGTCGAAGCTTTGCCTTTAAAAAAAATTTTTTTTTTTCTCTAAATGGTTGTACAGAAATACCTGGTGCGTATATCTTCTACCAAAGTTAAACATGTTGTCTTTGAACTCATTCTTAAACCATCCTGTCTTAATGCTCATCCCTTCAACTGGAAAAGTCGGTTGCGGAACTATACCTGGTGTTGTGATCAGGTTAAAATAAAAGTGTTTTTCCTTTCATTTAATTCCAGTTAAATAAGTTAAATCTTTTAAAGCGTAACAGTTAAATAAATCGGAAGTCTGGCTTGGTGGTGAGTACAAAACTCAAACCGTAAGATTTGATTACTACACGCATTCTCCAAAAATTAATTATATCTTTACAAAATTTTAAATTATACCTCTGTTAAAGCCGTTTCAGTTTATTTTAGGGATTGTTTTAATTAAAATTCATATAAATTTATGCATTGAATATCTAAATAAATAAAATTAATTATCTTGTGTAAACAATTTTAATATAAATTGTTCGAATAGAGCTCGACCACAGATTGCGGAGAAAGGTAAACTTCCGTTTTAAAAGCGGAAATGGGAGAACCGAATATTCGTTAGGGCTGATATTCAGATATACAAAGGGCTATGCAATTCTGAAAGAAAAAGGTTTAATATTTACTGTGGAGTTTTTTATGCAATTTAAAATTTTGATTAATTGCAATTAAATTATTGTTATTTTTATTAATAAAATTTTTTTATATTATTTTATTGTTATTGAAATTATTATTGAAATTATCATTAAAAAAATTTTATTGCTCCGAAATGACTTTTTCCTCGTAGTAAGCACTTATATATACATTGCAAGAGGAATGTACATTCTTCGACAAATGCATAATAACAATTCATCACTCCACTTTGGCATCAGACGAGCAGTATCGTGGGTAGTTATATTACACGCAATTAGTGTTTTGTACTAATGAGAACAATCTGTCACTCAAATCGGATAGCAGATATTCAGTGTCATAGATAATGAGATTCAGGAAATTAGCAAATGTCTGCGCGACCTTCATACGTTGATACAATTACAGATTGAATATGAACTATACCATGAGTTGTTCCATCGTGATAGGTGACAGACCTCGAGCAGAGAAATGTCTACACCAAGAAGAAGTGAAGGAAGCTGACCAACCTCTTCTTGGCGGATTGTCTTAAATGGACGGGGTTTTTTTTTTTTGGGGGGTAATAAGTTAAAGAGTTTTACGTTGTGTCGACCAGAAGTGTTTCCTTTTTTTTCTCCGAAGTGACTGAATAGGCTGGAGATTCCACCTGTTTCCAAAGTGAGCCTCTTGTGGTTTCGTGAATCACACCGTGTGGTAATTAATGTCTGTCGCAGACCAATTAGAATCGACGTAGACTCGAGAATTCAGAAAGTCACCGACATTAGAGTGAACTGTACTTATGATGAAATTTTATTTTTAATCTTTATTCTTTTGTATAATAATCCAGAGTTAAGTATATATAGTTCTTTTAAATAAAAGCCACTGTTAAAGCCGTTTCGGTTTATTTTATGGATTGTTTTAATTAAAATTCATATAAATTTATGCATTGAATATCTAACTAAATAAAATTAATTATCTTTGGTAGACAACTTTCATCTAAATTGTTCAAATACAGTTCGACCCCAGATTTCAGGGAAAGGTGAACTTTAAGAAGGGGAAACGGGAAAATCGAATATTCTTGAGGGGTGATTATCAGATATACAAAACTCAATGAAGTTTTGAAAGAAAAAGTTTAATATTTACTATGGAATTTTTTTATGTAATTTAAAATTTTGATTAATTAAAATTAAAATTATATTTATTGTTATTAATATTGTTATTTTTTTACTTTATTTTTGTTTTTATTGTTATTATTGTATTTGTATTGCTTCGAAAGGACTTTTCCCTCCTATTACACCACTGTGTTTGAAACGGACCGACTTGGCAGCCAGCCAATTTTCCACATAAGCGGTAACCAAACTATATAAAGCTTGATTTTGCAAAAGTTTAGCCGTGTTACTCCCCAAAACATCCTGACGGCCTGGGGGCCAATTGCCTAGCGCTCTGCCCTTTGGTACCACGGGATTCAGGTTCGAATCCTCGCGGTGGCATGGATGTTTGTGAGTGATTCGGAAACCACTTTAAACTGTAGGCCATGGTCAGTTTATCCCTCGTGTGCACAAGATGACCGTAGAGCGACAAACCAAACCTCGTTTTTGAAAGCAATGACTGCCCACTAACAAATTCGAATGAACCCCCAAGTCAAAGTATTCAACATTTGAAAATAGCACATCCTATTTGTCCAATTTATTCGGAAGAAAAATAAGTGCACTAAATTATCTAAAAATCAAATAAAAAGCAAGTTGGACAATTTCAAATTACATAGCGTTGAAGCATCAACTTGCTTATTTAGTCTTGACAATTTCCCTGGCTTAACAAGTTAGTAGACAGGAATACTGGAGATTACTATTTTTTTTTCTTTATCCATTAATGTCCTTACTTTTATTCCGTCCCTTTTATTAAGGCTTTTTCTCAGAAGAGTTTTTGTTTTTCTCCATTAGACGCAAAAACTGTCTCTTTTCGCGCGCAAATAAACTTTCGAGATCAGGACGAAATTGGAGACTGGCTTGCAAATGAAATTTTAATGAAAGGCCGTTCTCCAATTTCTCGACTTTTTTCTTTTTACTTCTAGTCACTTTTTTTTTCCGGGAGAGAAATGTAAATATGGAGTAAAACCAAGTTTTGAAATGAGTTTGAAATTATCATAAAATGCAGAAACTTTTTTTTTTTAAAAAAGCAATTAAATATTATCGTGTGCCTATTTTAACAACTTTTGAAGAATGTTTTTCAGAAATCGTTGATAATGAGAAATTAAAAATAACTAAATCTGATATTGACATGTTAAAGATATTTCAGCAGTTATTTTATTTGTATGAAATGGCCAAATATAAAGCCGAAAAATAATAATAATCTCAGAGTTCTACAATTTTTTTTTTTAATTTTTCCAGATAACACTGCACTCTGAATAGATTGTTCGATTATAATGTTCATTATTTTTTTTTATTTTGATTATATTTATATATATTAAATGAATAGTTAGTTTGTTATGAAAATATTAAATAGAAATTTTTATAGAAATATTAAATAGTTGCTTTTTGTACCCTTAAACCAATGTGTTGCCATTGTGCCAAGATTATGTACGATTCATCAACATATTGTACCGTATGCTGTATTCCATCAACATATGCTGCATCGTATCTCCTCGTTTTTGAAGGCGGCCTGGTGGTGAATTGCTAAGCGCTCTGGCCGTTGATACCACAGGCTTCAGCTTGGAATCCTGGAGGTGGCATAGTGGTGGAATCCATTAGGGGTTAGAAATCCACTTTAAACTGTATGTCATGGTCTGTTTAGCCCTCGTGTGCATAAGATGACCGTAGAGCGACAAAGCAAACCAAACCTAATTTTTGAAAACAATGATTTCCCACTAACAAATGGCCCACCAGGTCAAAGTATTCAACATTTGAAGGCCTAATGAAGGCTTCAGGTTTTAATCCTAGCGGTGGCATGGATGTTTGTGTTTTGAAAGCCACGTTAAGCTGTAGGTCCCGGTCTATTTAGCCCAAATTGTGCACAAGATGACCGTAGAGCGATAAACCAAACCTTATTTCTGAAAGCGATGTGATGGCCAATTGGTTAGTTCTCTGGCCGTTGGTATCACAGGATTCAGGTTCGTATCCTGGAGGTGGCATGGATGTTTGTGAATGGTTCGGAATCCACTTTAAACTGTAAATCATGGTCTGTTTAGCTCTCGTGCGCACAAGATGACCGTAGAGCGACAAACCAAGCACTGACTGCCCTTAACAAATTCGAATGACCGCGGGTCAAAGTATTCAACATTTGGAAATAACACATCCTATTTGTCCAAATTTATTCGGATGGAAAAATAAGTGCACTAAATTATCTAAAAATCAAATAAAAAGCAAGCTGCGCAATTTGAAATTATCTAGCGTTGAAGCAATCAACTTGCTTATTTAGTCTCGACAATTTTGCCGGCTTAACAACTTAGTAGACAGGAATAGTGAAGATTACTTTTTTCTTTATCCTTTAATGTCCTTATTTTTATTCCGTCCCTTGTATTAAGGCTTTTTCTCAGAAAATCAGAGTTTTTTTTCTCACGGTAGTTTTTATTCTTCTCCATTAGACGCAAAAACTGTCTCTTTCCGCGCGCAAATAAACTTTCGTGATCAGGATGAAATTGGAGACTGGCTTGCAAATGAAATTTTAATGAAAGGCCATTCTCCAATTTCTCGACTATTTTTTCTTTTTACTTCTAGTCACTTTTTTTTCTTTATGGTGAGAAATGTAAATATCGAGTAAAACCAAGTTCTAAAATGAGTTTCCTTGAAATTATCATAAAATGCAGAAACTTTTTTTTTAAAAAAAGCAATTAAATATTATCGTGCGCAGATTTTAACAACTTTTGAAGAATGCTTTCAGAAATGGTTGATAATGACAAATTAAAAAAAAAAAACTAAATCAGATATTGACATTTTAAAACTATTTCAAAAAATCTTATTTGGATGAAATGGTCAAATATAAAACCAAAAATAATATTAACAACAATTACAATTTTACAAAAATTTTTTAAACTTTTTCTAGATAGCTTTGCACTCTGAATACAATGTTGCATTATAATGTTCATTTTTTTTTTTTTTTTTTTTTGATTATATATATATATATATATATATATATATATATATAAATAAATGAATAAATATTTATAGAAATATTAAATAGAAATTTTTTATAGAAATATTAAATAGTTGGTTTTTGTCATCCTTAACCCAATGTGTAGCCACTGTGCAAAAATTCTGTACAGCCATTCAACGTTGTACCGTATGCTGTATTACCTCAACATATGCTCCATCGTACCTCCTCGTTTTTGAAGGCGTCTGGTGACCGATTGCTAAGCGCTCTGGCCGTTGATACCACAGGCTTCAGCTTGGAGTCCTGGCGGTGGCATGATTGTTTGCTAGTGGTTCGGAATCTACTTTAAACTGTTTGTCATGTTCTGTTTAGCCCTCGTGTGCACAAGAATACCGTAGAGCGACAAACCAAAACAAACCTAGTTTTTGAAAGCAACGATTTCCCACTAACAAATGGCCCACCAGGTCAAAATATTCAACATTCAAAGGCATACCGAATTCATCAGGTTCGAATCCTGATGGTGGCATGGATGTTTGTGAGTGGTTCGGAAGCCACGTTAAGCTGTAGGTCCCGGTCTATTTAGCCCAAATTGTGAACAAGATGACTGTAGAGCGATAAACCAAACAAAACCTTGTTTCTGAAAGCGATCTGGTGGCCTATTGGTTAGCTCTCTGGTCGTTGGTACCACAAGCTTCAGGCTCAAATCCTGGCGATGGCATGGACATTTGTTCATGGTTCGGAATCCACTTTAAATTGTAGGTCATAGTTTGTTTAGCCCTTGTGTGCACAAGATGACCGTAGAGCGACAAACCAAACATCATTTTTGAAAGCAATGACTGCCCACTAACAAATTCGAATGACCCCCAGGTCAAACTATTCAACATATTCAATAACACGTCCGATTTGTTCAACTTATACAGAAGAAAAATAAGTGCACTAAATTATCTAAAATCATATAAAAAGCAAGTTGAGAAATTTTAACTTATCTAACGTAGAAGCATCCACTTGCTTATTTAGTCTCGACAATTTCGCCCGCTTAACATCTTAATAGACAGGAACAGTGGAGACTACTTTTTTCTTTATCCTTTAATGTCCTTATTTTTATTCCGTCCCATTTATTAACGCTTTTTCTCGGTAAATTAGAGTTTTTTTCTCACGAGAGTTTTTATTTTTCTCCATTAGACGCAGAAACTGTCTCTTTTCGCGCGCAAATAAACTTTCGAGATCAGGACGAAACTGGAGACTGGCTTGCAAATGAAATTTTAATGAAAGGCCATTCTCCAGTTTCTAGACTTCTTTTTATTTTTTAACCGCTCGCCAATTTTTCGCCTCTTTCTGGAGAGAAATGTAAATATCGAGTAAAACCAAGTTTCGAAATGAGTTTCTTTGAAATTATCATAAAATGCAGAAACTTTATAAAAAAAATTAAAAAAAAGCAAATAAATATTCTGGTGCGCGTATTTTAACAACTTTTGAAAAAATTTGTTTTTCAGAAATCGTTGATAATGAGAAATTAAAAAATAACTAAATCAGATATTGGCATTTTAAAGCTATTGAAACGAATCTTTTATTCGGAAGAAATGGTGAAATGTGAAACTAAAATAATAATAATTATAATCTCAGATTTTTAGAATGTTTATTTAATTTTTCTATCAATAAAAAAAATGCTGCTCTCTGAATACATTGTTGGATCATAATGTTCATTCTTCTTTTTTTTTTAAATTATTTATATATAAATAAAAAAAATTAAATAGTTATTTATAGAAATATTAAATAGCTGTTGATGAGAAATTAAAAAAAATAACTAAATCAGATAGTGACATTTTAAAGCTATTTCAACAAATCTCTTATTTGGAGGAAATAGTAAAATATAAAATCAAATAATAATAATCTCAGATTTATACAATTTTAAAAAAAAAATTTTTTAGATAAACGCTGCTCTCTGAATACATTGTTGAATTATGATGTCTATTCTTTTCTTGTATTTTATTTTTTTTACATTATATATATATATATATTTTCATGTTATTTTCAACATATTCATGTATATGTTGTCAATATCTGCTGATCATTGAATTGACAAATGATCAATAAATATTGACATGAGTAGAAACGGCATGTTATAGTTTCTTATCCCACTTGGCAGACATCTAGACTAAGTACGAACCCGCATGGACTCATGGTTGAAGGAAAAGGTATCAGCTTCTGTTGTAATGGAGCACCCATAGATAGAATTCTGACTTGGCTCCGTAACGCTCTTACAGTCATATCAGACAGGGAGCTATGGCCTTAAGTGTATTCCAAACCCCTCCAAACATTCATGGCATCATCGGGACTCGAACCCTGTGGAATCGACCTCCGCTAGACACTCGGCCATTCAGGCTCTAGAAATGGCATTATATTTGTATATATTAAGAGTAACTGGTAAGTAAAGAAATGAGGTGAAAGTAAAAGAATGTTTGGTATTTATATATGGATATATGATATTTAATAGAATATATATGGAATTTAGTAGTGTAAGTAAAGAATTATTCAATAATGTGTCAGCAATCATGAATCTTATTTTAAAAACCTTTTTTTTTTTTTTTTTTTTAATTTATGCTTATTTCTGAGTAAATTAGTAATAGACTAATTCACTTAATTTATTGAATCATTTCTGGTCGTTCTAAAATAGCTAGAATAAAAACATGGAATCGAAAATAAACAAAATTATTCGATACGATTAAATTCTCGACTTAAAAAATCTGACAGATTAGTATGAAATCTTTCATAATTAAAACAAATTCAGATTTTTTTTTTTTTTTTTTTTTTTTTTTTTTCCTTCTTTATTTCAAAAAAAAAAATAATAAGTATATTATAATTTTGACAAGTTTTATTGAGAGAGAAATATAATTAAATTTCCCATCCTCCTTCACCTATAAACGTTGAACATGAACGCAAGGCCGTCTCGACCGTTTAGACTCAGCCACACCCACCTGTCAATCAAATTCTATTCCTTTCGGTGATTGGCCATCACGCGATTACTTCTGGCAAACATGAAAAAAAAGTAAGTAAACCCCTCCTTAACGACAGAATCCAGATTTTCTCCCCATCATTCCTCCGCTTCATCTAATATTTGAAGATCGTAGACAAAACACCGAAAGAAAGTTAAAAAAAAAAAAAAAAAAGAAGAAAAAATAGAACGACAGGAAATAAATGACTTCCAGCGGTCGCCATCAGATTCTATTGATCATTAACTTGGCTGCTTCAACCCTTACGGTTATTTCTTCATTCCTGCTTCCCCCACACCGCATGCATGGATTAATATTGTCTTAGTTCACGACTTCCCACTGCTCTCCCGTTTTTCCCGAAATCCCGGGAGTCCCTTTTATCGCGTGATAACAATTTTTCCCGTTTCTTTCCTTCCCCCAAGGCGGGAAAACAATCGCTTCTTTTTTTTTCCCCCATCTGTCTATTGGTATTTATGGAGTATGCGAAATGCCCTTTACTCGACCTTCGGTTGATATTAGCGTCTGCGATTTTCTTTCGTCTCGTTCGCTTTTTATTTATGAGCCGGGGTGGTATAAAGTCGCGGTTACGATTTAATATGTCGGGCAATAAAAGGGCAGAAAAAAAAAAAAAAAATTTTTTTTTCTTTTAAATCTGTGCTGGGTCGTGTAAAGAATATTAATCAAAGCTGCAAGCAGAATTAATATACGATATTGTTAAGATTATTGTAAAATTAATATTAACAGTCACAGGTTTGCCGAGTCTAATGGATAAGGGGAGTTGCACGTTAAGTTATTCGTATAAAGTTGTTGGAAAAGGGCTCAATAAATGTATCGAGTCACCTGAGGGCCAATTGGCTAACACTTTGGCTTTCAGTACCACAGGCTTCAAGTTCGTATCCTGGCGGAGGTATGGATGTTTGTGGGTGGTTTAGAATCCACGTTAAACTAAAGGTCCCAGTCTAATTAACCTAGAGTGTGCATAAAATGATCGTAGAGCGGCAAACCAAACCAAATCCACCCTTAATACGTCATTGTCTAAAGTTAGTGGTCTGCCTGGTCCATACGAACCGAAAAGAACAAAATTACTGGATCTGAACTTCAGCGTTTACGAATGTGTAATGCAGTTGTATAAACATTGCAAATGTTTTGATAGCATCTGTTGCGTTACCACTCTTGTGAAACTCAGCAAGCATACAATATACAGATATATCGTATATATATACACTTATTCTGTTATCTGGTTGACCATTTTGCCCAAAATTTTTAAAAATGTAATTATTTACCAATAAACAAGTCATCCGAAACCTCTGGTACCGAGTGTCAGAGTGCTGATCGTTCAGCCCTCAGGCTCCTATATATATTAGGAGTAACCGGAAAGTAAAGAAATATTCAATAATATATCAGCATTAATGCCTTGAAAATCTATTTTTTTTTTAATAGTATGTTTATTTCAGCGTAGCCGTAAACAATTACTAGACATGCTAATATTTATTCAAACATTTCCGGACGTTCTAAAATAATTAGAATAAAAACATTGAATCGAAAAATAAAGAAAAATATTCATTCCATACGATTAAATTGTCTACCTAAACAAATCTGACAGATTAGCACGAAAATTTACATGAAACCTTTCATAATTAAAACAAATTCAATTTTTTTTTCCTTCTTTATTTTAAAAAAATAATAAGTATATTATACTTTTGACACGTTTTATTGAGGGAGAAAATATAATTAAATTTCCCTTCCTCTTTCACCGTTGTTGAACATGACACAAAGCTGTTTCGACCGTTTAGACTCGGCCACACCCGCCTGTCAATCAAGTCTATTCCCTTCGGTGATTGGCCATCACGCGATTACTTCTGGCAAACGTGAAAAAAGTGTAAATAAACCCCCTCCTTAACGGCAGAATCCAGATTTGTCTCCCCATCATTCCTCTGCTTCATCTAATATTTGAAGATCGTAGACAAAACAGAGAAAGAAAAAGTTAAAAAATTAAAAAAAATAGAACGACAAGAAATAAATGACTTCCAGCGGTCGCTATCAGATTCTTATTGTCCATTAACTAGGCTGCCTCAACCGTTACGGCTATCGCTTCATTCCTGCTTTCCACCACCGCATGCATAGATTAATATTCTCTTAGTTCACGACTTCCCACCGCTCTCCCGTTTTTCCCGAAATCCCGGGAGTCCCTTTTATCGCGTGATAACAATTTTTCCCGTTTCTTTCCTTCCCCCAAGACGGGAAAACAATCGCTTCTTTTTTTTCCCCCTCTCTCGATTGGTATTTATGGAGTATGCGAAAGGCCCTTTACTCGGCGTTCGGTTGATATTAGCGTCTGAGATTTCCTTTCGTCTCGTTCGCTTTTATTTATGAGCTGGGGTGGTATAAAGTCGCGGCTACGATTTAATACGTCGGGCAATAAATAGGAAGAAAGAAAAAAAAAAATCCTTTTTTTTTTTTTTTTTTTTTTTTTTTTTTTTACGAATAGTTTTATTTGCTCTGTATTGTAAAGAATATTAATCAAAGCTACAAGCAGAATTAAGTAAAGAAGATTATAGTAAAATTATTATTAACAGTCACAGAGTTCCAATGGGTAGGGAAGGGGGGTTTCACGTTAAGTTCCCATAGAGTTGTTGGTAACGGGCTCAATAAATATATAGAGTGGCCTGATGGCCAATTAGCTAGAGCTCTCGCTTTTGATATCACAGGCTTCTGGCGCTCGCATCCTGGCGGTGGCATGGATGTTTGTGAGTGCTTCGGAATCCACGTTAAATTGTAAATCTCGTTTTAATTAACGCAATGTGTGCACAAAATGACCGTAGAGCGACAAACCAATAAATCTATAGGACAGAATTTCTTTCCATAATAGTCAAAGAAGATGTCATCTCTATGAATGTTGGTTCCAAATTTAGATGGGGGAAATACGATTGTACTGTCGTAGCCCCTAGGTGATCATTGAATAAAGTTACATCTGTTAAACCATGTCTGTACTTGAATGTCGAGCTGTTAGCACCATTCGCAACCTCTCTAAACTGGTTTATTTCAATTAGAACGGGAAAAGCATCGCATGCGAAAACGCTTGCAAATAACAAAATTTCTGAGATAACAAAAGATAACAAACAGTTTGAGATAAAAATTTCTGGGGCCTCAATGGCCGAGTGTCTAGAGCTCTGGCACTTGGTGCCATTGATGTTTGTAGTGGTTCGGGATCCACTTTAAGCCGTAGGTGCCGGTCTAGTGATATCATCGTTAGAGTGTTGCCTTGAGGTTTAGTCAGTCTTCAGCCCTTACGGTTCCTCGCTAAAGTGAAACCGTAGTAAGCAATAGACTTATTCACTTAATTTATTCAATCACTTCCCGGTAGTTCTAAAATAATTAGAATAAAAACATTGAATCGAAAATAAAGAAAAAATTGTATTCGATACGATTAAATTTCCTTTCATCCTTCACCTATAAACGTTGAACATGACACAAAGCCGTCTCCACCGTTTAGACTCAGCCGCACCCACCTGTCAATCAAGTCTTATTCTCCTCGGTGATTGGCCATCACGCGATTACTTCTGGCAAACGTGCAAAAAATGTAAATAAACCCCTCCTTAACGTCGCTCGTGAAAGATTTTCTCCCCATCATTCCTCCGCTTCATCTAATATTTGAAGATCGTAGATAAAAAAGCGAAAGGAAGTTTAAAAATAGAAAATAGAACGCGGGAAATAAATGACTTCCAGCGGTCGCTATCAGATTCTATTGACCATTAACTTGGCTGCCTCAACCGTTACGGTTATCGCTTCATTCCTGCTTTCCACCATCGCTTGCATAGATTAATATTCTCTTAGTTCACGACTTCCCACCGCACTCCCGTTTTTCCCGAAATCCCGGGAGTCCCCTTTATCGCGTGGTAACAATTTTCCCCGTTTCTTTCCTTTCCCCCTTGGCGGGAAAACAATCACTTATTTTTTTTATATTTTTTTTCCTTCTCTCGATTGGTATTTATGAAGTATGCGAAAGGCCCTCTACTCGGCGTTCGGTTAATATTAGCGTCTGAGATTTCCTTTCGTCTCGTTCGCTTTTATTTATGAGCCGGGGTTACGATTTAATACGTCGGGCAATAAAGAGGGAAAAAAAATATTATTTTCTTTTAAATCTGTGTTCGGTCGTGTAAAGAATATTAATCAAAGCTGCAAGCAGAATTAATATAGGATACATTGTTAAGATTATTGTAAAATTGATATTAACAGTCACAGGGCTGCATAGTCCAATGGGGGGCACGTTAATTTGCCATAGCTGTTGGAACTGGGCTCATTAAATATTCGAGCGGCCTGATGATCAATTGGCTAGCACTTTAACTTTTGTCCCCACAGGCTTCAAGTTCGAATTCTAGTGGAGGCAGGGATTTGCTTTCATTTCTGTCCTTAGCACGTCATTGTCTAAAGTTGTTGATCTTCCTGATCCATACAAGTCGGAAAGATCAAAATTACCAGATCAGAACTTAGAAAAACCACTTTGGTATTTGCGATCATCTAATGCATTTGGATAAACATTGCGAATGTTTTCGGTAGCATCTGTTGTGTCACTTACCTTTGTGAAACTCAAAAAGCATACAATGCTGGATATATGTATATAATCTTCTGTTATCTAGCTGACCATGTTGTCGTACCCCTCACGGAAGGATGGTAGAGGAGGGGGGGACAATTTCTGTTGTGATGGAGCACCCGTAGGCGAAAATCTGACTTCTCCGTGTCGCACGAAGGATGAGTACAGAAGGAAAGTGCCTTCCGGGAGGACTTTTAAAAGAAACTACCCGCATTTATGCATCGTATGGGAGAAAACCCCACCAGGTAGACCGACTCAAGAGACAAGATGCTAAATATCATAAACGCCATCGAGTCTGTCTCCTCGTTTTTTGAAACGGTGCTTACAACAAGACCGCCAGTGGATGGAACCTCCACCATTGATCATCAGCGGCGCACGTTGCCACGATTCAGGCTCTAGCTGATCGTTTCACCCAAAACTATTTAAAAAAATGTAAGAATTTATTATATACCAACAAACAAGTCACTTTAACATTACAATGTTTTTGGCAAGACAGATTAAGGGTAACCAGAAAGTAAAAAAACATTCAATAATGTATCAGCATTCATGAATTTACTTCAAAATCTTTTTTTTTTAACTTTACGTTTATTACTGCACAGCCGTAAAAAAGCAATAGACATACTCACTTAATTTATTCAATCACTTCCGGTTGTTCTAAAATAATTAATATAAAAGCATTGAACAAAGAATCGAAAATAAAGAAAAAATTTTATTCGATACGATTAAATTGTCTACCTTAAAAATCTGACAGATCAGCATGAAAATTTACACGAAACCTTTCATAATTAAAACAAATTCAGATTTTTTTTTCCTTTATTTCAAAAAAAAATTATAAGAATATTATACTTTTGACATGTTTTATTGAGGGAGAAAAATATAACTAAATTTCCTTCATCCTTGATCTATAAATGCTGAGCATGACACAAAGCCGTCTCGACCGTTTAGACTCAGCCACACCCACCTGTCAATCAAAGTCTATTCCCTTCGGTGATTGGCCATCACGCGATTTCTTCTGGCAAACGTGGAAAAAATGTAAACAAACCCCTCCTTAACCACAGAATCCAAATTTTCTCCCCATCATTCCTCCGCTTCATCTAATATTTGAAGATCGTAGACAAAATAGCGAAAAGAAAGTTAAAAAAAGAAAGAAAGAAGAAAATAGAACGACAAGAAATAAATGACTTCCAGCGGTCGCTATAAGATTCTTATTGACCATTAACTTGGCTGCCTCAACCGTTACGGTTATCGCTTCATTCCTGCTTTCCACCACCGCATGCATAGATTAATATTCTCTTAGTTCAAGACTTCCCACCGCTCTCCCGTTTTTGCCGAAATCCCGGGAGTCCCTTTTATCGCGTGATAACAATTTTTCCCGTTTCTTTCCTTCCCCAAGGCGGGAAAACAATCGGTTCTTTTTTTTTTTCCCCTCTCTCGATTGGTATTTATGGAGTATGCGAAAGGCCCTTTACTCAGCGTTCAGTTAACATTAGCGTCTGATATTTCCTTTCGCTTTTTATTTATGAGCCGGGGTGGTATAAAGTCGCGGTTACGATTTAATACGTCGGGCAATAAAGAGGAAGAAAAAAAAACTTTTTTTTTCTTTTACTTCTTTTTACGAACAGTTTTATTTCGCTAAATCTGTGCTTGGTCGTGTAAAGAATATTAATCAAAGCTGCTAGCAGACTCAATATGCGATATTATTAATATCATAAAAATTAATGTTAACAGTCACATGGCTGCAAAGTCCAGTGGATAGGGAGGGGATTGCACGTTAAGTTACCATAGCGTTGTTGGAAATGGGCTGAATAAATATATTGACCTGCCTGATGGCCAATCGGCTAGCACTTTGGCTTTCGGTATCACAGGCTTCAAGTTCGTATCCTGGCAGTGGCATGGATGAAAATGATCGTAGAGCGACAAATTAAACCAAATGCACTCCTAATACGTCATACGAATCGGAAAGATCAAAATTACTGGATCTGAACGAATGTCTAATGCACTTGGATAAACATTCCAAATGTTTTAATAGCATCTGTTGCGTTATTACCCTTGTAAAACTCAGCAAGCGTACAATATGTATATATATATATACTCACCTCTTCTGTTATCTGGCTGACCATTTCGCCCAAATTATGTTAAAAATTTAATTATTTACCAGTAAATAAGTCACCCGAAACCAGTGGTACCGAGTGCCAGACTGCTGATCGTTCAGCCATCAGGCTCCTATATATATTAGGAGTAACCGGAAAGTAAAGAAATATTCAATAATATATCAGCATTAATGACTTGAAAATCTATTTTTTTTTTTTAATAGTATGTTTATTTCAGCGTAGCCGTAAATAATTACTAGACTTGCTAATATTTATTCAAACGTTTCGGACGTTCTAAGATAATTAGAATAAAAACATTGAAACGAAAAATAAAGAAAAATATTTATTTCGTACGATTAAATTGTCTACCTACACAAATCTGACAGATTAGCATGAAAATTTACGTGAAACCCTTCATAATTAAAACAAATTCACATTTTTTTTTTTTTTTTTCCTCATTATTTAAAAAAAAATATTTATACGCATATTATACTTTTGACACGTTTTTTTTGTGGAAGAAATATAATTAAATTTCGCCTTCCTCCTTCACATAAAAATGTTGAACATGACACAAAACCTTCGCGACCGTTTAGACTCAGCCACACCCACCTGTTCAATCAAGTCTTATTTCCTTCGGTGATTGGCCATCACGTGATTACTTCTGGCAAACGTGAAAAAAATGTAAATAAATCCCACCTTAACGACAGAATCCAGATTTGTCTCCCCATCATTCCTCCGCTTCATCTAATATTTGAAGATCGTAGACAAAACAGAGAAAGAAAAAGTTAAAAAATAAAAGAAAATATAACGCGGGAAATAAATGACTTCCAGCGGTCGCCATCAGATTCTATTGACCATTAACTTGGCTGCCTCAACCGTTACGGTTATCGCTTCATCCCTGCTTCCCCCACACCGCATGCATAGATTAATATTCTCTCAGTTCACGACTTCCCACCGCTCTCCCGTTTTTCCCGAAATCCCGGGAGCCCCTTTTATCGCGTGATAACAATTTTTCCCCGTTTCTTTCCTGCCCCCAAGGCGGGAAAACAGTAGCTTCTTTTTTTTCCCCCTCTCTCGATTCGTATTTATGAAGTATGCGAAAGGCCCTTTACTCGGCGTTCGGTTGATATTAGCGTCTGAGATTTCCTTTCGTCTCGTTCGCTTTTATTTATGAGCAGGGGTGGTATAAAGTCGCGGTTACGGTTTAATACGTCGGGTAATAAAGAGGAAGAAAAAAAAATTTCTTTTTTTTTTTACGAATTGTTTTATTTTGTTAAATCTGTGCCTGGTCGTGTAAAGAATATTAATCAAAGCTGCAAGCAGAATTAATATACTATTGTGCCCAAAAAGTAAAATTAATTTTCAATTTAAATTTCCCGGGCATATGGAATTTAAATTTGTTTTTCTTTTTTAGGTTGCTGGCACTGTCATTGACATCTGTGGGAAATTTCACGTTAAAATATTCATTAGTGTTTTTGAGTTACGATTGGCTTTGTGAGACGCTAAAAGTGTTTCCGGCAATTTTTGAACTGTCTGAATTCATTGAGCAAATAACTTGCATTCAATTTTGTTCACGGAAACGTATAGAATGTTGCAAAAGGCATTCGGTGAATATGCCCATATCGAAAAGAAATGTTTAGAAGTGGTATAAATAGTTCAAAGAAAACAGAGAACGGTTGAAGACGAAGAGCCCTCTGGTCGACCACCAACCTCAACCGACGAAGCTCACGTCTAAAAAAATTAAAGATTTGGTGCTTGCAAAGCGTCGATTTACAAGACCTTGCTGATGATGCTATAATTTTAAACGCATCGGTCAATTTCCATTTCTGGCCTCAAACGCGTCAGTTCTCAATTGGTACCGAAAACACTTAATTTTTGGAAAAAAATGCATACATTGAGGATTGGAAAAAAAGTTGGCATAAGTGCATTTTGTCCGGAGGGGATTACTTTGATGGCGATGAAATAAGTTTGGAAGAATAAATAATGAGTGTTTGAAAAAAAAATAATAATTGGTCTTGGTATGATGTTAAGATTACTGTAAAATTAATATTAACAGTCATACGTCTGCACGTTTAGTTCCCATAGAGTTGTTGGAAGTGGACTCAATAAATATATCGGGCGACCTGATGGCCAATTGGCTAGAGCTCTGTCTTTTGGTACCACAGGCTTTTGGCGTTCGTATCCTGGCGGTGGCATGGATATTTGTGAATGGTTCAGAATCCACGTTAAACTGTTGGTCCCGGTCTAATTAGCGTGAAGTGTGCACAAAATGTCCGTAGAGCGACAAACCAAACCAATAAATATATCGGACAGAAATTCTTTTCATTAGAGTCAAAGAAGGAGGCATCTCTGCGGATATTAGTTCCAAATTTCGATGGAGAAAATACGGTTGTACTGTAGTAGTTCCCGAGGTGCACCTTGAATAACGTTGCATCTGTTAAACCATGTCTATACTTGAATGTCCGAGCTGTTAGCACCATTCGCGACCTCTCGGGACTGGTTTATTTCAATTTGAACGGGAAAAGCTTCGCATGCGAAAATGTTTACAAATAACACAATTTCTAAGATAACAAAAGCCTCAACCGTTACGGTTATCGCTTCATTCCTGCTTTCCCCACCGCATGCATAGATTAATATTCTCTTAGTTCACGACTTCCCACCGCTCTCCCGTTTTTGCCGAAATCCCGGGAGTGCCTTTTATCGCGTGATAACAATTTTTCCCGTTTCTTTCCTTCCCCCAAGGCGGGAAAACAATCGCTTCTTTTTTTCCCCCTCTCTCGATTGGTATTTATGGAGTATGCGAAAGGCCCTTTACTCAGCGTTCAGTTAACATTAGCGTCTGATATTTCCTTTCGCTTTTATTTATGAGTTGGGGTGGTATAAAGTCGCGGTTACGATTTAATACGTCGGGCAATAAAGAGGAAGAAAAAAAAATTCTTTTTTCCTTTCTTTTAAATCTGTGCCGGGTCGTGTAAAGAATATTAATCAAAGCCGCAAGCAGAATCGATGTGTGATATTCTTAAGATTATTGTAAAATTGATATGAACATTCACAGGACTGCGTACTCCAATGGGTAGGGACGGGTTTGATTAGTCGCTCTACGGTGATTTTGTGCACACTTTGGGCTAATTAGACCGGGACCTACAGTTTAACGTGGATTCCGAACCTCACACAAACATCCAGGATTCGAACCTGAAGCCTGTTTACCAAAGGCCACAGCGCTAGCCAATTGGCAATCAGGCCGCGGGGAAGAGAGAGGTGTTGGACGTTAAGTTTGCATAGTGTTTTTGGAAATGGGCTCAATAAATCTATAGGACAGAATTTCTTTCTGTTGGAGTCAAATAAGATGCTATCTCTGGAGATATTGGTTCCAAATTTCGATGGGGAAAATACGATTACACTGTAGTAGACCCCGAGGTGCACTTTGAATAATGCTGCATCTGTTACGCCAGGTCTGTACTTGTACGTCCGAGCTGTTAGCACCATTCACGACCTCTCTAAACTGTTTTTTTTTTTTTTTTTTCAATTTGAACGAAAAAGCATTGCATGCGAAAATGCTTTGTGTTGAGATAACAAAAGTGTTTGAGATAATAAAATTTCTGAGGCTTGAATGGCAGAGTGTCTAGCGCTCTGGCACTCGTTGCCATAGCTTTCGAGTACGATTTCCGGTGGTGCCATGGATGTTTATAGTGGTTGGGAATTCACTTTAAGCCGTATGTCCCGGTTCTAGTAATATGACAGTAAGAGTGTTGTCTTGAGGTTTAGTCAGTCTTCAGCCCTGGTGGTTCTTCGCTAAAGTGGATCCGTAATAAGCAATAGACAATCTGCATAGCCGTAAATAAGCAATAGACTTATTCACTTATTTTAATCAATCATTCTTAGCCTTTCTAAAATAATTAGAATAAAAATTGAATTAAATATAAAGAAAACTATTTATTCTAACTATTTGTCTAACTAATAAATCTGATTAGTATAAAAATTTACATGAAAGCTTTCAGAATTAAAACAAATTCAGGTTTTTTTTTCCTTCTTTATTTCAAAAAAAAAAAAATACTAAAATAAAAAAAAGTATATTATACTTTTGAAACGTTTTATTGAGGAAGAAATATAATTAAATTTCCCTTCATCCTTCACCTATAAACGTTGAACATGACACAAAGCCGTCTCCACCGTTTAGACTCAGCCACACCCACCTGTCAATCAAGTCTTATTCCCCTCGGTGATTGGCCATCACGCGATTACTTCTGGCAAACGTGCAAAACGTGCTTAACGACGCTCGTGAAAGATTTTCTCCCCATCATTCCTCCGCTTCATCTAATATTTGAAGATCGTAGATAAAACAGCGAAAGGAAGTTTAAAAAAAGAAAATAGAACGCGGGAAATAAATGACTTCCGGCGGTCTCCATCAGATTCTATTGACCATTAACTTGGCTGCCTCAACCCTTACGGTTATCGCTGCATTCCTGCTTTCCCCACCGCATGCATAGATTAATATTTTCTTAGTAACAATTTTCTTTAACAATTTTTCCCGTTTCTTTCTTTCCCCCAAGGCGGGAAAACAATCACTTTTTTTTTTTTTTTTTTCTCTTGATTGGTATTTATGAAGTATGCGGAAAGGCCCTTTGCTCGGCGTTCTGTTAATATTAGCTTCTCAGATTTTCTTTCATCTCGTTCGCTGTTATTTATGAGTTGGGGTGGTATAAAGTCGCGGTTACGATTTAATACGTCGGGCAATAAAGAAGAGGAAAAAAAATATTTATTGATTTATTTATTTTTTTTTTTTTTCCCGAATAGTTTTATTTTGCTACATCTGTGCCTGGTCGTGTAAAGTATATTAATCAAATCTGCAAGCAGAATTTATATACGATATTGTTAAGATTACTGTAAAATTAATATTAACAGTTACAGCGTGTATGGTAGATTGGACTTAATGATCAATCGGATTAATGAATTTCATTAGTTTTGCAATAAGACTGCTTTTGGTAAATGAGAAACTAGCTAAAAAAAAAGTGAAAGAACTTTTTGATGGCCAAACACTTAAATAATTTTGAATTGCAAAATTACTAATAGTTCATCTCTGGTAAAATATTCTTGAATTTAAATTCAAGAATGCTTTACCAAAAAAATATCCTGATATTCCTACAAATATCCTGAGAATACAAAATATCCTGATTCCTTACGCAACAACGGATGTCGGAAGATCTTTTTATTTGGCTTTTTATAAAGGCAACAACAACTTCTTGGTTATACATTAAAGGAAAACAGTGCTCTCATAGCCAGACTACACATTCTGTTAAGGATATTTAAAATGTTGGAATTATCTTTGCAACAAGAAATAAAATACGTGTAGTTAGAATAAAACTGATAAATAAATAATAGAAATAAATAAATAACTGAAACTTTTATAAATTAAAGGATTCTTAAGATTAAAATTTATATTTACTATTATAATTTTTTTATATTAAGAATCCTTTAATTTATAGAAGTTTCAGTTATTCATTTATTTCGAAAACCAGGATATCACCTGGCAGCCCATCATTGTAATGAAAAGAGTTTTTGAAAGCAGAAACTAACCTTTAAGCAATTCTGGGATTATGAATTAGGACCATCTTCTGCAAATGTTTATTGTGGATAGTTTTGTTTACAAGCGTCAAGCGTTATTGTAAATTTTAATATTAAGAATCCTTAAAAGCATTAAAGTTTCGGTTATTTATTTATTACAAAAATAAAATGTTAGGATAGCCTGGCAACCCATCTTTATAATGAAAAGAGTCTTTGAAATCGGAAACTAACCTTTTAACAATTCTAGAATATGTCCATCTTCTGCAAATGTTTATTCAGCTCCATCGAATAGTTCTGTTTATAAGCGTCGTTTAAAGTCTGTGATCATATGGAAATCTTTGATAATTTTGTTTTCAGTTGCCGAGATTCCATCTTTACTTTTTACACAATATTATTTTAGCAATACTTGAATTTCGTTAACGTTCTAGTTTACCAGCAGAATTAGAATTTTGAAAAATTACACATTATTTAGAATTTCGCCATCTTATCCATTGTTTTTAGTCAACACTCAGCAGTTTCTTCCTTTTACTTATTATAAAAAAGAAAATAAGTATTAAAAAAGTACTTTTGGCGTATTAAAATGATTTAAAGGATAGCAGTATACGTGAGCTAGCATACTAAAGGTGATTTCAAATTGAGAGCGTCACAATAAAAGTAAGTGGATTTCGTTGGCGTTTGTGACAGCTCAGCTTCGAATACCTGATTGGAATTTCCTCCAATACTATTCGCAAAAGTTCTAAAGATTTGGTTTGTTTTGTCGCTCTGCGATCATTTTGTGCACACTTCAGGCTAATTAGACCGGGACATACTGTTTGATGTGGATTCCGAACCACCAACAAACATCCACCAGAGCTTGAATCGAGAACCAATTCAAACCTGAAGCTTGCGTACCAAAGGCCAGAGCGCTAGCCAATTGGCCATCAGGCCGACAAAAGTTCTAAAAAGGCAAAGGATAGAGCAAAAGTTCTAATGAAAGTCCATTTAGATACAAAAAAAGCTGTCTGCAAGTATGACACTGGATGTCATTTACATATAGTGCAAGATCTCCCAAGAAGAACTCCCAATCAAGATTTTAAAAAAGGTCTTATCAATCTTTTTAATAAATTTCTGGGTCAAATTTAAATCTCATTTTCTTCTTTTTACCAAGAGATCGTCTTTTAGAGTTGACGAACTTGACACTTGATTGAAAATCTCAAAAGATCTATACAAACATGGCAAATCTTTTAACATTTCTTTAACTGTAAACTGTGTAAAAGTTTCCTTTTCAAATTTTTAACTGTGAAACCCGACTGTCAAAGAGATGAGGTTATATTGAATTTTTTAATTGTGGAGCTGGGTTGAAAAGGAAACGAGGATATACTGCACTTTTTAACCTCAGGGCCCCTTTTTTTTAGCCTTCACAAAAGAAAAATAGAAAGAAGATATAATATGCAATAGACTAATATGAACGACAGACAAAATATGTATAAGACGATTTACTACCACTCATGTAAAATATTTATTAAATTTATGTTTTTCTTATGATGCAGTATCAGAAATTAAGACTTCTTTTCTTCTTCTTCTTCCGAGTCTCAAGAAAGCGAGGATATATTGAAAGGAGAGAATTATATTTTTCCTTTAGGAAAAAAATTTCGTCATCCTAAATAGAAGAAAAATTTTGAAAATAACAAGATACAACTTATTATTGTACACAAACTTTAATTGCTATGAGCTTCAAAATTACCCTCCGATTTTTTAGTAATTTTTGATTTTAAATTTTAAAATAATAATAATACAGATAGCATCTAGAACAGTTATGCTGCTTAACTAGTTTAAGAAACATAATGTATTCGTAGTTAGTCATCTTTGCTAAAATATCATTGTAGCATTTTTTTTCTCACGAGATGAGTTTTGCCATTTCATCTCCAGGAGAGAGAGATATGTATGTTATATTCACAAACATATAATAAACCCATCTCTCAAAGTTGATGGCAGAAGAGCCTTATTATAGATAGTTACATTGCATGAAATTAGTGTTTTGTACTCATGAGAACAACCTGTCGCTCAAATCTAATAGCAGATATTCAGCATCATGTATAATGACACTTATGAAATTAGCGATGTGTGTGCGACCTTCACAAAAGATAAATAGAAAGAAGATATAATATGCAATAGACTAATATGAACGACAGACAAAATATGTATAAGACGATTTACTACCACTCATGTAAAATATTTATTAAATTTATGTTTTTCTTATGATGCAATATCAGAAATTAAGGCTTCTTGTCTTGAAAGCTTTCAAGAAGAAAAGAATTTTTTATTATTATTATCCTTTCAAAAAACCATTGTTTCTCTCAGACTTTGCCTTTTCCGCCGCGTGCGATGTTCAATAGAGACCGTACTTTTCGCCACACATTATTGGATTCAAATTTTGACTCCCGGGAAGTTCATTTTTGTCACGCCCCATCCTTTTTCTAAATCAAAAATTTTCCTTTTCCCCCTTCTTTCTTTACCCCACCCTGTTCAATCTATTTTTGTTCCAATAGAAAATGAAAGACTTACCAGGTCAATAATGAAAAGTAAAAAAAATTGATGCACACCCTTTTTTGGCAAAAGCTCCGTTTGCCATGCTTTTGCACAAGGTTTTTTCAGCATTCCACAAAAACTGAAATTTGGATGGTATGCAGAATTCTGGAATGTACTACTGTGTACAAAAAGTAAGACCCATTTTCAATTTAAAATTCCCGGGCCTGATGGAATTTCAATTTTTTTTTTCTCCTTTTTTAGGTTGCTGGCAATGTGCTTGACATCTGTGTGAAATTTCACGTCAAAATATTCATTAGTGCTTGAGTTACGCTTGGCTTTGTAAGACGCCAAAACTGATTCCGCGATTTTTGAAATGTCTGAATTCATTGAACAAAGAATTTACATTCAACTTTGTTTGCGGAAACGTATAGAATGCTGCAGAAGGCATTCGGTGAGCATTCTTATATCGGAAAGAAATGTTTAGAAGTGGTATAAACAGTTAAAAAAAAGGCAGAGAACGCGTTGAAGATGAAGAGCCCTCTGGTCGACCCTCGATCTCAACCGACAAAGCTCACGTCCAAAAGATTAGGTGCTTGCAAACCGTCGATTTACAATTGGAAACCTTGCTGATGATGTTGGAATTTCAAAAGGATCAGTCAATTGCATTTTGGGTCTCAGACGCGTCTAATCTCGATGGGTACGGAAAACACTGAATGCGCCAGCTCACACTGCATTGATTCTTTGTGACTTTTTCGCCAAAAGTGAAATCCATATCGTTCCGCAACCACCGTATTCACAACGTGCAACTTCTGAATATTCCCTAAAATCAAAAGACCACTCCGGGGACACCGTTTTGAGTTGATTGAAGAGATTCAACGTGAATCGACGCTCGCTTTGAAGGCCATTCCTGCCGATGACTTTTTAGCATGCATTGAGAATTGGAAAAAAAATTTCTTCTATCTTGTTCAAATTTCCAATCGTTCACAAAATGCTTTTTATTCATCCACTCAAGTTCAAATACATTTTTTGAGCTTGTAGTGGATGACACTGGATGTTAATGCAGTTTTTTCAAATGTTAATTCAGTAATTAAATTAAATTAATTAATTTTAGTTTTTTTTTAGATTTAAGTTGCATGTATTTAATAATAGATGGCGCCAAATGCAAGAAGAAAATTTCAACTTTATTTGTAAAGGACTTTTCTGCAATATAGGGGGGGGAAGTGGAATTGACTTTCAAAAAAAAATTTTTATATTACTTGTTTATAAAGTATTCGAATTTATTTCGATTTTTTAAAATTAACCAAATTAATTAGAAGTCAACTTATTATTAACTTTTAAATTATCTAATTCTTTTTATATCAATAAATTTTTTTTTTCAATTCCTTCTATTAGCTCACACTCTCCCTATATATATCCTGTTCAAATGTTCAATCGTTAATAAAATATGTTTTATTCATCCGTTAATAAAATATGTTTTATATCGAGTTCAAATACATTTTTTTTAACTTGTAGTGGATGACTCTTGGTTTGAATACACTTTATTCAAATATTGATTCCGTCATTAATTAATTAATTTTAGTTCCTTTTAGAATTAAGTTGCATATATCTACCAATAGATGGCGCCAAATAAGATTTTTTTTATATTTATAAAGGACTTTCTGCAATAGAGTGCAAAAAAAAATAGGAATTGACTTTAAAAACCTTTTTTATATTACTTGTTTATTAATAAATTTATATATTCTAAAATCATAAACCCACAAAGTAATCAAGTTTAATTTCGCGAAATTCTCGCAAACAGTTCAATACAGGAATTTCTCGAACATGCCATCCTTACCATCTCTTAATTCACTTCGAAACAGACGATAATCCAAGATCTTACGCATCGCCAAACGATTTTCCATCTTTCGCTAATTTATTTAACTTATGTCTGGAATTTTCTCATTAAATTCCGTTTCACAACAGTGTCCAACTAGAACATGTATTTAGGGGGAAATATTATTCATAAAGGAATCCAATAATCCCTATTTGCACCTTCCATTTTCCCCTTTTCCTTCCATTTTCTTAGAATTCTTGGCGGCAAAAAAAAAGAATTAATTATTCTCTCCGCAACAAAAAACATTACGTCGGCCAGGTGTTAAAAGAATTTGCTTTTTCTTTTATTCATTTTTTTTTTTTTTTTTTTTTTTTTTCGTTGTTCGTTGGTGTCTTTCAGAAAGGTGGGTAGTAGCGTGATGTTGTCATGGAAACGAAAGAAACCACGTGATGTAGGTCAAAAAAAGAGATAAAAGCCAAACCATTGAAGTCAAAGAATGCATAGTATATCCCGGAAATTCGACTTAATTGTTGTTGAAATTGATATTTTGGAAATATATCGCTTTAATTTATAAAATTAATTTTTACAAACAGAAACGAAAAAGAATGTCTGATATTTACTTATATGTTTTTATGCTTGCGTCTGTATGAGTTTTGCATTCCATTCATTAGTAAAAAGCATCACACAAAACACTTTTGAAATATTCCTAATAATCTTGTGGGATTTTTTAAATTTCACAATGGCACTGAAATAGTCAAGCTGACAACTGTACTGTTCCCAATTAAGTACTACAGTCATTTGATTTCTAAATTATGAATACAACCTTGAATACAAGTACTCGGTTATTTCACTAAAATGTTGGGCGTAATTAACGTTATATTTATTTATTTGGACATAAATTTAGCACTACATACTGCTGTGCCCAAAAAGTAAAACCAATTTTCAATTTAAAATTTCCGGGGCATATGGAATTTCTAATTTCTTTCTTTTTTGAGGTGGTTGCCACTGTCCTTCACATCTGTGTGAAATTTGACGTCAAAATATTCATTAGTGTTTGAAGTTACGCTTGGCTTTGTGAGAGCTAAAACTGATTCCAGCGATATTTGAAATGTCTGAATTCATTGAGCAAAGAACTTGCATTCAATTTTGTCTGCGAAAACGTACAGAAAGTTGCAGAAGGTAGTGAGCATTCCTATATCGGAAAGAAATTCTGTAATTTTTTTTTTTTTGGGGGAATTTCAAAAGTATCGGTCAACTCCATTTTGGGTCTCAAGCGCGTCAAATCTCGATTGGTACCGAAAACACTGAATGCGACAGCTCACACTGCATTGATTCTTCGTGACATTTTCACCAAAAATGAAGCCCACATCGTCGTTCCACAACCACCGAATTATGGCTATTCCCTAAAATCAAAAGACCTCTCCGAGGACACCGTTTTGAGTCGATTGAAAAGATTCAACGTGAATCGCCGCGCGGTTGAAATTGATATTTTGGAAATATATCGTTTTAATTTATAAAATTAATTTTTAGAAATAGAAATGAAGATATTCTGATATTTATTTATATTTTTTACGATCGCGTCTTGTAGCATTCTTTTCTTACGAGAATAATTTTGACATTTCAATTCTAGAAGAAAAGAATGTATATTTTTTGAAAAACATATAATAAACCCATCACTCAAATTCGACTGCAGACGATTTTTATTGCGGGTAATATATTACATCCAATTCGTGTTTTGTACTCATGAGAACAACCTGTTATTCAAACCTGACAGCAGATATTCGGTATCATGTGTAATGAGATTCAGGAAATTAGCGGTTGCCTGTGCGACCTTCACAGGTCGAAACAGTTACAGATTTAATATCAACCAATTGATACAACAAAAGTTGTTCCATCGTGACGGGTGATAGACCACGAGCAGAGAAATGTCTACTCGAAGGAGAAGTGAGGGGACCTCCCCTCTTGACAGGTGGTCTTAAAAGGAGATTTTTGGTGAAGTAGGGAGGGAGTTCTATGACGATTCTACCAGAAGGGTTTTTTTTTCTCTGAAGTGACAAAATACGCTGGAGTTTTATGTTTGTTTTCAAAGTGAGCCCTTTGTGTTTTCTTGAATCAGCCGTGTGATAGTTAAATTAGTTTCGACGCAGACTCGAGAAAACTTAAAATCTCCAAACTTGGAATGAACTGCACTTGTGTATCTAATTTACATCCTTAATATTAATTTTTTTGCAAACAGAGTTCTGTATATGTATGTACATATAACGTTTGTGAATAAAATGTAAAATGTTTCCATGAACATGAAAGCGACCCTCTTCTTGAAGCCGTTATAAGTCTATTATAGGTCGAGACGTTACAGTCTGTATAATTTTTGCATTCCTTTCATTACTAAAAAGCTTTACACAAAAATTTTTTGAAACATTTCTGATAATTTCGTGTGACTATTTGTTTTTTAATTTCACAATCGCACTAAAATTGTCAAGCTGACAACTGTATTATTCCCAGTTCACTATCATTAGATTTCTAAATTATGAATAAAACCTTTCAATACTCGGCCATTTCTTTAAAATTTATGTATTTATTTTATTTGGAAGTGTTGAATAAGAATATATATTTAATAAACATTAAATTCAGTTCATCACATTAGCAATATCCCACAAGGGATTTTAGTTTTATATACATTCAAAATACGTAAAAGTCATATATTCAAGTCTCAAATATTCAAATTAAATAAAGTCTTATTTAATTTGAATAAAATTAACTAAATTAATTGGCAATCAACTTATTATCAACTTTTAAATTATCTAATCATCCTTTTTATATCAATGAATTTTTTTTCAGTAATAAATTTATATATTCTAAAATCATAAGCCCACAAAGTAATAAAGATCAATTTCGCGAAATTCCCGCATACAATTCAATCCAGGAATTTCACGAGCATACCACCCTTTACCATCCCTTAATTCACTTCGAAACAGACGATAATCCAAGATCTTACGCATCGTCAAACGATTTTCCATCTTTCGCTAATTTACTTAACTTATGTCTGGAATTTTCTCATTAAATTCTGTTTCACAACGGTGTCCAAGTAGAACATGTATTTAGAGGGAAATATTATTCATAAGGGATCCAATAATCCCTATTTGCACCTTCCATTTTCCCCTTTTCTTAGAATTCTCGGCGGCAAAAAAAAAATTAATTATTCTCTCGGCAACAAAAAACATTACGTCGGCCAGGTGTTAAAAGAATTTGCTTTTGCTTTTATGCATCTTTTTTCCGTTTGTGTCTTTCAGAAAGGTGGGCGGAGAGGGACAGTAGCGTGATGTTGTCATGGAAACGCAGGAAACCACGTGATGTAGGTCAAAAAAAGAGATAAAAAAGCCAGAGCATTGAAGTCAAAGAATGCATTGTATATCCCGGAAATTCGACTTAATTGTTGTTGAAACTGATATTTTGGAAATACATCATTTTAATTCATAAAATTAATTTTTAGATATAGAATTGAAAAATATATTGATATTTATTTATATTTTTTATGCTTGCATCTTGTAGCATTCTTTTTTTACGAGAATAATTTTGACATTTCAATTCTAGAAGAAAAGATTGTATATTTTTTGAAAAACATAATAAACTCATTGCACCAATGCGACAGTTTCAGCAAATTTGACGAGTTTTATTGTGGGTAATATATTACATACAATTTGTGTTTTGTACTAATGAGAACAATCTGTTATTCAAATCTGATAGCAGATATTCTGATGTTTATTAATATTTTTTATGCTTGCTTCTGTATAAATTTTGTATTCCATTCATTAGTAAAAAACATTACACAAGACATTTTTGAAATATGCCCGATAATATTGTGTAACTATTTTTTTTTTTAATTCATAACATTAGTTCACACTCTATCTACATATATCTTGTTCAAATTTTCATTCTTTAATAAAAATATTTTTATTCCTACACTCAAAGTTTCCACTCACCACGTTTTAAGTTGCATGTATCTAATAATAGATGGCGCCAGATATAAGAGGAAAATTTCAACTTTATTTGTAAAGGACTTGTGAAAAACTAATGAAAAACAGGGACGAATTGACTTTAAAAAAAAATTTATATTACTTGTTTATGAAGTATTCGAATTTATTTTCATTTTTTTAAATTAACAAATTTAATTAGCAGTCAACTTATTCAACTTAATACAGTCACCTTTTAAATTATCTAATCATTCTTTTTATATAAATGATAATAAATTTGTATATTCTAAAATCATAAGCCGACAAAGCCATCCAGTGTAATTTTGCGAAATGCTCGCAAACAGTTCAATCAAGGAATTTCACGAACATACCACCTCCCTTACCATCTCTTAATTCACTTCGAAACAGACGATAATTCAAGATCTTACGCTTCGCCAAACGATTTTCCATCTTTCGCTAATTTATTTAACTTATGTCTGGAATTTCTCATTAAATTCTGTTTCACAACAGCAGTGTCCAACTAGAACATGTATTTAGAGGGAAATATTATTCATAAAGGATCCAATAATCCCTATATGCACCTTCCATTTTCCCCTCTTCCTTCCCTTTTCTTAGAATACTCGGCGGCAAAAAAAAAAATTAATTATTCTCTCCGCAACAAAAAACATTACGTCGGCCACGTGTTAAAAGAATTTGCTTTTGCTTTTATGCATTTTTTTTCTGTTGGCATTGGTGTCTTTCAGAAAGGTGGGCGGAGCGGGACAGTAGCGTGATGTTGTCATGGAAACGCAGGAAACCACGTGATGTAGGTCAAAAAAAGAGATAAAAGCCAAACCATTGAAGTCAAAGAATGCATATATCCCGGAAATTCGACTTAGCTGTTGTTGAAATTAATATTTTGGAAATATATCGTTTTAATTTATAAAATTAATTTTTAGAAATAGAAATGATATTCAGATATTTATATGTTTTTATGCTTGCGTCTGTATAAACTTTGCATTCCATTCATTAGTAAAAAGCATTACACAAAACACTTTTGAAATATTCCTAATAATCTTATGTGGCTATTTTTTTTTTATTTCACAATTATTTCCTGTTTTTCTAAATTGAGTACAATAAAAAAAAATTGATTCGAAAATAAAGAAAATTATTTATTCGATACAATTAAATTGTTTATCGAAAAAATCTGACATATTAGCATGAAACCTTTCATAATTAAAACAAATTCATATTTTTTTTTTTTTTTTTTTCTGCTTCTTGAAATAGTCAAGCTGACATCAGTATTCTTCCCAATTTAGTATTACAGTCATTTGATTTCTAAATTATGAATAAAACTTTTCAATACTAGGTCATTTCTTTAAATTTTATTTATTTTATTTGGGAATAATTTAAGCGTTGCATAATAATATAGATTTAACAAGCATTTAACTTGAGTCTGTAAAAATTTTGCATTCCATTAATTGGTAAAAAGCATTTACACAAAACATTTTTGAAATAATCCTGATAATCTTAGTGACTATTTTTTTTTTAATTTCACAATCGCACTGAAATAACCAGGCTGAAAACTGTGCTGTTCCCAATTAAGTAGTACAGTCATTTGATTTCTAAATTATGAATAAAACCTTTCAATACCCGGTTATTTCTTTAAAATTCATATATTTTATTTGGGCGTAATTTAAGCATTACATAAGATATATTTAGTAAATGTTTAATTCAGATCATCATATTATAGCACCCTCCCTCAAGTGATTTTAGTTTTATATACATTTAAAATGCGTAAAAGTCATATATTCAAGTCACAAATATTCAAATTAAATAAATTCTTATTTAATTTGAATAAAATAAATTAATCAAATTAATATTCAAGCAAAATATTCTATTAATATTCAAATATTCAAGTTTCAAATATCAAATCAAGTCTCGAATCTCAAAGGTTCGAATCGAGTCAAGATCTCGAATCTCAAATCAAGTCTCAAATATCATAGGCAAAATCAAATTTTCACTTACTGCCAAACTTTCCACAATTATTCCTAGAAAAAGAAACAAATGAGTAAAATTGCAGAATGGGGGCCCTTGTGATTTATCGTCAAAAAATATTTTTTGCCAAAGGCAACCCTACCAGTACAACCCGATTTTGCGAAGCAGGATTTAAAATGAAAATGATTAAATTTTTTTATAAAATTTAATAAAGAAAAGAAACAAAAAGTCATGAAAATTCGAAAGTATTTTAGGAAATTGTACTTACCCCGGGATGCTGGAATATGATTAAACTGCGTACGATAATGTGGATGGCCACATTTGGCGATTTTTGTCTATTTGGCGGTCAAAAAAAGTTGCCAAATCTCAACTGTTTCTATTTTGCGATTTAGCTCATGAATGAATCTGTTTTTTCAAATTGCCGTTTATACGAGGTTCATTTCAAAGCAAACAGAAGTTCATTAGAAAAATAAGTAATGTTTCTACGTTTCAAGTAATACAAAATTTCATTAGTTGCTCCAAATATCGTTATCATTTCCACGTCATCATCATCATCCTCTTGATATCAAAGGCAGAATTTCAAACAAGCATTTAAAACAGTCTGTGACCTTTCAATAAACTTTGTGCCTAGAATTCCATCATTTGAGTATCCAGCCAGTCCGGTACTGATGATTTTAACATTTCACTGCCAAAGAATTGTCAGCAATAGTCTTCAGGACGTGGAGCTATACCCTCAGTATAGAACTATATCTTTTTTCACTCATCATTACAAGTCTATACATTATCAGTGAATTTCTGCAATATTATGCAATTTCTCGTGAAAAAAAGCGAACTACCTCACCTTGTACTTGTCTGTTTTTCTTTTTATGGTTTACAATTCAATTCACTATAGTAAGAAGGGTGGCGAAACTGAATTGACCAAGGGAAAAAAAAGTGCCTTCTATGAAACAAATGCAATTTGACCTAATGTTGCCATTCAAGATTTAGAAAGAATCAGTGAAAAATCGTTTTATCTTCTTAAAATGACGAATTATCCTATTAAAAACATCAAAATTTGGAAATCCGCAAAAGTTTCTACACATTAGAAATTTTAGTATCAATTTGATTAATGCAAACCTTTAATTGAATACTTCTAAAAAAGTCATTAGTTTTATTTCAATATACGCCAGATATCACTTTCACTCCATTAAAAGAAAACAATATTACACAATAAATAATACTTCACAAAAAAAAATGTTTACAAGTAACAAATATGTTAAATAAATGTATCAAGCATCTTTTACAAATAGCAAACAGATTTAAATAAAAACCCATTATTACATTAAGTTAACAGCTTTTCTCTACTCTCTTGTCTACAAGTAAGTCATAGAGCTATTTAACTTAAATCATTTTTATTTATAACCTCAGATATTGTTTTGTCGCCCTACGGTCATCTTGTGCACACTTTAGGCTAAACAGACCAGGATCTACAGTTTAAAGGGTATTCCGAACCACTGCAAACATCCATGGAACGGCTAGAACCTGAAACTTGTAGTAATGAGTGCCAGAGCGCTAGCCACTCAACCATCAGGCCCCTATAACTTCAGAAAAGATCCATCCAGACGTTTCCCCATTTTACTCAACTGATGTTTCAGTAGTTGGGGCAGAAAGTCATCCCGAGTTTGGTTTGGTTTGGTTCATCACTCTACGGTCATCTTGTGCACACTTTATGCTAAACAGATCGGGATCTACAGTTTAAAGTGGATTCCAAACCACTGACAAACATCCATGGCCCCGCCGGGACAGGAACACGAAACCAGTGGTACCGAGCGCCAGAGCACTAGCCACTCGGCCATTCAGGCCCCTTGATTCCCTCTGAAAATGTGTGTTGCAATCATTTAAATTGAATTGATTAAAATGTTCTAGCATTAAAAGGAAAATACTTCATATTCTATCCTAGTTCTAATACAGTTCTCTCTAGTTCTAGTTCTGGACAGGTTTGGTTTGTCGCGCTATGGTCATTTTGTGCACACGAGGGCTAAATAGACAGGACCTACAGTTTAAAGTGGATTCCGAACCATTAACATGCATCCATGCCAAAGCCAGGATTCGAATATGAAGCCTGTGTTTCCAAAGGCCAGAGCGCAAGCCACTTGGCCATCAGGCCGCCAATATAGACAGTAGAAATTGAATCAGATGATCTTGTGTATTCATCAGTGATGGTATGATAAATCCATAGGCCAGAAACTCCTTCATTGGGCTTTAAGATAAGGGAAGGAGAATGTAAATCCATTCTCCAAGATATACATCTGCTGATACCTATTTAAAGTTGTGGTATAACAATGAGGGTATGTAGTACTACCTAGTGCTTCACCCTAGGTAATACTGAATCTGCTACATATCTGAGACTCTAGTAGTTAAGGATCATGGTCAAAGTGCGTGGCACTCGAAAAACAACAACTTTTCATTTTTTGTTAGCATTATTGAATTCTAAAATTAAATAAATAATCAAAGAAAAAAATGGCAAGTTAAAATAATCCTAAAAACAATACATTTTTGATAAGAAGTCTTGAAATAAATAAATAGAAGTTTTACAAAAAACATTACACTAGGTTCAGTTTTTAGATGCGAAAATCAGTCTGTGCACTATTTTTGCATTAACTCTGGTTGCATTAACTCTGCTAACTTCATTTCCTCTCAGCCACGGTTACGGCCGCTCTAATGAAAACAAAGCAGGGAACAAATCCACTTTAAATCTGGCACTTTATCCTCCCAAACAGAAAATGAACTCGGATTTGAGAAGGCGGGGAAAAAAAGCGAAATGTTTTGCCTGCATAAAAATATAGTAAATTCTGGGTTTTGGAATTTTTCAATATTAATTCTGGCCAAAAAAATTTTTATTGAATCAGCTTATCTCGTTAAAAAAAAAAAAAAAAAAAAAAAAAAAAAAAAGTAATTTTCCCAACATAAAAATTTTTCGTTTTGGACAACTTTTTTTATATAACTATAGGATTATATTAAAGGCATAAGGACAGGTGAAACTGAACCAAAGGCTTTCATGTATTCACTAGTTATGGTCTGATAAATCCATAGGCCAGAAATTCCTACATCTGGCTTTAAGATAAGGGGTTTGGTTTATCTCTCTTGTGCACACTTTGGGCTAAACAGACCCAGACCTACAGTTTAAAGTGGATTCTGAACCACAACAAACATTCATGCTACACCCAGGATTCGAACCTGAAGCCTGTGGTACCAAAGGCCAGAGCGCTAGCCACTTCGCCACCAGGCCGCTTAAGAAAAGGGTAGAAGAGTGAAAAACCTTTCTCCATCTTAGAGTAAAGGATCTAATATGATCGTAGAGCGTTGTGGGTGTAGTGTTACTCGCGTCCGTAGCAACTCTTCAAGCTACACGTGCCCCCTGAGTAGTGCTAAATGAGTAACAGCAGTGCAGCCCTTGCTTAAGGCATAAAGATTACCTGTCTTGTCAGCTACATTAGAACAATAAAAGATACTACATCTGGTGACATTCATTCAAAATTGTGGTGAAGCAGCGAGGGTATGTAGTACGGACTAGTAAAGCTGGTATGCTACATATATAAGGCTTTAGTAGTTAAAGATCAAAGGTCAAAGTACGTGTCACTCGAAAACAATATCTTTTTGTTTTGTACTTTTTTCTTAGCATGATTGAGTTCTAAAATAAATAAATAATCAAAAAAATAATAGCAAGTTAAAACTATTCTAAAAGCAATACATTTTTGATAAGAAGTCTTGAAAGAAACAAATAAAAATTTTAAAAAAGACATTACACCAGGTTCAGTTTTCAGACGTGGAAACTTTTTCTGTGCACTATTTTTGCATTAAATCTGCCGGGCTGACTTCATTTCCTCTCGGCCACGGTTACGGTCGCTCTAATGAAAACAAAGCAGGAAACAAATCCGCTCTAAATCTGACACTTTATCCTCCCAAACAGAAAATGAACTCGGATTTGAGCAGGGAGGAAAAACGCGAAATGTTTCGCCAGGATAAAAATATAGTAAATTCTGGGTTTTGGAATTTTTCAATATTAATTCTTACAAAAAATTTTCAAAAATTTTTTTATTGAATCAGATTATTTGGTAAGTAAATAAAGAAGAGAAAAAAGTAATTTTCACAATATAAAAATCTTTTAATTTCGGACAACTATTTTATATAACTGTAGGAATATAGTGTCAGCTAATCACGTTAAATATTCATAATTGATGATGGTAATACTGTATCCACCAATTTGGGTTGACTCGTAAAAACGTTTAAAAAAATGCAAAGCAAAAAAAGGAGCAGTTACACTTCTAAAAATTGTTCCAAAAACTTATACATTCATATAAGCAATAACGTTGACAAAGAAATTGAGAAAGAACATATTTTATCTAAATAAAATTGGTCGGTAGATAATTATTGTACATGTTGAAATTTTATCAAAATGTCCCAATATTAAAAGGAAATCCTGGTTCTAATATAGACAAGCAAAATTTAATCAAATGCTTTCATGCATTCACTAGTAATGGCCGGATAAAATCGAGCTTTAAGATAAAGGGTTTGGTTTGATTTGTCGCTCTACGGTCATCTTGGGCACACTTTGGGCACACTTTGGGCTAAACAGCAGGGACAACCGGGACCTACAGTTTAAAGTGGATTCCGAACCACGAGCATTCATGCCACCGTCAGGATTCGAACCTGAAGCCTATAGTACCAAAGGTCAAAGTGCTAGCCACTTAGTCACCAGGCCGCTTAAGATAAGGGGAAGAGAATGAAAACTCTTACTCCAAGATACTACATCTAGTGACATACTTTCAAAATTGTGGGTAGCAATTAGGGTATGTAATACTAATTAATGTAATCACCCTAGGTAATGCAGAATCTGCTACATATCTAAGCCTCTAGTAGTTAAGGATCACAGTAGTCACACTGCAACAACAAATCAAGTCGAAAACAACAACTTTTCATTATTTTTTTTTTTCTTTCGTTAGCATTACAGAATTCTAAAATAAAAAAGTAATCAAAGAAATAATGACAAGTTAAAATAATCCTAAAAACAATACATTTTTGATAAGAAGTCATGAAAGAAACAAACAGAAGTTTAAAAAAAGAAAGAAAAACATTGCACTAGGTTCAGTTTCCAGATGTGAAAGCCTTTCTGTGCACTCTATTTGCATTAACTCTGCCGGCCTGACTTCATTTCCTCTCGGCCACGGTTACGGTCGCTCTAATGAAAACAAAGCAGGGTGCAAATCCGCTTTAAATCTGGCACTTTATCCTCCCAAACAGAAAATGAACTCGGATTTGAGCAGGGCGAAAAGAAGCGAAATGTTTTGCCTGGATAATTTTGCGAAAAGCTCATTCTAGGTTTTGGAATTTTTCAGTATCAATTCCGGCAAAAAATTTTTAATTCCTTCTATTAGCTCACACTCTCCCTATATATATCTTGTTCAAATTTTCAATCGCTCATAAAATACTTTTGATTCACCCATTCAAGTTCAAATGCATTTTTTTGAACTTGTAGGGGATGGTACTGGATGTCAATACAGTTTTTTCGAATATTAATTCATTCATTAAATTTAATTCATTAGTTTTAGGTTTTTTTTAGATTTAAGTTGCATATATCTACCAATAGATGCCGCCAGATAAACTTCAAAAAATGAATGAATGAAAATGATTTATACAGGACTTTCTGCAATAGAGTGAAAAAAAAGTAGAAATTGACTTAAAAAATTTTTCAATAAACTTTTTATTGAATCAGATTATCTGATAAGTAAGTAAAGAAGAGAAAAAACTTTCCGTTTTGGACAACTTTTTTATATAACTATAGGAATATATTAAAGCCTGATGGCCGAGTGAATAACGCTCGATGCCATATGTTTCGGGTTCGAGAACCGGTGTTGCCATGAATATTTGTAGTGGTTCGGAATCCAATTTAAACCGTAGGTCCCGGTCTAATATAGCTGTAGAGCGTTGCGCGGTCACCCTACCCTGTAAAAAGAAAACATCTCATGTCTAGAAATCTTCCAATAATCAGATGGCTTTGGCCCACGATGGGCCTGTTGCGCCAATGATGATGATGATGATAGGAATATATTGTCAGTTGATCATGTTAAATGATGATGGTAATAGTGTATCCATTTGAATCAAAAACAGACTGTTCATTAAGATGATCGCATTCACCTCTTTGAGCTAAATTAGAGGACTTCCCAACTTACGCATTTATCATGTCCCTCAGGGACGTGGACATGGGATCTTTAGGCTCTGCATCTTATTTCGAGTTTGAATCATGCCTACGTAATTCGTTAACTAAAAGGCTATCCAATATAGCATATGAAACTCGGCTTTTTTTGTTGTTGCTGATTTGTGAATGCTTTTCGATTACTTTTGAATATGGATGAAAAGAAATTTGTGGATACTTTTAGACCAATCTTGGATGTGGATTCAAGTAAAAAGAAAAAAATATCCATTTTGTGAATGCTGTTCGATCACTTTTGAATGTGTATTCAAGTAAAAAGAAATTTTATGGATGCTTTTAGACCACTTTTGGATGTCAATTCAAGAAAAAATAAATAAAAATAAATTTCGTGAATGCTTTTCGATCACTGTTGAATGTGGATTCAAGTAAAAACTTTTTTTCCATTGTTGTTATTATTGTTGATGAACATCGGTGGACCTCGAATCCCTCTTATGCATACCATGAACATGAAACACGCATTTGAATACAAGCCTTCATTGTCTAACAACACGAATAGCATATAGGAATACACGCCTTCATTCTCTTCATTTTGAAATTAGCAAAATAAGCGTTATCTAACAACAAAATTTATCTTAATTTTAATTTAAAACTTATTATCATCTGTTATCATAGACCTATATTTAAAAATATTTGTATGCGATCAAAATAAAATAAAACTCACTGCATTTTTTCAATTTAACAAAATTCTTAACTTAAACGTTATATACTACTGTGTAAAAAAAGTAACACCAATTTTTTTTTTTCAAAAACTCTCTATTTATTCTTCCAAATTTATTTCATGGCCTTTAAAGTAATCACCTCCGGACACAATCCACTTATGCCAACATTTTTTTTTCCAATTCTCAATGCATGCTAAAAAGTCATCGGCAGGAATGGCCTTCAAAGCGCGCGGCGATTCACGTTGAATCTCTTCAATCGACTCAAAAAGGTGGCCCCGGAGTGGTCTTTTGAGTTCAGGGAATAGCCAGAAGTCGCACGATATGAATACGGTGGTTGTGGAACGATATGGGTTTCATTTCTGGCGAAAATGTCACGAAGAATCAATGCAGTGTGAGCTAGCGCATTCAGTGTTTTCTGTACCAATCGAGATTTGACGCGTTTGAGGCCGATGACCTCATTTTGAAATGACCGATCCTTTTGAAATTCCAACAACATCAGCAGGGTCTCTAATTGTAAATCGACGATCTGCAAGCACCAAATCTTTAATTTTTTGGACGTGAGCTTCGTCGGTTGAGGTTGAGGGTCGACTAGAAGGCTCTTCGTCTTCAATGCGTTCTCTGCCTTCTTTGAACTGTTTATGACACTTCTAAACATTTTTTTGGATATAGGAATGCTCACCGAATGTCTTCTGCAACATACGTTTCTGCAAACAAAACTGAAACCAAGTTCTTTGCTCAATGCGTTCAGACATTTCAGAAATCGCCGGAATCCGTTTTAGCGTCTCCCAAAGCCAAGCGTAACTCAAACACTAATGAATATTTTGAAGTCACATTTCACACAGATTTCAAGGACAGTGCCAGCAACCTAAAAAAGAAAAAAAAGGAAATTCCATAAGGCCCGGGAATTTTAAATTGAAAATTGGTTTTACTTTTTGGACATTGTAGTATGACCTAAAATACTAAGCATTAAGTCCCATAAGGTTGAATTCTTAAAAATGTGGCCTTTTTTAATGCGCCTCTTAAAAATATATCTCATAATAGGATATAAAAAGGTCTAGGACAATGTATTATCATTCGAAAACAATTGTCTCTTGATAGGTAACGTAATTATTAACACAGATGTAATAAAACAATGCATAACATAATTCAATAATTCTATTTTAGTACCTGAAACATTCTAATGAAACTTACCAGCAATTAATTACAGATCCACCTTGAAATAAAGCTGCACTCAAACGAATTTTGCTAAACACGAGTCGTCCTCTGTCTGGCTTTACCGCCCAGACACGGAGCGGAAGAAATCGGTCCAATAAATTATGCATCCCTACGAAACACCAGATAACCCCCGATTTTCCTCCTCATTTCCCCTTTTTATTCCTTTGTAAGCTGCCTGGCATTCCTAACTTAATAAACTTCGCTCTCCGAACAGAAACACCGTCGCGGACTAGCTGCGATTCGTTACATAGAGGCATGTCAGTTTTATACTAGGAGGCATACATAATTAAAGTTAGTATCATTGAGCAGTATTAAAAGAGAAAGAGCTCTCTAAATCGGAAGGAACAGAATGTTGAACCGACCTTTTCGTACTGCAGTTGGCGATGCATCGCCGCTTGGCTGCTTTTCCTTGCGTATTTTCTACAGAAAATCAATTTAACACTTTTATATTTTGTGAATTTTTTTTCCAGTGGCAAGGCAAGGCAAAAGAAAAAGAAAATGCACGCAAAAGAGTTCGACACAGTTGACCGAAGCCATTGCCTTAAGAGTTCTCCAGCTTCCCAGTATCTTGTCGCTCGGATTCGCCATGAAGTGCTAAACAACGATGGAGATGAGCTCGATTCATTAGTTCTGCCAAATCACAAAGAGGTCAGTTTAGTAGGTCGAAATCTCCAATGCCAAGTAGATGTTCATCTAGACCAGGGGTCTCCAAAATTTTTCGGTTGCGGGCCAAAAATTAAAAAAAAAAAAGTTGGCGGGCCAAGAAAAATTTTGCTAAAATTTTAAAAACAATATACAAGTATTACAATTTAAATATGCTAATGAGCAGAATGAAATCGAGATTTCATTTTTAAAAGTTCCTTATAGTGAGTTTACTCACTTCGAACCTCACTATAAGGAATCACAAATGCTCATCTGTCAGTCTACTTGTGAAATAATTCTTTCCAAGATTCATAGCTGAAAACACTTGTTCACATATATCAGATGATGCAAGCACAGCACTGATTTTCTGGCCGTGAGATATTGAATTTGGGAAACCTACTTTCGATAATGATTTGTAAAACTCTAACTTTGGCATATTTAGAAACAACTGCTTCAGATGATTGTTAGAATGTAACTCAATTCATTCATCCTGCAAATCTGACCTCACTACTTCGCAATTTTCGTTGAAAGGCATGGTAAAAATATCCAAATAGAGAAAGTAAAAGATCAGAAAAAAGAAGTTCTTTGAAAAAAGGAAGAAAAAAATCATGTTTAATCAAAGTATCGAAATAGAGGGATATACAATGTATAAATATATATTTCTTTTAATTTTCCTCGGACCGGAAAATTAAAATTCTATCCGCGAGCCGGATAGAATCTTCCGGCGTGCCGGATTTGGCCCGCGGGCCGTAGTTTGGAGACCCCTAATCTAGACAGTCGTGACCTATACAACAGCTATACGACGTGGGCCGCTTGGAACTGAATGAAGATTCTAACTTTCCATCGCTTTGTCTGTATTCGGTCAAGCAATTGTAATTTGCATTTTCTGGTCATAGTCCGTTTGATATACAGCGTTTTAAAATAGTATGATAATTTGGAGCATTTAATTGGAACAACCTCGAGTACTTTCTTGCAAGAAAATCAGCCTGTTCTTTCCCAAAAACTCCATAATATCCAAGTATCCACTAAAACACAATGTGCCTCTTCTACAAAGCCAGTCTTCACAAGTTATTCTGACACTGAAAGACTTCATGTGTGAATTAGATCAGTTCTTTTTGACTGAGACAAGCCACCGATTATTAACATAGATGTAATAAAACAAAGCATAACTTAATTCAATAATTCTAATTTAGTACCTGAAACATTCTAATCCAACTTAGCAGCAATTAATTACAGATCCACCTTGAAATAAAGCTGCACTCAAACGAATTCTGCAAACACGAGTCGCCCTCTGTCTGGCTTTACCGCCCAGACACGGAGCGGAAGAAATCGGTCCAATAAATTATGCACCCCTACGAAACACCAGATAAACCCCTGATTTTGCTCCTCATTTCCCCTTTTTATTCCTTTGTAAGCTGCCTGGCATTCCTAACTTAATAAACTTCGCTCTCCGAACAGAAACACCGTCGGCTACTATTCGTTACATAGAGGCATGCCAGTTTTATACTGCGAGACATAATTGAGCAGTATTAAAAGAGAAAACGCTCTCTAAATCGGAAGGAACAGAATATTGAACCGACCCTTTTCGTGCTGGATTCGACGATGCATCGCCGCTTGGCTGCTTTTCCTTGCGTTTTCTTTTTCCCCCCAATTCCTACTATTAGTTCACACCCTCCCTATATATATCTTGTTCAAATTTTCAATCTTTAATAAAATACTTTTTATTCATCCACTCGAGTTCAGACGCATTTTTTTTTTTTTAACTTGTAGGGGTTGACACTGGATGTTAATACAGTTTTTTCAAATATTAATTCAGTAATTAAATTTAATTCATTAATTTTAGTTTTTTTTAGATTTAAGTTGTATGTATCTACTAATAGATGGAGTCAGATAAACATAAAAAAATGAATGAAAATTCTGTATAAAGGACTTTCTGCAATAGAGTGAAAAAAAAAGTAGGAATTGACTTAAAAAAAAAAATTTTATATTACTTGTTATAATAACAAGTAATGCAAATACAAGTAAAAACAAGTAATATAAAAAAAAAAGTCAATTCCTACTTTTTTTTTTTTTTTTTTTTTTGCACTCTATTTTTGAGAAGTCCTTTACAAATAAAGTTGAAATTTTCCTCTTACATCTGTCGCCATCTATTGGTAGATACATGCGACTTAAATCTAAAAAAACAACTAAAATTAATGAATTAAATTTAATTACTGGATTAACATTTGAAAAAACTGTATTGACTTCGAGTGTCATCCACTACAAGTTAAAAAAAATGTATTGAACTCGAGTGGATGAATAAAAAGTATTTCATGAACGATTGAAAATTTGAACAAGATATATATAGGGAGGGTGCGAACTAATTGTAGGAATTGAAAAATAATAATAATAACAAACCAAAAAAAAATACAAAAGAATAAACATCCAAGAAATACAAATATGACCGAAGTCATTGTGTTTTGAGTTCTCTCGCCCGCCAGGCTTATAGATCTCTTCTTCTATCTTCTGATAATCATTCCTAACTTCTGATAATTCTTCGTCCCTGACATTCCTAGATTCCTCGAAAAAAGTTCCAAAAAATTGAATTTTTCCCATGCAATTTGGTATGACCTTGCTGTGGTGGATGGGCTTTCCACTAACAGCATCACAACTGTTGAATGATTTGAAGGTCGATTTTTTCCTTAAAAAACCCGAAACAATCAAGCACATTGAACACTGCAGTTGATTTTAATGTGCAACTCATACCAAATAAGTTGTCATTTCGATTTAAAATATCACTGGCAGCCGAATTCACTTTCATTATGCTGCTTACAGCGTCATCTATTAATACATTTTGGAACTATTTTTGATGCGGTACCATTTTCCCCTCCTTCAGGTATCTTCAGTTCAAATTTGAACTCATTGTGACGAGGGGTTCTTTTTTACAGCATTTTGAAAATGCGACTTTAATTATAATCATTCTATATGTATTTCATCCAACTTTTTTTGTATTTACGTATTAGGCAGTGTTTAAGGTACCTATACAAAAGACAATAGGATTTTTTTAAGGGAACGGTTTAATTTTTCCTTTTATTTATTATAGGAAAATTTATTTGGTTTACAACCTGTTTAGCTTAAATACAAGTAACTGGAACGGATTAAAGTCAAATACTGATTTAAAACTGCATCTATATGACTAATTTCTGTATAAATTAATAGAGGTGGTTTTTCCCCCAGATATCGCCCAAAGAAGCTAAACGGTTAAACACCTTTAAGTTTTTAGGTACATATAGAGCAGGGTTGGGCAAACTACGACCCGCCGGAAGGTTCTATCCGACCCCCGAATAGAATTTTAATTTGCCGGTCGGAGGCAAATTAAAAGAAATATATATTTATATATTATATATCCATCTCCTTTTCTACTTTGATTAAATATTTTTTTTCTTCCTTTTTTCAAAGGACTGTTGATCTTTTTACTTTCTCTATTTTTGTTCTACAAATCGACGGAAATAGCAAGCACAGACAAACAGAATTGGATATTTTTACCATGCCTTTCAACTTAAATTGTGAAGCAGTGAGGTCAGATTTTCAGGTTGAATTAATTGAGTTGCAATCTAACAATCAACTCAAGCAGTTGTTTCTAAATATGCCAAAGTTACAGTTTTACAAATCATTATCGAAAGTAAGTTTCCCAAATTTAATATCTCACGTCCAGAAAATGAATGCTATGTTTGCTTCATCTTATATATGTGGAACAAGTGTTTTCAACTATGAACCTTAGAAAGATTTACTTCAGAAGTAGACTGACAGATGAGCATTGAGCCTCGTTCCTTAGAATCAGTCCATCTCACTTCGAACCTCAATATAAGGAACTTTTAAAAATGAAATCGCAATTTCATTCATCTCATTAACGTATTTAAATTGTAATACTTGCATATTGTTTTTCAAATTTTAGAAAAATTTATCTTGGCCCGCCAAACTTTTTTTTTTTTTCTCGATTTTTGGCCCGCGACCGAAAAAGTTTGCCCATCCCTGTTCAATACGTTTCCGCAAACAAAATTGAATGCAAGTTCATCGCTCCATTAATTCAGAACATTTCAAAAATCCCCGGAATCAGTTTTAGCGTCTCACAAAGCCAAGCGTAACTCAAATACTAATGAACATTTTGACGTGAAATTTGGCACATATGTCAAGGATAGTGCCAGCAACCTAAAAAAGAAACAAGTAATATATAAAAAAAAATTTTAAGTCAATTCCTACTTTTTTTTCACTCTATTGCAAAAAGTCCTTTATAAATAATTTTCATTCATTTTTTTAAATTTATCTGGCTCCATCTATTGATAGATATATGCAACTTAAATCTAAAAAAAAACTAAAATTAATTAATTAAATTTAATGAATGAATTAATATTTGAAAAAAACTGTATTAACATCCAGCGTCCTCCACTAAAAGTTAAAAAAAAAATGTATTTGAACTTGAGAGGATGAATAAAAAGTATTTTATGAACGGTTGAAAATTTGAACAAGATATATATAGAAAGAGTGCGAGATAATAGAAGGAATTGAAAAAAAAAAATTGAAATTCCATAAGCCCCGGAAATATTAAATTGAAAATTGGTCTTAGTTTTTGAACACAGTATTAAATTAAAAGGGGTGGGGTTTTTTACTCAAAGAAGCTAAATGGTTAAACATCTTTTAGTTTCAGGTACAGTATAAAGCGATTCAGTTAAACTCGATAGTTTTCTTACAGAATCAAGTTTCAAACAGTTCATTTTTAGTTGTGGTTTCCCTGTTCGCATTACTTCCTTGAGGAAGGGGGGTCCTTTAAAGGCCGGATAAGCGTTCGAATGGCTGTCAGTCCGGCCTCCAGTGTCGATGAAACCGGTGATTTGTGCCGGACAAGATACTCCAAAGTCGCGAATCTTATCGACCCTATCGACCATTAAAGCATCCCGATCGGAACCCACGCGGTTACCAGGGTTACCCCGTCTCCATGGCAACGGCAGACTCTTCTTGCCACTTTTCCCGAGGAAACAAGCTCGAATTAAATGTTCTCCGATTTGGGATGGAACCCGGGGAACAGGAAACCATCCCCCCCCCCCCCCCCACCCTCGCAAACCTCCTGTTGGAAGAAAATTTGTTAATGAAAAATTCTGGTGTGCTCCACTGATAAGTTTGGTTTTATTTGGAAATTGGTTTTCTAATGTATGTTTTATTCAAACTAACTCCAGTTTATAATTTTTTCAGTTAATAATTTTTTTAAAATCTTGAGTATCGAACTAATACTCTGTTTTCACTAAATAAAAAAATCATTTCGTCTAACTTACAACCTGTATTAATTAGAATATTTGTTAATTTATTATAGTCTCATTACATATAGCATCCTCAATATTTCCTCAAATAATGGAATCAATTTTACTAAAATATATATCTATATATACATATACCAACCTTGAAATGTTACTTAAAACGATCCACTCATGACTGTTGTAATGTCTCGGCCTATATTAGACCTATAACGGCTTCAAGAAGAAGGCCACTTTCAGGTTCATGGGAACATTTTAATTTTCATTTACAAGCACTAATTTTTATTTACTAAGCAATATATATATATATACAAATAATGATCTCTGGATTATTATACAAGATATAAAAAATTAAAAGTAAAATTTGATCACTAGTGCATGATTAAATCACAAGTACAATTCTCCCCAACATCAGAGATTTTTCGGAGTTCTCTAGTCTACGTCGAATCTAATTGCCCGGTCTGTGGCAATTATCACAAGGCGTAATAAAGAAACCATGAGGGATTCACTTTGAAAAACAGTCAGAGACTTCGACCTATTCAGTCACTTCAGACAAAAAGAAAAAGAACATTTTTGAACGCAGAACTCCCTCTCTTCTTCACCAAAAGCCTCCTTTTAAGACAATCTGCCAAGAGAAAAGGTCAGCTTTCCTCACTTCTCACTGGAGTAGACATTTCTCAGAACGTGATCTATCACCCATCACGATGGAAGTATGGTGTAGTCATGGTGTAGTTCATATTCCATCTGTAGTTGTTCCGGTCTGTGAAGGCCGCACTGGCATTCACTAATTTCTTCGTTATACGTGATACCGAATATCTGCTATCAGATTTGAGTGACAGGTTGTTCTCATTAGTTCAAAACTCTAAATGCATGTAATATAACTACCCACACTAAAGATCGTTAAAAAAAAGATAAAAAAATAAGAATAATAAGATCTTATTTTTATCAAATAAGATCTTTTAAAGATAAAGCTGTCAAATTTGAGTGATGGGTTTATTATATATTTTTTAAATAACGTACATTCCTCTCCCCTGGGAAGGAAATGTTAAAATTCAACGTGAGAAAAAATGTCGAATATCAATGCCAGAAAAAAATGCTACACTGTATTCACTAAACGAAAACATGGTGGCAGAAAAATTCCGAGTCAAAAATATAACTGTCAAATATCATGCATTTGACCAAGTTGCACTGGAGGCATTTGAGGATGAGAGCATTTGAACTGATTTTGACAAGCTGGTTGCATTTGGAACTGGAACAGCAAATATGTGGTGATATGTTTACCTCGATTGAAGGGGTTGTTTGACTTTCAAATGTTGGGTAGCATTAAAGTACCTCTTCACGTTGTAGCATCTTTTTTTTTCTCATGGGAAGAGTTTCGGCATTTCATTCACAGGAGAGAGCAATGTATGTTGTTTGACAAGTGTGTAATAACAACCCATCACAAAAATTTGACAGAAGACAAGCAGTATTGTGAGTAGTTATATTACATGCAATTAGAGTTTTGTACTAATGAGAACTAATAATGTATAATGAGACTCAGGAAATTAGCAAACGTCTGTGCGACCTTCACAGGCCGAAACAACTACAGATTGAATAAGGACTACACCATTAGTTGTTCCGTCGGGATGGGTGATAGACCACGAGCTGAGAAATGTCTATTCCAATGAGAAGTGAGGGAAGCTGAGCTCCACCCCCTACCCTTCTTAACGGATTGTCTTAAAAGAAGGTCTTTGGTGAAGAATGGAATCGAATCGATCAGAAGTGTTGTTTTTCTTTTTAATTATCACACCATGTGATAATTAAGGTCCGCATCAGGTCCCTTAATTTTCACCTTTTGTAAATAATAAAGTATAATAATCCAGAGTTGTATGCTGTCCTGTAGAGTAGAGTTGTCCTGTATTTGCATATATATATATACATATAGTGCTTGTAAATAAAATGTTTCCATGATCTTGAAAGGGGCCCTCTTCTTGAAACCGTTATAGATCTAGTATAGGCCGAGACGTTGCAACGTCAAATCAAGTCAAGTTCAAATGTTGAGTAGTAATTCATTGAATTTCCGGGAGGACAAATTCGCTGCCATTGCAGTCTGTTCGTAGCACATTACATGGAAAACGAAATCCTTAATGTAGAGAAATTGCATTTCAATTATTCAGGAGATAAAATCACTGTATAACTTTACCTTAATTTCATTATTAGAATCTGAAAATTATGGATTTATTAATTGTCTAAGATTTATTAATTGGATGAGTGGGTATTTTCTGATTTCAATAATATAATTCTGCTATTGATCAGAAGACTTTCTTTTTCCTAGGAAATAAAATCGACAGTTATGACCTTTTCTAAAAATTGCCAAACATTTGTGTGAGGTAGATGATAAGGGATACTCCCCGAAAACGAATCCATCAATTTACCATCATGTTCCATGTAATTTTTTTTCATTGCGTCCAAGATTTGCAAAGAGCAGAAAGAGAGATTTGCAAGAGAGCCATAAGTAGAGAAAAGCATCTTAATTAACACTGACTGAAGTCTACTTTTTGTCATCATCATCATCATTGGCGCAACAGCCTCATGGACCAAGGCCGTCTGCCTACTGGCAGATTTCGAGACGAGAGATGTTTACTTTTTTTCGGGGTAGGGTTGTCAGCTTACGCCCAACACTCTACAGCCCTATTAGGACCGGGACCTACTGTTTAAAGTAGATTCCGAACCACTAAAAACAAGCATGGTACCGTCGGGACTCAAACCCGAAAACTGTAGCACTGAAAGCCAGAGATTTTTTAAGTGTATCATTGTTAATATCTTTCCGTTCGAAGGTCCAGCATTTGCACCCGAGTCTATATCCCAAAAAAATGACTGATAAGTAGTAAATTGAATATTACCTAGGGTGTACCACAGAGGATTTGTTGCAGTGCACTTTTATCGAGCCACAGTAATTTTGAGCTACCTTCTTCCATATTGTCTCTAGAAGAATCGCTAATATTTTGAGTGAAGAAAATTAAGAAAATACTGGTACATTACCAAGGATCGATGGTATATTATCAAAACAACAGGAGTCTGCCATTTTTGCAGAGAACACCATAGTATTAAGCCCACTAATATTTAATAATTTTAAGTAAATATCGTATATTTGAGGTGTCAGTTTTATCCCTTAGTTAAAAGAAGCCCTTTTGAAACACTTTAAACTTCGAGACTTATATTTTGATTGGAGGAAATTAGGAAGAATCCAATCAACCAGGTTATCAAGGGATTGCCGAAATTGATGGAGTCTATCATTGAAATGAAAATATTGTTGTGATCTTTTTATTCATTTTAACCGGATGAAATTTTCCAAAAACATTTATCAACAGTGCTTAACAAATTAGATTCAGAATGAAAATAATGGGCTTTTTTTTTTGCCTTGAAAATACACAAAAGCAAAACATACCAAAAAAACATAGTGAGTTCAATATGTTATTAGATTTAAAATGGAATCTGATCACTAATCACAAAAGTAATTCTCCATCAACCGAGCTCTATACAGTCTAACATCAACAACTTGTAACATGACTAGAGTCACATTGCATCGCGTAAGAACGGACTATTGGATCTGGAATGAATATTGTATCTAGAATGTCGAATCTATGCAACTGACCAGTAAGGGTGTCTCTTGGAACGATATAACAGGTGAGCTGAAAGATTCATAGGCTGACACATAGCTGGCGCTACTAGTATTAAATCCATATGACTTTTAGTCAGCCCTAACCTTCAAAAGACACGTGTATAAATTTGACAGCTGCTGCACTATTAGTATGTGAGTTATAGCATTTTTAGTGTTCATCACGTGCAGTCCACTCTGCTGACTGTCGATTGGACTCCAGTGTGAAATGATAGTTTCATCCATTGTCACATATCGGCGCAAAAATTCGGGTTTATTAAGATTGAACAGCTCCATACACTGCTTAGTATCATCAATTCATCTATGGTCGATTGTGAGCTCGCGCGGCACCCCGATATGTCCGACACGTTCCTTTGATATCTTTAGGGTCTCAGCTATCTCAATCCACTTCACTTTACGGTTATCAGAAATTATTTTGTGGACTTTTTTGATGTTTTCGTCGGTAACAGCCTCTTTGGGGCGTCCACTGCATGCATCGTCCTCGGTGCTCATCTCGCCTCGTTTAAATTTACCAAACCCCTTCTCTACGGTTGATTTTCCTAGTGCAAAGTCTGAATAATGTTTATCAAGCCAAGTCTTGGCTTCAATAGTATTTTTTTTCGCCAAAAAGCAATGCTTTCTAAAACACAAATTCCTTTTTATCCATTTTTTCAAACTAACAAAAGTTGCTTCACTAAAAATGCTATAACTCACATACTAATAGTGCAACAGCTGTTAAATTTATACACGTGTCTTCTTAGGTTAGGGCTAACTAAAAATCATATAGATTTAATCTAGTAGCGCCATCTGTGTCAGCCTACGAACTTTTCAGCCCATCTGTTATCAGCGCGATCATCCATACGCCCTCACACAAATACTGAACTCGTCAAATTTATCTGTTTCATGGATGTAACTGAAATAAGAGGTTCCCAGCTCATATCAGACCAACAATCTTCTTGGGTCACAATACAATAAAATTTGGCCGCTGGTTGGCCACCCCTGATCTAGATAGAGCTGGTTCAATTCAACTACCTCTATTAAAATTTTATTATTATTGTCATCAATAGATGGCGCCACAGATAGAATTGATAGATCCAAACAATTTCCAACTCCCTTCAGAATTTTGCAAAGCAATTTTGACCTATTTGTAAGTTAGTTATAGTACATTACTATCTGAAATACTTAAATTAATAAATTTTTATGTAAAATCGCTTGACTGCTTATAATGCATTCAAGAGATTTTAAGTGTATATTTACACATCTTATCTGTATGTACATAATATGTTTAAATACTTGACTTCCTGTTGTATTTTAGCAAGCATCTAAGTGAATTCTAAGCAAATAGTCCTTAGGTTTTTTTTTTCTTGTGGGGTAAAGATTGTGTCCATCAGATGCAGCTGTGAAACTGAAGCATAATATCACAGCTGCAATTTCTATAACTACAATTCCTTCTCTTTAATCAGGCACATTAAGGACATGACTGTGCTGGATGAGCAATTTTGCTGGATTATCAAGTGTCAACATAGTTTTAAGGGTGATATCAAAGATAAAAATTTAAATTTAAGCTTGTACATATTTAATGTGTTTATACAAATTCTGAATCCGTGTAGATAATGCCAATATTTGGCAAATGTAAGCAGCATTGTGTTTCCATCTGCTGATCAAGGCTAGAATCCATAAAAAAAGTGAAGGCTTGATTGGTACCGGATTACAAAATGTCATATAAAAGAAAGGTTGCTGTATTACGATGTTTATCATTGCATGTTTAAAAATCAAGTAAATTGGACAATTCCATTTTAAATATAGATAGTCTTTTCATTAAATATAAATATTCTTGATTTTACAAAGAAATTCAAGTATTTAAACATTTTATTTTTGTTGACTATCACATATAATCCTAACTGTCTCATAAAGTTGTGATCTACCAATAAAGTATGTGAATTTTTTTAATCAATAGAAAAGGATTTACTATATACAGCAAAATTTTACATGAATATCAAGATGCACATATGATATAACTGATTGCAATGAGATTGTATAATTTGTTGAGCATCTATTTTTTTTAAAACTCACTTAAAAAAAGTAATAATTTATCGGCAAGCATAATACATCTTAGTTTTATAATTCAGAAACTGAGCAGTACACAGTTGTATTAGATAGTTAATTACTGAATAAAAATACCTTTAAACTTTATTTTAACATGTGCTATTTACAAGGACAATGTATATAAACATTGTATTAATAATTAAATGCTTAACAAATTGCTATACTTCTACACATTTCATTTCTGAGTAAAACAAATGCCATTTTATTTATAGTATACACTTTAAATATGACTAGTTCTAAGGATGAGTGATTAAAAAAGAATTTTGATACTTTGCGAAATGGTGAATATAATGTGTGGCAATCATGATCAGGGCCGGATTTTCCTATAGGCTAACTAGGCTTCAGCCTAGGGCCTCAAGATCAAGAGGGGCCTACATTCAAATTGTTAGCAAAATTAAAATGACGCTATTCTAAAAACAGTAAACACTAAAACGCTGAATCAAAAATAAGGAGAAATTCTACACATATGACAAATAAACAAACATGAAAATGTATTGGTTAAGATCAACGTGTTCGGCTCATTGGGTCTGTTTTTTTTGTATATACTAGATTGCACCAAAGTATAGTTTATACGTCCACTGATTGCTATGGCAAATATTGACGTGCCTTATACTAAGCTCTGGTTTGTTCTTGCATAAATAAAGTGCATGTAAATGTTGCATGTTAAGTTTGATTAGTTATTTTTACAAGTACTATATATGGTGTTGACAATAAATGTCCGAGTAAGTGTTCTCGACTATTTTTTTATTTATTATCTGTGCCACATTTTTTATAAAGATTAGTACCAATCACAGCATGTCTCATTTAACATATTGATATATATCACAGTAATGATGTATTTCATTATCTCTCCTAATTTACAAACTTAAAGATGGGAGGTGAAAGGGTCTCATAAGTGGAATAGCCTAGGGCCTGTTTTTATCTAAATCCGGATCTGATCATGATGATTATAAATTGTTTAAAAGTGCAATATATTAAAGCTCCAACAAAATTTAATAGCTATTTATTATGAATAAATCACATATTCATATGAATAGATTACAATTTTTACTTAACCACAGTTCTCTTGAACTGCATTCTCATAAAATCCGTACAAAATTATTCACTCCTTTATCTATGATGAGATTTGATACAGATATTTACACATATTTAGAGAACAAAAAGATATCATGAAAGTGATGATAAAGAAGGACATGCAACTTTTTTTTTAAACAGAATTTTCAAACATATAAAAGTATACTAATTTATATAAACTTTCATTTAATTCAATTTTTAAATGCAAATGTCCATGCCAAACTTAAAAATATTGATGCTTTTTACAATGATTTTGCTTTTTACTTTCACAATGATGATTTTAAAACACACATGATTTTAAGACATTCAAAGTACTTATCTTGTACTTTGTAAGCATACTGAATTTGATATTTCAAACAAAATGTTAATCATTAATAAATTTTCAAAGGATGCATAGTACATTTCTTTATCAGCAAAAAGAATTTTTAATGCAGTAAATTTGTTTAGACAAAAACCGTCAATCCACAGCAATTTTACAATAAAATTTTCAGAAACATGCAGTTTTAAAATAACATTAAGTAAAATAAAATAATAAATCTTTAAGTTACATAATAAATAAATCCAAGCAATTCTTTGTTGACACTTAGTAATAGAATTTACTGATCAAAATCATTTTAGTCAGTCAATTTATTTTGATACACAATAAATTTTTAAATCAACTATCTTAAAACATCAAACATTTTGAACAAACCTAAAAATCTATAACAATAGAAGTCGTGAATAATTTTTTTATCATTTTAAATAAAAATGTATTTTTTAATAACATTTGATTATTTTTGCTACTATACAATTTTGATAAAGTTAAAAATAACAAGCAACAGTATACCATCTGCAAATTCAACAGAGGGCTGCATTCTGTGTACCCCTAGCTTAAAAATTTTAAGAAAGTTTCATTCTAATAAAATGCACACTATGTTAATGTTTTAAATATACAATAAAATTATGCTTTATTTAAAACTAATAAAGGTCATTTAATGAGAAGATCAATTTGGAATGAAATTATTGGATATGGTCATTTTATGAAAAGTCCTTGTCAGAAATTTACAATAAAAAAAAGTATACAAGCTTCAAATAAAACAAAAAAGAAGAAAAACATAAAATAAATGAAAAGTTTCAAGGAAAAGCTTGCAACTCTTGTGAGCCAACAGGCTGCTGTGAAGCTTCCTCCATTTGTTCCTCTCTTACTCTTCGATAGTAATTGGACAGAGTGTTATGAATAGTGTCCTTGGAATATTTACATTTAGGGCTGCCACAATCACAAGTAAAGTATTTGTACTTTATCACCCAAAATTTTTCACAATAATCAAATCTAAAACAAATAGGTTGATATTAACAATAAAACATTTCATAATATTACATAAGTATACAGTAATCTCTCTTTAATCTGGGAAGTTAAGGGCCATGGCCATGTTGGATGAGCGATTTTGCCAGATTATCGGGTTTGATTTTGGTTTGTCACTCTACAGTCATTTTGTTCACACTTTAAGTTAATTAGACCGGGATCTACAGTTTAACGTGGATTCCGAACCACTCGCAAACATACATGCCACCGCCAGGTTTCGAACTTGAAGCCTGTGGTTCCATAGGCCAGAGCGCTAGTCAATTGGCCACCAGGCCACCCGAATTATCGGAAACCAATTTAGTTTTAAGGGAGATACCAAAGATAAAGCACTTTAGATAAGAATTTAAAGGATTAAAACATGTACATGTTTCATGAAAATGCATGCAGCATTGTCACATCATTTTTGCAGTCAAGATCAATGCCAAAATTCAATTGAAAAAAATACAAAAGCTCCATCCGTGTTGGATTATAGAATGTGTTGAACTATTGAATGCCGAACGAAAGAGAGTTACTGTATAAACAACACAAATATTAACAATGTACTATAATAGGCTACAAAAAGAATTCTGCTCCAATTTTCTGATTTGCTTTTGTTCTGTTTTTATATTCTCACAAAATGAGTTTTTAATAAGCTTAAATCAGTAAAAATGTATAGACTTTTAAAATTTTATTGCACGTTCATTACAATTAACTGCAAAGACAGGAAAATTGAGATAGGTTAACCGAAAACAAATAAACAATGCTATATTATTTTGATATGATTCATAACTAAGTAAGGTAAGAATTTAAAAACAAGACACTTTAAGTTTATTGAAATTCATAGGTTGAAAGCATAAAATTAAAAAAAAATACATTTAAATACAAAATTTTTGGGCAATGAAAAATATTCTATAAAGAAAACCTGTTGTAGTTGTATAAACTCAAATGTTATATTTGCACAAAATCCTTTACAAATAATGATGCATTTGAAAATATAGCATCTCAAAAAAAAATATTTTTTTTTTTACAAAATTATATAGAATCATCAAAGAAAAATGAAAAAAAAATAATTACAGTTTTCAAAAATATAATCTATTCTCAAAAATATTTTGCAACAAGAAATGTTGAGGAGCTCATTATTAAAAAGTTTTAAATAAATTACTTTTTTTATTATTATAATTTCAAAAAAAGATATTTAGGTAAAATATTTAACTTAAAAAACATCAAAAATAAAAGCTTAAATATAAATTTTATAGTTACCCTAATTCTTCATACTGATTTATATCTCTTGAACTAAAAAAGGCAATTCGTGGAAAATTCAGATCTTGATGATCGACGTAGACTTTCACTGGCACTAAATTAGGTTCACAGAGATGATTGATAAATCTACTTATATTCCCATAGTATCTGGCATCTAAACAATAGGTCTCACCATCCTGCAAAATAAAAAAATAAATTAAATAATTATAAAACATAAGTGGTTTCTTTAATTCTAAATACACAGGTGCCAAATTTCAAACCTCAAAAATCTAGTCTAATGCAGTAGTTCTCAAACATTTTGAAATCATGATGCATTTAAAAACTTATAATTGTAATACATTACATACAATTTTTGACAAATAAGCCTCTGCTACTAAAGGCTTATAGTCTTATATCAAGGTCAATTTCACAGACAGCAGAGTCTCAAACAATGAATTTAAATTTTTTTTAAATTGAAAAGAACAAACACACCATAGAAATTATTTCTCCTATTTCTCAGAAACCTTATTTAGTGTATCATTGGTGTTTGGTGAATTTTTATGTAAAGAAAGAAGAACAAAGCAACCAGAAAGGTTAGTTGTTTGTAATGAAAGCTGTTTTTGAATGGGAAAACTGACAAGAAAAACAGCAACTATATTTTTATATATGGACACATATTTCTCTGTGCACCTGAATATCTTCTAGAGAGCATGCATTGAGAACCACTGGTCTAATGTGTGACACCACTTTTAAATAAAACTTAATGTTAAAAAAAAAATGCAAGTGAAGAAATTAAAATTTCCTCTTCATTTTTTAATATACAAATTATGAAGAATTGGGTGCCCACTCAAGATTATGTTTTGTTTGGAGGCCAGACATAATAAGCCCTAATTGTTTAAGAAAAAGCTCACTAGTCCATAATAAACTATAAATAATAGAAAAGATACCTGCAATTGAAATTCCATATATTAATTATTTTATTTATAGTTTTTGCATTATACTCAAATGAGTATAATGAGTTTCAAATGAGTTTTGACTGTTTTTGTTTACATTGCTTATGTTGTCATTTGGTTTTCATCTACATTTTAGTAAAATTTATAGAAAACAAATCATCTGTTACTACAAAAGGGTATCTTTCAGTCCTTCAATTTCACCATACAATCTTACAGAGTATCTCAAATCCATACAAGTTAGTAATTATGAACAGAGCCAAACCATACAAGTTAGCAGTTATAAATCTGTTAGTTTAATTAACAGAACAACAAATTAAATATCAAGACCGAACTATTAATTATATATTTTCAACGAAGAACGGAAATTTAGAATTAGGATGGATATTCGAAAATGGACAAGAATGAAAATTATAAAAGATTAAAAAGGAATCAAATCTTTCAAGTAAATTAGAATAACTTTCACAAATTAGAAAGATGAATTATATCACAAAAAGATAACACTTAAATTAAAATATCTAAAAATTTTCTAATAACCAAAATAATTTACTTAAAATCTGCTACTTACTCGGTTATCCAAATCAAACAAATAAGAATCGTCAGCTCTTTTATCTGCAGCAGAATCAGATATCATTTCTCCGACATACCTAAGAACACAAACAGATACACATTCAATGAAAAATAAATACCTTTTCCTTCAAATTACTTTTACAACTTAAATTTATCACTTACTCGCAAATGAAAGTTCCTTTTGGAATATCTTTTAAAGTTCGTACGCCCCATCCTTTACCCTTTGTGCGTATTAGCTGCAAACGGCAACTGTAAAAAGAAAAAAAAATTTATTATATTAATGAAATTCAATATGTTGTAAATTGGAAAACATTGAATTTTTCTGCATTTTAAAAATAACTTTCTCCTCATACACATAAACTTATTTTGTAAGCAGCAGATTAATAAATCATCCAATATGATCACTTTTTTAAACCATTTATCAAAATTCATACATTAAAAAGCATCAATTTAGATTTAGTATTTAATAACTTTACTAACAAAAGTTGACTTCGCATGAAATAGCTTATTATTCTGCTTTTTTTACTGATATTTTGAAATACTTGATTTAGTCCTCTTTAGAAACTTTTAACTATTAAAATATTTTCAACATATTCATCTGCATTTGGTTTTCTAAATCTTTTTTTTTTTTTCTTTGGAAAGGGGGGCATATTTTCTTACATTTAGGCATTGTTGTTAGTAAATCCAGAAAATACAGAATAAAGTTAAAAAAAATATAGATATCGTGACAAAAATAAATACAATACCTTTTGTATTTACAATAAAAATAAATAAATACAATATCTTTACCATTTTTCATCCATTTTTTAACTTCTCAGTTTTCAATTTTAAAAAATTTACACTTTAACTTATCTAGTCTCATTTTGCACTTGTATTTCATAATATGTTTGCAAATTTTGCAACTTATAGTGAATGTACCCAAATGTGTCCATATATCCTACCAAACATATACGTTTATTTAGCCACAATAAATTGATAGAACGTATTACACTCTTTTACTGAAATTTTAGCAACAAAAATGTCAAATGTAATCTTAAAATAGTTCATAATTTCCTGGTTCACTTTAAATAAAATTGCAATTTCATAAAATAAATTTACTTTTATTTTTAATATTTCATCATAACAATCGAAAGAATCTTTTTTTATCTGGTTGTTATAGTTAAAAATATATAAATGTTTGTATATAATATTACATGTGAAATTTTTGTAGTAAGGAAGCATTTTTAAGAAATTCTAATTTTTTCCGCCCATCTTACCAATATTCACAGTAAAAATCAAAATTTAAAAAGAGAAATTTTAAAAACTTTTTTTTTTTTTAATTTTATGAATAACAGTTTTTAACATATTTATATAAAAAAAAGTTTTTTTATCTGGTATGATGTTTTGTTTAGTATTTTGAAAATTTGCCATATTAAAAAAATAGTTTGCAGCTTTTTTTTTTCCACTACAGAAAAAAACGAAATTCAGGTGTGTGTTTTTTTAAATATATAACAAAATCAAGACTATAAAGATATATATTATGAGATATAATTAAAAAAACAATGAGAAATTTAATTGAAACATGATACATCGATACTGAATTTTTAGATATTAATTTCTAATACACGAGTATTAAAAATTGCTTTTTTAAATCCTTACAATCCTTCATATCTCTTCTCTGCTATTTTTAATTATCAATAAAAATAATTATATATTAATTAAAGTTATTAATTATAATATTCATATAAATCCCAGGTTTCGGCATAAAGCCTCAAGTTGTTTTAAAATATAAACAAATAAATATATGAAATACAAATTAATTTTAAAAAGCATTATGTTAAAACATTAAAAGAAATTCAGGATGTACTTACGTCATTCCATTTTGTAAAACCCTATTACGACAATTAAGACTCCAACAAGAACAAGCTCGGTTACATTCAAATAACATTGGTGGATCAAGCAAATTAAAATTGGGAAGCAGTAATCCTTCCTAGAACAAAAAACAACTTGATTTTAAATATATCAATAATATACATGTAATCTTCTCAAACAAAGCAAAAAGCAAAAACGTAGGTTTGAATTAGGAAGACTACAATGGCAAGAAATAAATAAAAGGCTAGAACAATTTAATACAGATATTTCAAATCATTGTAACCCTTATGGCACTGATTTACTTTCAAGAATAAAGAAAAAAATCATTTCATTCAAATTTTTATTGATAAATTAAGAGATTCAGAGTAATACAATACAAATACTACAAAATACTTCAGCACACAAATCAATAAGTAATAATTATATAATAATTAAATAATTATAAATAATAAAATTATCTGCATCTCAAAAGAACATAAAAATAAGTTAATAATTAAGTTAGGAAAATAGTACTACCTTTTGATGTTTGTGTATATTATATATTGCATATTTGTACATTTAATTAATATAACTTCCTCTTAAAATTTATAATACAAATTTAAATTAATTATTAAAAAAAAATGTAAACATGTACTTTTCAATAAAAATAAATTGAAATAGATTATTTCAATAAATTTCTTGGTTGTATGGTATTTAAACTAATGACTTCTTTATAAGGTTTATATTTAAAATATTTGTCAAAATAATCTTAATTATTCATAAGATATTTTATATTTAACTGAATGTAAATTTCAATAAATACCTTATCATACCAACACTGATAACTAATGCTAGCACATGTACAATTAGCTGTAGAACAATCATCTTCACAATGGCATGACTACAAAGGGAAAACAAAACACAAAGACATTAAAAATGTAGCCAAACTTGTGTTGTGGTTTTTTTAATTCTAAATATATAAATTTGAATGTGAATAAAATTTATCCCAGCAAATATATAAAAGAAATTATAAAAATTAAATTTTCAATGAAATAAACTTAAACAGCAATAATTTATAATGAAGTTATATTTAATAATAGTACAATTGTATATATTAAATAATTCATTACTCAATTTTAAAATGCAATAATGCATGCTTATTTTAGATTAAAAATTAATTTTTTTTTCAAATTAATTATTTAATATAAACAAAAGTACTTCCTATTTCTACAAAAAAAATCTTTAAAAAATGTAATAAATGTAAAATGTAAGATAATTAATGTAATAAAAGTAAAAATTTTATAAAATATAATTAAATTACAAAAACAATATAAAAACGTTAGTTAAATTAAATACAATTTAGTGAAAGTAACAATTCATTTTTAATATTTTATTTCATTTTATTGTTTTATTTTAGAGAGTATCAGTTAATTTCTTTAAAATATATTTTGTAGTTTCAAAAAGAAGAATATTTAAATGAAAATAAAAAAATAAAAAAACACAATTTGCCAAAAATAAAAATAAAAAATTTATAGATTAAGAATATCTTAATAACTTTTTTTTAATTCATGCCTTAACTTTATCTTTAAAATGTCTGAAAACGTTTAAAAGGTTTTTTATTTTTATTTTAGAAAAACATCATAAATGGAAAAGATTATTAATTTTTTTAAAATAAAATCATACATGTAATAATTTTATAACTAAACAAGCAATTTTTTTAGAGCAGCTATTTGCAATGATTTAACACATTACGGTTTTGAAATGCAATAAAATTAACCTAAAAAGTGTCTAATAAACTAATAACATACAATTTAAATTTACGAATTAACAATTAAATCAAAAATCTGTATAAATAACTTGTAAAACAAATGCAATGAACAAAATTTTGAAGCATTCAATTATAAATAATAAAACAGATTCTAAAAAATTAAAAGAGTACTAGAAAAAGAACTACATAATAATTAAGAATTTTACCTACTTGTAAAGAGGTAATTGTGCGATCTATGTTCATAGGAGTTGTTTCACAATTTTCTGTCACATATAAAAAGTCTACGGGTGGAGGCTCATCATCAACATCATTAACACATTGAATGGCATATTGCTCTTTACCTCGAGAAATGTCCCTGAGAAAATCATACAATCAAGTTGATTTAATCAAATTCATTTTATTTCTTGAGTTTATTCTAACAGATACATAAACTCAAAATATTAATGTATTATTAAATATAGTCTGATATAACAACTTAAAGGAACTTTGAATAATAGTATCTGATTTTTCATCATAAAACAAGGTTTGTTAAAACAAAATCTTTTTTAAAAATTGAAATTTTTTTTAAAAACGCCTTACTTATGCAATATTTTCTCTGCTTTGTGTTGATATTTATTCGAAATTTTCTTCAGCAGCATATTTAAGCTCAGAGCCAAATAAATATCACTATTCTTGTCCAGAATGCACTGTGGAAAAAGCATTGAAATTATTAATAATAAATTTACAAAAATTAAACAGACAAAAAAAAAATGAGTTAGAAAATAATTGAGTCTTTACAAAAAATAAATAGAATACATAAATTTAAAACATTTCTTAAATATATAAAAATTATTTAAATTCTTCTAATATTTTTGATAAAATCATTTAAGACTGATAAATAAGGATGAGTTAATATTTTAAATCTAAATTTTTCTTTATCCAACAAAAGACTTCACTTGTCTAACAATAATTCATATTTATAACCACCACCAGCACTTACACAATAATGGCTAAAAATAATTTAGTTCAAACAAATTGGTCAAAAAGTGATAATTAAAATAAAGATCTAGACATCAATATTACAAAATTGGCTTAGCAAATACCAGCTAATCTATCTGATCAAAGAAATGTAGAAATTGTTTTTTTAATTACTAATAAATCAGATTTACATTGCTACATTTAACTTTTTCTGTATGGGAAAAATATATATATTCTCAATAATGAGAACAGTGACAAGATTAATACTAGTGTATCTCTCAACAAATTCTGAATTTGTTGCTTTTTCTTTAATACATTCTCAATAATTTTATTTTCAATTTTTTTTTTACAAAAAGAATGAAAAACCCACTAAAAACATTCTAAAAAACAAATTATTTAAAAATATTCTGAGGACACTTGATTCTTCTAAATTATTTAAAATTCTGAATTTACAGACATTCTGATAAATTACTTTAAAACATTCTGAGGAATACTGATAGCCCTTAAGCAAACTGTTCCAGCATTTGAAAAAATACATTTCCAAATATTCTCTACTCTACAAAAAGAAAGGGCCAACAATCTGGTTAGGTAGCATGTCCCACTTAATATTCATTTTTTAAGATGCCTTTATAAGCTCCATATTTGGAACAATGACTTTTCCAGAGAAAAGAAATGTAGATTTGCCAGAAAAAAAATAGATTCAAAAATTGAAAATTATCCTTCATGAATTGCAACATACCGATGTAAGCACAATGCCATTTTTTTATTTTAGCAGTGTACATGTGCAAATACCTGTAATGTCTGCTTCATGCTAGCATAAATGATAGATATTAAATGACCATTTTAAAATGAACAAAATAGTCACAGCCTTAATTATATTATATTTTGACAATTTCTCTTTTATAAATTCTTTTGAATGGGACATTGTACAGTTATGGCAGCTAATATGAAAATTAAAAGATTTTTAACAAGAACAACTATAAAATAGAGTTCTTCATGACACGAAATCATTATCAAATTTAATTGCTGTATATAGTTGATATGATTGCTTCAATAAAAAATTAAAATAAGTTAAATTTTTGAAAAATTACAGTGATGTAATTTAAAATTGTAGACATGTAAAAATCTAGATTATTGCTGTTTGTAATAATTTTAAAATTTAATTATTGTTAACTTAAACTTACATCAGAAGGGGATTGATTAGCTTTGTTTCTTATCTGAACATCAGCACCTCTAGATAAGAGAAGCCTAAAAAAAAAAAAGAAAACTTATTCATCATGAACTATCTAAATGAGAGAAATTAATAAAGTAAAATAACAAGAGCTTTCAAATTTGTATCACTTCTTCTGTTCAAGTTCCCTTCCATGAAGCGGCAAATGACCCTATTCAAAATGCCAAGGAAAGAGGAGTAGATATGCAAGATGACCAACAATCTGATTGACCTGGCACATCTGCATGTGCTTTAATGTAGCTCTGATTCAGAATTTTCATCAAAATTGATTGATGTCATTGAGAAACTTAGCATTTCAGTAATATATTCACATTTAGCAAGCCATCATTACAATGGAAATAGTACATGGATAGGAAACAGTTTTTATTTTTTTTAAATTAATGTTCCGGCGTAATATTGCAGCAAATGTTTAGAAAGACATGGTGAATATACTGAAAAGTAATACCTTCTAATGTCTTGCTGCTTTTTTGGGGGGGAAGGGGGGGAATTAATAGTTTGTCGCTGAGAAGTCCAATTATCCTATTTATTTTAATTCACGAAGGTTAAAAGTTTATAAATCTTTCAATACAATATTAAGAAACAAATTCATTTAGGCAAAGCACGCAGAGTTTTACAATGGGTACGGGCCACTAAAAAGCAGAAGAAGTTTGAAACTTCCTTATAGATTCCACAAAAAGAAATCTATTATCAATACATATTTATTACATTTTTTACTAACTATAATAAAAAACTTAAACAAATAAACAATTTGATACACATTACATAAATTACATAAGTATTTCAGTATTTAATTCAATTTTTACAGTAACAAAGCACAAAAATGATCTGTCAAATGGTATTTGTAATGCAACTTTAAAATAGAGTATATTTTTAACAATAAGTATCATAAAAGATATAAAAAATTATGTAGATATCTCTCATCCCAATTAGCGCATTATTGACAAGGATTATCATCTTCGAGTCTTCAACAAATTAAATAACACTGAAATATTTTTCTAAAATATTTTTAAATTATTAAAAATATTTCTATTAATTATTAATTAATAAAATATTTTTCTATTTATTAGATGCTTACTTTTATTAAGGTGGATCATGTATTTCATTTTAATCTTTCATCAAAATCAATCTTTAAAAAAAAATTGCCTATTATATTTTTTAATTTTTTACATAAAATGGACACATGAATAAGGTGGACCACAATTTGTGCAAGTCTGGATTAGACTCAGAAAAGTAAAAAATGTTTAAGAATTATGTGAATTAATAACACTTTTTAATGTATCGCAAAATAATTTAAATTGTTTTTAAATTATATCTGTGAATGTTTTTGAGGCAATCTTTTTAATCAATAAAAGTTCTTCAGGTAAAATATGCTTTTATTTAAAATGCTTAAAATAGTTAATAAATTAAAAACAGAAATATAATGTATTGTATGATTTAATTGAAAAAGATATTAATTAACTATCTTCACACATTCAAGTTCAAGTTTATATTATAAAAAAAAACTCAGAGATATATACACAGAAGCACCCTGGATCTTAATGATCCCCATTAATTTGACGGAAATGAAAGCAACAATAAAAGTAGTGAAAAAAAATTATTTTTTAAAAAATGTTCGACAATGACAATTTTAAAAAAATTTAGGGAAGGTTTAGGTGATTTTTATTCATACTTCGAATTTAAGAATTAAATGAAGTTTATATATTTGAGTTTTATAAGCATTTTCAGCAAAATGTATTTGATTCTGTTTTTAACATACAAAGAAAACTTCACTCTAATTTGCTAAGGAATAAATATATTAAATGGCAAAGTCAATATTATTACTTTCAAAAAATTTCAAGAAAAAAATATTTTCTTGTAAAGAATCATTGTAATATAATAAATATTAATAATACATGTACAAAGTTAAATTTTTTTTTTTTTTTTTTTTTTTTTTTTTTTTTTTTTTTTTTTTTTTTTCAAAATTTACGTGCCATACATACGTGACACATGGATGATGATCACGCCTGGCTGCAATGTGCCTGGAAAAAAAGGAAATAAACATTTTTTTTTTTTTTCAATAAAAATTTGAAACTTAAAATTTATAAGCTAAGTAAAATAATAATTTTGGGAGACAAAACTATCAAATATAATCAATAATAATCTTTAAATACATATCAGATGTCAAAATGTATAAATTTGTTTTTATTCATACAATACATGAATACAAAAACAGACAAACAGAAAATAATTTTATAAAACAGACATGTATAATTTTCCAAAAAAGGCCGTCCCGTCGCGTGCGAGTGTGGAAAACCAAAAAATTATTTTCATAGCAGGGTAAATTGCATTTTTTTAGCAACTTTCACTGATTTTGTTGCAGAGAAATTTATATTTTTGTTCTAGCTTCCCCCCTCTCTCTGTGATTTCATAGCAAAATATTTTTTACATTTACTGTTCTTCTTCAAGTTTCAAAACATATAGTAATTAATTTTATATTATTTAGCAATTGTATGATTGATATGAAATAAAATCGCAGGATTTGTACAGCAATTAAATTAAACTCAATAATTTTGTATGATATTCAAAATTCAATATGTAACTAATTTATTGATGTATTTATACGATGAAATTTAAATCGAATGCTAAGTTTTTTTTTTTACTACGATAATAAAATAATTTTTTATTTAATGTATATTAATAAATACATCCATTATTGAATAGGACACATTTCAGTAATGGATGTATTTACTCATAATTATATTTTTTTAAGGCTAACAATTTTTCTTTATCCTTCTTGCAACTTTGAATATTTTGGAATTATTAGCAATGAACATTTTTAATGAATTTCATATAAAAATATGATTATTAAATTATTTAATAGAAAAATATATTGAATTTTTTTCTGATTTTTTCCGATTCTTTTGCTATTTTTTATATTAACTATGTTATTTAATTAAAATAGAAATTATCTTAAATAAATGGCAGTAAGAAATAAAAAATTCATTTAAAATTTAAAAGTATCAAATGATATAAAAGATTTGATTGAGTAAGAAAAGAAAATGCTTATATGTTTACAATAAATTATTTCCATTTGTATAAGCAAAATGGTATTTTTTAGTTTTACAATTAAATTTAAAATTATATGTATCCAATTTTAGAAAATATATAAAATGTAACACAAAAAAAAAAAAAAAAAAAAAAAAACAATATAACATGCATAAGGAAAATGAACACTAATTAAGTTTAGATAAATAATGGATAAATGTCATACATATGTTTTTAAATATTATTTAACAAATCTTATTTTAGAGAATTTTAATATTTCTAGATATAACATAGTTGTAAATTTTCTGTAGGAAAAAAATGTACTTAAAAAATTCAGTTCAAGTAATAAATGAGAAATAAAGAATTGCTATTATACTTCAAATGCAAGATTACAGCTAATTTTAAATTTATTATTAAATATAAAATTATTTTAAAATTCGGATATTATTTAACAAGATAATAAATTAAAAAAGGGATATTTTCTTTAGTTGTAAAGAAAAGATTCAAAAACTTTTAGAAATAAAAAAAAATTATGCTTGGTGGTGAATAATTTACAAATATAAGATATTAATAAAATTTGGAATTAATTTAAATTTAATACATTTATTTGAAACAGTTATTGTAGAAACATTTAGTATATGTTCACAAGCAAATTATTTATCCTATTTGTTCCTATAAAGAACAATAGATGATGCCAAAATATTGCCTCGAGTCATTTAAAAAGAATTTATATGCCTTATGACAAATGTTGTTGACATAAATAATAAATCCCCTCACCAGCAAAAACCTCATAAAAACAAAACTCTTATAACAATTCTGGTTAATTCTTACCCCCTCTAATAACAATCATAGAAAATAAGCTCATTCATATTAGGCTACTTTTCTGGGTTAATAAATCAAAATAAAGGAAACATCTCATTTTTGGTGCAATAATACGAATTTTTTTTTTTTTTTTTTTTTTTTTGCAGAATGTAGCAAGGCATTAATTTTGGAGCAGTTTGGCACAGATTTTCCACCCCCAGTGTGTGCATAATATTTTATAAATAATTAAGAATTACATTCTTTATCATACTTTGTTTATTATGTTGTTTTAAAAAAGAAAATTAAAACTATCAAGGAAAATTGCAAAATAATATTTTTGAGTTACTGTAATGATAGACAGTAAATCTGATTAGTGAAGCAATAAAGAATCTAGAATTCTATTATATTTTACTGTATATATGTAAATCAATTACTTTACTAATTAAATCATTATATGATTATAACAATGAAAAAAATTGAGCAGCATTACATTTTTTTAAAAATATCAAAAAATAACTTACAGTGGTGTGTCTCCAATCTCATTAATAGCATTTATATCACAGCCATAATCCAAACATAGAGAACAAATATCTGCACTTCCTGAATATGCTGCCCAATGTAAACCTATATTTCCTTCCTAAAATGACATATTTTTAAAAGAATTATATACAATTCCTTAAAATAAATAAAAAGTTTATAAACCATAAAAATTATTTGATACACTTCAATTATAATATGTATAGCACGTTTAAAGTAATAAGTAATAATAGCAAGAAAAACATTTATTTAAAATGTAAATGAATACTTTAATAATACTTAAGTTTAGGAAACAAAAATTTTGAATTAAAAAACATTTTTTAATAATTTGTGTAGTTTATATAATTTTTTCTTAAATTGTAAATATTTTTCAAATATTAAAACTTTTTAAAATGTAAAAAAAAAAGTAATTATTTAAATGAATGATGAAAGAAACAATTATAAAAGGAATATAAATTTTAAAAAATGAATGAAAGAAATCAAGAATAATTATTTTTATCTGAAATTCTTATTCTGAAAAAAAAAATATTTCAAAAAATATTTTTAGATTAATTTTCTAAATTTTATTTATTTATTTTCTAAAATTATTTTCTATTTTTTATGTTTTATTCAAGAACATTTTCCAAAAACATTTAATGTAGAACACATAACTTCACAATTAAATCTTTTTCAGTTATAAATATAATTAAAATGAATGCTAGCCTTAAAAATATCTAATGAATTAGTTAATAAAATAGTTTTGTGACTTTTAAAAAATCATTTTGTAAAATAAAAAATAATATTTTTACTTTTTCTTTACTTATTTTTACACTAAAATATAAAAACTAAACTAAATTAACCACAGAAAAAATAATTTTTTTTTTTTTTAAACATTTTCTAGAAAAAAAAATCTAGAAATACCTATTATATTGTACATGTCGGGAAACAAAAAAAAAATATGATCAAAATTAGATAAACTATTTGCCCAAACAACCTAAAACTATGTTCAAACTTATAATAAACCTGTAATAATAAAATTACAGAGAATCCAAAAATATGAAATATTTTTAAATAATACATATAAAATTTTTCATAATGCATATAAAATAGTATATATGCATATATAAACAGTACTTGGTTGATATCTAGCTTTAAATTAACATTCTTTTTTTTTTTTTTAATTAGAAATCCATGAAAGGAAGCAAGGAGTATCCTTTTTATTTGTTTGTTTATTGATCTCGAAACAAAACATTTGTTTATGTTGGCGCACAAAATGCCAGTCTACATTTTTGTCTTGCATGGCCCAGCATTTTGCGATTTTTAAAAATCATATTTTTTTGTTAGTGTTCACTTCCAAAAATCATAATGACATGTGAAGGAATCGAACAGATTCAAAGCATATGAGCTTTTTGTGAAGGATTGTGCACATTTTTTTTTTTTTTTTTTTTTTTTTTGTCTTTCATACAAAATTTAGACATACTTTCATAATATTTTTTTTCCATACCATATTTAGCCATTTTTTGGTTTCTCCTTTTTCTATAAAATTATCCACAAAATCTTCAAACCTCAGCAAATGTATTCACACATGATGAAACAAAACATTTTTTTATGTTGGCACACAAAATGCCAGTTTGCATTTTTGTATTGTGTGGCAAAGCATTTTTCCATTTTTAAAACTTTATGTTTTGTTGTTAGTGGTTCATATAACAGAAATCATACTGATATGTGAAGGATTCAAACTGATTCAAAGTATATGAGCATTTTGTGAAGGATTATGCACACTTTTTTTTCATACAAAATTTAGGCATACTTTCATAATTTTTTTTTTTCATACCATTTTTTAATTTTTACTTTTTTTATAAAAATTATTTGCAAAATCTACAAATCTAAGCAAATGTATCCACACATGATGTGCATGCATGCGTCTATATTATTTAGATTTGAGCATGATATACTGCACTTTCTAAAAGTTATTTAGCATTCTTCAAAAGAAAAATTGTGCAAAATGTCCGAAACGAATTGAAATGGGAATCTGAACTGCTACTATATTTTTATTATAATTTTCATTGTGAACAATTTCTTTCACATTTTACATAATTAACAATTACGTGGTTTATACATTATTTTAAACTTTATAAGTTCTTTCAAAATTTTCTTTTCCTTTTTTTACATTGGATTGTTCGCATAAATTGATTCCCAAATTAATAAAAATGATGGAAAAAATGTTCATGAGAATTTTGAACAAATATTGATTGATATGACACATACAATGTTATCAACTTCAATTGCATTAAAGAAACTTCACATTATCTTTAATAATCACAATTTACTCACATTATCCTTAATATTTGGATTTGCACCTCTCTTTAGTAAATATTGCACCACATCACAGTGTTGATGTTCAGAAGCCCACACTATAGGAGTCCAACCACCATCATCCTAGAAAGGAACAACAGATTATTAGACATAATGATAGCATGCTATATATAAATAACAAATTGGTTGGTACAAGTGCTTTATTTATATATAATAGATGATTTATGAAAAAATTGGCAAATTATGTACACAAAGTTATACTGAAAATAAATTAATAATAAAAATTCAATAGATAAAAAAATTAAAAAAAATAAAAACATTTACCAGAGAATTAACATCAGCATTTCTTGAACTCATCAATATCTTCAAAATTTCCAAGCTTCCATTTCTAGCAGAAATATGTAAACTTGACATACCATTTTCATACTAAATGTGAAAAATAAAAGTGATTAATAATCGAATCATAAAAATTAAAATTTTGAAATATTTGAAAAAAAAATGAAATTATGTTTAAAAATTAAAATTTGGATATTACATAAATTACCTTATCTTTATTTGTTAATACTGAATACTGAATACTTTTACATACTTTTGAAATGAATAAGTATTCAGTATTTAGTACTGAATACTTTTTTTTTACATTTTTTTAGATTTTACAAATCATATGAATGATAAAAAAGGATCATCTTCCAAGCAGAAATACTCCATTTCAGGAAAATTTGGGAAAGAAATAAACAGTTTTGATAGTGTCAAAGCTGTAGCTTATCGTTGCTACAAACACAAATATTCAATTACGTGTTAGTTAATAAAATTAAGCTTAAACAATATTTTGTAGGTGACAATTTCAAAGCCACGAAAAACTGTAGTCCAGTGCATTGTTTTAAAAAGGGCTTATATAATTGAAATTCCCCTAATAAATATTCTCCCCGTTAAAAATTAAAAAAAATACTTAGCATGCTTATAACAATTAGATTAATATTTAAATTTGCACTGAGAGTAACAAAACATTTAAAAGTGCAATCATTTTCATTTACTTATTTTACTAAAATATTTAACAACAATACAAACAATTTAAGGTAAATATTATGTATATATTCATAAAACAATCTTTTTTTAATCAATATATGAATTATTTCAAAAATACTTTTAAAAGAAAAAAGGTTTTAACACAGATACAAAATGAAAATCTAAAAACCACACCAGAAATTAATCTTACTTTAAAATCTGGACAAGCTCCATTCTTAATTAAATATAAAACAACATCCTTATGGCTGTTTTCTACTGCCTTCATCATAGGAGTTTGAATTTTATCATTTAATGAATCATTGAGAGCTCCTGCCTAAAAGTAATGTCATCAGATTAATGATGGGCTTTTTAAAATTAAATATCACAGCCAGAATACAACATAATAAACCCTTATAATAAAATTTTTACAAATAAGTTTAAATTTACTATACTATTATTTGTAAATAAGATTTTTTGACACATCCAAAAAATAGATGACATTAAAAATTATAATTTGGATCCATTTTATAAGGCAGACTAATTTTAAAATACTGATATACAAAGTTTTAACAAGTTTTCTTTGCTTATAACACAATGTTCCTAAAAGACTTTTAAAATATGAATAATTAACAAATTTTAAACATATTTTTAAATATTAATAGATTGATTAGTGCATATTTATTATATTGCTCAAACTTCAGAAGGTTAGAACATGATTATTAAATTTTTAAACATTATATTAACAATCTAAGATATATTTCTTGAACATATTTTTAAAATATATAAAAATATAATCATACTAATTCAAAATTTTAAATATTTATTGTACAGGAAGTACAGTTTGTACAGGAAAATATTTGTAACAGAACTCAAAAAATATTATAATTATTATCATTAACATTTAGTAGACTGATGAAACATGGTCAACCGATCATTATCTTTGTACCTTAGGAAAAAAAATTAATTGAATTAAAACTTAAAAATAAAGTTAGTGAATAACTATAATTTTGTATATTGTACAGACTTGATTCCCTTTTTTAAAAAATGAATAATTAGTCAATATGCACAACCTTCAATACTGATTATACTTTTTATAATGCAATGAAAGTTTGCAACCTGTATGAGTAGATGGACCACTGTCGTAGATCCTCCTTCCGCAGCACCATGAAGAGCAGTACCATTTTCATAATTTTCAAATTTTCGATTGGGATCAACACCTTGAGCTACAAAATGTAATTTTTTTTATTAAATAAAATTCAGTAATAAGCTAGCTCCTCCCACTAAGTTAATATATTGTCAACGTATAGTCCTAAATGGCACAAAAGAAACTATGCATGTCTACAATCTTCTTTTGAAAACTTGGCAATGATCTTGATACCACTTCAATCAGAGATGCACAGACCTCATGTGGCTTGCGGCTGTTTTATTTTAGTAGTCTCTCTCATCATATTTCACATTTATTTTTAAAAATATAACAGTTTTCTTTTAAATTTTTATACTTTTATGAAAGATTATAATATGAAGCATTATCATATTATCATACTTCAGTTTAATACAAAAATAAACATTTAAATATTAAAAAATATTTTATTAAATGTTTTCTTGTTTGTAAGCAAGTTTCCCCCCTTTCTTAATGAAGGATCTCTACTTAAATATATTTTTTCTTTTTATTTACACACTATTTGGTCATTTTAAAAATTGGATGAGATGTGTTTATTGTTAGATTCATTATATAAAACCTCTTTGAATCAGCATGTATTTGTAAACAAATTATTTTAGTTATAAATATTAAAAAAAACAATCAATAAAAAACATTTTATTAAGAACCTTTTGTACTTGGTGATTACAACAAAAATTAAGCAAAATAATAAAATAATTTCAATTTTTAATTTGTATTGCTATTTAAAAAAAAAAAATTAAAACATATGTTGGATGATTTTTGGTGTGCAATCACTATCAATTTTGTGCATCCTTGATAAAAATAATAGTAATGATAATAATAAGAAAGTACTGTTATAATTATCTATATAACTTTTTAACAAACTTAACTAAATATAATTTATCTAGCTGAATTTAAAAAATAGACCCTTTTAATTATTTCAGAGTATTAATAGAAAGCTATAAAACATTTGTATATAAAAAATATATTAGTCAACTATATCACATTAAATTAGTGCAACAATTATTTGGCATTTAAAAAGTTCATATATATAGAGAGATATATATATTCATATATATATTCTTCAGCAAAATAATTGAGCAAATTAATCATAATGCCACTACTGTGAAAGCTGAAATATAGACGCAGTAATATATAGAGTGAGTTCAAAAATTATGTTATTTAAAATTTCTTAAATATTTCAAGTGACATTACTAATCAACTGCATACAACTGAAATATATGTCAAAAATATGAAACAAATTTATGTAAAAATGATACACTTCATTTGTACTTTTTTTTATTATTAAATAGTAATCGATATTCAAATCTCAAATAGTTTTTAATAATCCATTTATTTTATGTTACTATTCATTTACTCAGCATTTTTTAATACAAAGCACAAGCATTTATCAATACAAATGGATTATAAAGTTCATAAAAATTTCATAATATAAATAAACATTTTTACCCAATATACTTAGAACTTCAAGAACATTTCCATTAAAAGCCATATTATATAATTCATCTGATTTATACATATGAGGAACTATTTTCTCTTTATCCTGCAAAAGTCTATCAAGTTCATCTTTTTCTGGCCCATTGGTCAATCCGACTAAAAAATATAAAATGAATAACTTAGACAAAAATGTAAGGAATTATTAAATCTAAATTATTTTTTTATCAAGTTGAGATAATTAAGGTTAATAAAATATTTGCTCTAAAAAAATCATAACTAAAAAACATGAGCACTTCTCTCTTTGAAACTGAAAATCAAAATTAAAGACAACAATTAAAAAATGCATGTGTATTGAATCAATTTTTCTAGCTTATTTAAGTTAATTCACTTTACTGCTCATCATATTTATAAAAATAAAACTAAAATTTATTTAGCTGTTCTGGAATTTCAAATGAACAAACAAATGATTATTATATATTCAGAAAGTAACATATGTAATCAGTTTGGTTGAAATTTTTTTTAAAAAACCATGAAAGGATTCAAACGACGACAAAAATTTAGTACAAAAATTCCAGCTTATTTATTTTTATTATATTTTGTTTTTCATACCAATATATTGTAAAATAAGATTATTAAAAAAGTAACTCAAAAAACATAGGATATTTAATACACAGAATAAACTAAGTTCAAGTTATATTGTAAATTATCCCACCTTAATAATTATGCAGTTGTATGTACATAAATTAACCAGTTTTATGGTTTCTACACATCTTAGATTTTTATAATTTAAGACTCAAAGCAATTTTACAGCAGACATTTTAGATTTTCAAATTTTGATATGCCTAACTAATAAATAACAAATTTCTAAGGGAAAAAAAATTAAATAAAGTTTTTTCTCTCAAAGTTCCCTAATTTTTGAAACAGAACAAATAATTACTTTTTTTAATGGTAATAAAATGTTTTTTTAGCAATCGTATTGGGAATTTTAAATAATTCAATCACAGCCATAAAAAAGATATTACATTGAATGAATAAGTTTATCATAGTAATAATAGTTCTACATAAAATCCAATTAATAAAAAAATAATTTTCAATAAATTTCTTCACTCAATTTATTTTCATTTATACTGAATAGAAATATTAGAACTCCACTTACCTGAGGATAAAACTTTACCAGTATTTTCAACTTTATACGTAAAACTTTCAAGTTCTTTATCATCTTCTAGTAATTGACTCGGAGAAAATGAAATCTTAGCTTTTACTACATGAGGGCTAAAAGTTAATAGAATAATAATTTTTTTTAAGAAAAGTATATATATCACACAAAAATAAACAGGATGTCTGGGCTGAAAGTATACAAAATTAATACGGAACTACATAATTTCCCCCCCTCCCCCTGGTTTTGCCCTGTTTCTTCCTAACTTATGTTTGTCGACTTGTGCAACCTTTATAATTTTCAGCGACAAACACATTCTGCTGCTTAAAATAATCTTTTTCAAGACTTTAAAGATGTTCAATGTTGTTGATGTAGTTGTTGTAAATACTGCAAAATACTATATTTGACTATAAATATTGCTAAAGACTCATTTTGTGCGCGATTCTGAATGGTATTGGGCTGCCCATCATAGACTGCTGGCAGTCATGCCTAAGTCTGGTATAGGACAAAATAAACAATTTTTTTCAATACCATTAAAGAGGGTAATTCCTCAAGTTTATAAGTGAATAAAATTAAATTTGAGTAAGTTAATAAAGTACAATTTATAACATCTATCATGACAAACAAAAATGTTGTAACATAAAAAATTTTTTGTGAAGTTTATTACAAACATTGATAAGTTAAGAATTTATATTACTAAAGTAAAAAATATCTTGGAGGATAAAAATAGAAAATCCATGTTGGTGTTTTAATAAAACAAGAATATGTAAATAGAATGCAAACTTACATGGGCAAACTTGGCAACTGGCTAAGATAAAATGCAGGTGGATTTGCCATGTGCATTTCTAACTGCACTCTCTTCATTCCAGAAGCTGCTCCACAGTGCAGACAAAATGGAAGACCATCTTCTTCCTTTGGCTGACACTGCTCATGATATAAATGTATCGTTTTTTGTTTGCTTTTTGTACCAGAACACTGCATGAATGAACCCTGTAAAGTAAAAATATAAAGCCATTATAACTTAATGCCTTTAAAAACAAAGAATAGGTTGTTATTTTTGTATCTTATACTAAAGGTTAGAGTTTATATATTGCTTAGGAGTATAAAAGAAAATTGTGCTGTAAAAACTTAATCGGCTAATTCTTTGTAAAAATGCAATTTGATAGCATATTGAGTTAGTAACGAAATATAAAAAAGATTTTTTTAAAAAGTACATTTGTTTGAGATGTAATAATCAAAATTATTATTTATTTATGTACTTTTTTTAATTTCCTGATGTAATAGTTTTAGTTTTTAATAATAGTAAACGTTAATAGTTTTTAATAACTATGCAGAACAGAACATCCTGAGGCTAATCTTTTTATAACAATGGAACCAAATGTTATACTACAAAGGAGAAAATTGTCCATAAATAATACATTTCCTGAACGAACCTAAATGATCATATACTATTCTGCCCAAAAAGTAAGACCAATTCTTTTTTTTTTCAAAAACTGTTAATTTATTCTTCCAAATTTATTTCATTGCCTTAAAGTAATCCCCTCCGGACACAATGCACTTACGCCAACATTTTTTCCAATGCTCAATGCATGCTAAAAAGTCATCGGCAGGGATGGCCTTCAAAGCCCTGGGAATTTTCAATTGAAAATTGGTCTTACTTTTTGGACACAGCAATAATATAATTCAAAATCCTCTCTAACTTTAAAAAAAAATTTTAAATAGCTCATCTTTAAGCTTTTGGTAAATTGATACAAATTATTTTCCAATGCAATATATTTAGTTTTAAGAAGTAATTTATATTTTTCTAATTGCACATCAAAGAATTAATTAAATTAATATTATTTTTGTGATATATTTATTTATATTATAATATATTTTTTAAAATGAAAAGCAGCTTTTAATAAAAAAAATATATTAACAATAATTTACACCATCTTATTACCTATTCTGTATATCATGTAATTTAATCAATTATTTGGAAAATATAATTTAATTATTTATTTAAAAACAAAATTATTTTTTTTACAAATTAAGAAAAAAAAATTGCAAGAAAAATTAAATAGTTAAAGTGGCATCTTGTTATATTGAGCATTTTGATTTTTCAAACATATTTTGTTATGAAAAACAGGCAAGCAAAATTTTTAATGTTTTAAAAATTTTAGTTTTTTTTTTTTTTAATTCTAATGTAAGCAGAAACTAATAGACAACAAGTAAGAATAATTATCCATTCGTAATTTTGTTAATAACAAAGAATTACATTTTTCAAAGTTACATCTTTTACTTTATTTTATAATTCTGAAATAATATACTTAAAAATTCCTAAACATTAAAACCTAGACAAACACGTAAGTTATTTGACATTTGGTGTTATTTTATCATTCAACATGGATAATATAATAAAAAAAAATTATTGAAATATAAAATTCTACTCTTTTCAGAAAACTGGAAAAAAATTAAATATCAACTTACTTGTGAACAAAAAAGACCACAATAAGGACAAGAATGGTGATGTTTTAATCTCCACAAATGCATTTCACACATAATGGTAAACGGAATTTTTACAGATGAACGTACTAGCTTAGGAGTGACTACAGGATTGGTGCAACCAACGAGCTAAAAATTAAAGCACAATATATTACATCAAACCATTAAAACTCAATTACTATAATTTCTTGCCTACAATCCCCAATAGTATATACTCAGTCTTAATTTTCAGTGGTAAAAAAAATCTTGTATTACGCACAGCAATACAGAAATTTTTTCTGCATTAACAATTTAATTAAAATTTAAATTTAAAGAAATTGGAACAAATATTGTAATAAATTTAAAGTTATGAGCCAAAAATTTATATTAAATTAACATTATTTTGGTGATATGTTTACTAATAATATAACAAATTTTTAAATAATTAATTTAATTTTAATTTAATTGAACAAGAAAATTGAAAAACATCTTCATTCTTAAAATATTTATATTAAAAACAAATGGCATATGCAACTTATTTCCAATTTAATGTGTTATGCAATATAATTAATTATTTGGTAATTACAATTTAATTATTTATAACAAATAAATTTATTCAAAAACTACAAATTCAATCTTAAAAACAAATATTTTTAGCAAGCAATCCACACCTATTCATTTAATTTTAGTAACATTTTAAGAATAATAAAGTTATGTGCTTATATTTGTAGGTACTATCATACACTAGCATAAAGTTTTCCAGTTTTTAAAAGCATTTTCGATGTCATTAATAATAATATAAAACATATTAAGCTGTGAAAAAAATATAAATAAATAAAAATGGTCAAAATGTAGGAAAAGTGTTCATAACTTATGTTCCATAAATATAAAATAGGTAAAATTAAGGTAGTGATCATATCAATAATATAAAAAAGAAAATAATTCTGGAAAACTTTCAAAACAAATCAATTAGAAACAAAACTAATTTTTTGATAAATTTCATTGCATGAACACACCGAGATATAAGATGTCATTTATTTTCAATCATTCGTGCAGGCTCTAATCAGTTTAAAATAAAATGTGAAGTATGTAAATGTATGAAGTATTTAAAATGTAAAATTTGAATTTAAAATCATACTGAAGTCCAAACTTATTATTTGAAACACTGAAGACATGAAATTTGAGTGCAATTTTAATGAAAGCATACTCACTAACTATAATAATTTGTAAGTTAAATGAAAATAATAAGTCAATTCACTGTGAAATTTACAAGCCTCAGAATCTTATATTTTATAAAAAACATATAAAAAAAAGGATTTAGAATTTCTATTTATAAATTAAGCTTCAGAAATACAATTAGTATTTTTTTGAAGTTTTTAAATTTAATTCAAATTTAGATTAAATTGAAATAACCTTGTTTTATATATGATTCAACTTCATAAAAAAAAAAGTATCAATTCCTTCTACTTTAAAAAATAAAGTTATCAACTTTTTTCCCTTAAAGTGAGGGACTGCAATAGTATTAAAAAACATATTTGTTTACTAATGAATGTTTTATGCTTATTAATAGTTTTAAAGGGGAAAGAAGTTGTAAGAAAATTTAGTTACAAATGATTTCTAAGATATCCATTTTTGTATTTTGAAGTTAATTTCAATCATACAGCATACATGAAATCTACAGCAGTACGAAAACACTTACCTTATCATCAATGGAATCTACAGCTTGACAAAATACACCTTCATCTTCTTCTCCAAGATTAGCTTCATAAGTTTCTCCATCACATGTACACGTCTTAACAGGATCTTGATGACTATTATACTACAATAAAACACTTGCATTTCTTTAATGCAATCAACTTTTAAACATAAAACAAAAGGTTTTTTGTTACAGTATTTAAAAAGCTGTTTGTATATTGTGTTACATAAAAAATAATATTGTGTTTCACATTCTTAAAAAAAATTTAATATATTGCAATAGATTAATAGATAAAAAAAGTTCAGTATAAAAAACTATTTGATAATTTTAATTCAGAATTTATATTCTATTTTAAGGGCAACAAGTAACAATTTCAATATTAAGAAAGCCCACAATTTATAAGTTTTATAATCCTATATTACAAATAAAAATTAATATACAGGGACAAAAATCATAGAACAAAGATCCAATCAATTAGTTTATTAAAAAAAACTTATTTCTGCAATAAACTGCATAAATACATGTTTTTTTGTTTTTTTTATTGATAAAAAAAAAATTAAATTAAAATTATATAAAAATCTTAAATATTTGCATAAAAACAAGTTTGAATTTTACTATGAAATCTCTTTTATCAATAACAATTTGCAGTGATATTGAGTATAAAAAAATCTTTAATTTTAAGTAGATGAAGCAATCAGCTATGATGGTCAATCTTATTCAGTTAAAACAACTAATATTGTGATAAATCCGATTATTAATCCAATATATTAATCCGATATAATATTCTATAAAAAAATTAAATAAAACAACTTTTCTTAGAAAATAAACTTCAATTAGGATTAATTCAATTATGATTTAATTTCCTTTAAAGAAAATTAATTGCTATAGCAAAGTTTTCCTCTTAAATATTTCAATTTGAAGGAAAATGTAAATAAATTAAATTCTTATTCACACTTAAATATAATATAAAGAAAAATATTTTGTTACATAATTAGTAAGTAAGGCATATCAATACAAAGTTACTAAAACAAAAATAATTTTTAAAAGGCTACTAATTAAAATTAATGAAATAATTACTTACGATACATTCAATTTTGGTAATAGGACCTTTTTTAGCTTCACTATGTGTAACAGATACAAAAGTTTGAATAACATCTAAAAGCAAAGGAATCAATATTATTTTTTTAATACAAAATGATTAGCACTATTTCTTTCTAAAAAGAAAATTATTAGTTCAAAAGGGGAAAAAAATGCTACTTTAACACAAATGATTATTTAATAGCAGCTTCTGTTTACAATGGAAAACCATAAAATATACTAAGCTTGCTTAAAATAGAACACATATTAGAAAATTCAACTATATGAAATTTTGTTAATAAAAAAAAATATTTTTTTTTAATTAACTTAGAAAACGCAATCTACACTCAAAAAACGCCCTTATCAATTATCCTGCCTTTTTTTCTATAAGTTATCTCAAAAGCATTAAAAAAATATCAGTCTAACTACTAGGTTACATGAATCCTTGACTATAAAGCAGCTGTTTGTTTCAGAGAAGGAAAAAAAAAGCAGGTTAGTCACACTAAGAAATGAAAACATAAAACTTGATCATAAAAAATAGTTTATTCAACATTTCAATTTAAACAGAAAATTAAGCTTTCTGAATATCACACAGGACCTTAAGTTTTCTATTATCAAAAAAGCATCTTTCCAGTATTTCATCAAAGTCCTGTGCCAAAAAATTAGGCGCTATTCAAGTTATAGCAATTTGCAAAACATCAGGGAGAATAATAGGCTTCTGAATGACTGGTATGTTATACATATAAGTTTTTATTGTGAATACAGCTTTAAAATGCAAATTAATTATTTCTACCTTTTGGTGGATCAGGTTTAGGAGGGACTTTACGAGGAGGAGCCATAGAGGAATTGAGTGATAGGAGTCCAACATCTGTATCAACAATATCATCAGTAAAACGACGCTTAATTCTTTGGCGGGATTTTACACAAGTTGCAATTGTTGATGGAGCATCACAACTTAAATTTTCTATTGTTAAAAAAGTAAAAAAAGTGAAAATAATTATTCATTAGTTATTTAAAAAAATAAAAAACTAATTATTAAAAAATAAATTAAAATTAAACTAAAATAATTATCTTATTAAAAAAATAGCTTGCAGAACAAATTTATAAAAGAACAATATTTTAAATTGTATTAAAAACCAGATATAATAGCTAAAATTTAATAGTCTTAATAATGTTTATTTAAATTTTTAATGGTTTTATCATCTTAATAATCTGAAATTAGAAGAGTTAAAACTGAGTTTCAGAGAGACATGTTAAAATACTAAATAATACATTCTAAATTATTTATTATATGATACATAATAGTTTAATAATTTAATTGATAAATTTTCTGATTAATATAAGTTTTGACAACTGCTATAGGAAATTGATTGCTTTGCCTAAAGATTTGATTGTATGTAACTTTTTTAAATGAAAAAAAAAAGGAATTTTAATGCAATTGACATATTAATTTGGAGAATTTTGACATTTTTTTTTTTTTTTTTTTTTAAATCTAAAACACTAACCTTTGTCTTTAAATTCAACATCTGATGCAGGTAAAGTCTGATTTTCTGGATCATGCTCATCTCCACTTGTTGGTGCAGATGCTGCAATACTCACATTATCTTGGTCATTTGACTCCAAAACAGAAGAAGCTTTTTCATGAGAAGTTTCTGTTTGATTGGAATTCTCTTCAACTTTGAAAATGTTAGAAAAATCTTTATTTTCAGAATCAGACACAGTGGTTTCGCCTATATTTTTAACTTCTTCAGTAACATTCTTACCATCATCAGTTTCTTCATCTATCTTTTCGATCACAGATTCATTAGTTAACATAGCTTTATCATCTATATTTTCAGAAGAAGTCTTAAAAGGAAATGAAGTTGAATTTGGAAGACTTTCATTGCTGATATCATCATACTGAGGTACTTTGAGAACTTCTGAAGGAAACAGATTTGTTGATGTAGCATCAAATTTTGTATCTGATACCCATTGCATGTCCTCAACTTGTTGTATCATATCTGTTGCATTTTGACTTACTTCATCACTTGCTATACAAACTGGCTGGGTTATAATTTCAGATTCAATTTCATCTTTAATAGTTTCTATACTTTCTTGGACTTCAGATGGTTCAGAAACTTCAGTTTGTTGTAAAACTTCAACATTTTGCTGCTGATTATTAGTAACCGATGAATTTGATTCAGTGACTTCAGTCTTTGTTTCTGTAGCAAGCAGGGGTGAATTTCTGGAATCAGGATTGGCTTCTTCATCAGCAAGAGACATTTCAGAAGGCGTGTAAAGATCTTCACTCATCAAACTGTTACCATCTTCAGAATCTAAAAAACTGCTGTTTTCTGTACCAGCTAAGCTGCATTCATCATCTTTAGATTCATCTTGAGACTTCTTAACAAGGCTATTTTTCTTCTTTTTCTTAGAAAGGAATAAACTATATGTAGCACCTCGAAAATGTCTTTTACGATTTTTTTTCATTTTCCCACTAGAGTTATTACTTTGGTTTGAAGAACCATGCTCTTTCTCTTCAATTGGAGATGGTGATGCAGTTACAGCTGGACTGGAAATCGATGACTGAGTTGATGTTTTGCTGTTATTTCTTGATGATACAACTTCTGAAGATTCAGAAACAGTGGCCCGTTTTTTGCTACTTGTATTTGAGCCGCCATCTACAGCTCGCTTGGTATGAGATCTCAGATTTGGCACAGCAGAAATAGAAGTATCAGAAGACTTTTGGGAACGCCTTAAAGCCATACTTGATTCCAATTCAGAAAAGCTTTTTCTAGCTTTTTGACTCACTTTTGTGGTTTCAGAGGATGTATTTTTCTTCTTTTCTGACTGATCTAAATCTACTTTGGGTGAATTTTTCTCTGCAGCAAATAGGGCTTTTTCTGCCAAATCTTTTTTACCCTCTGAAGCTTCAATACTTTTTCTCAAAACCTGACTCAGAGGAGTTTTCAATGCTGAACTAATACAAATGTTTCCTCTGAGTTTTTCTTTGCTCTGAGAACTAGATAAATCAATTTTTGAAACAGATTCAGATGCAGAATATTTTTCGTCTTCATTCTTTGGCTTTTGTGTCACTGTTTCTTTATTTTTCAATTTTTGTAAAATTTCTTTTTGCTTTGAATCATTTGCTTTTAAAGCACACATCTTTGCTCTTCCTTCAGGTCTTAGAACTGAAAAATATGTGGTAATTTTACCATTCGATGAATCTGATTCTTTTTTACAATTTTCTTCCAATTTATTTTTTGAATCTTCTTTCTGTATTGAGATAGATTTTGAACTCATTTTTGAAATTAAACATTCGTTTAGATTTTCAATAAAAATATTTCTCAAAACATAGTAGACCTAGAATAAAAATAACATTTTTTTAACAGCTAGGGATGTAACACTTAACTTTAAAATAATTTTCCAACATTTTAATCAAAAAATTATACATTCATTCAACAGTTAGAAAATGGTCATATTTCGTAATAATAATAATATACCAGATTTATACTTCCTACTTACACATTTATCAATAGAAATACTATTTTTTTTTTTTTTATTTAAAAAAAATTAATAAATAAATCGTTATTTCTCATATATTTATAATTAACTAGTTAAATTATTTTTTTATAGTTTGCATAAAATACACACAAATACAATACAAAATTATTATAGTGTATATATATACATTTGTATTATATACAAAATTATTACAATATAAAATTATTATAGTTTAACCATTGTAAGTTGTTTAGTGTTTTGTTTCAATTCAATGTAATTCTGAATGAAAAGTTTAATTGATGCTTTAGATCTTAATTAAGTTTTGATCTCCAAAATTTAAAAAAAAAAAATCGCAAAAGTCAGAACTACATTAACAATTATGCAGATGAATTATGAATCTGCTGAAATTTACAAATGAGACACTGGTGTTTAAAAAAATGGATGATAGCCTTTATAAAATAGCATAGCTGCCAACTTTGGGGAATGAAATCAGCAGACATTTGAAGAAGCTTTGGAAGACATTTGGTATAGGGAATTTTAAGTTAAACAGGGATTTTACAAAATAAGCACATCTATACTATAAATAAACAAATTATAAGGAATAAAATAAAAAATTACTTTGGGACTTTCAATACAAATATTAATTATTAAAATCAAAATTACTAAACTTAGTTATGTAAGAAAATTTCCTTGCATAACACCCTTTAAACTGAGTAAGGTATTTCTTTGATTTAACACTCATTGTTAAACATAAATTCATGCTTGCATCTAAGAATAGCAATCGTTCCAAGAAGAACAATTTCAGGGAGGTGTTTGTTTCGGTTATGAGACAGGAAAATGTCCACCACTTTTTTTTCTACTTCACTTTTTCCGAAATTTCTTTTCCTTCTGTTGCAAACTGTCATCTACCCTTTCAAGGATGTGATGCCAAACAAAATATTTTCAAGCTTATAGACCGCTTTTTATTTTTTCATTTGTGATAGATTATTTTACCATTCCAACATTAGGCAACTTTCTTCAAAATTCTCTTCATTTTTTAAACAAAAATCCCTTTTTAAGAAAATTTCTTATTTTTGATACAATACTGGAGATTTAGAAGAAAGGGTTAAAATTTAAGAGTCTCCCGATTAAATCAGGCGAATTGGCAGGTATGAAATAATTCATAATTTCTCTCAATGAATAAATAATTGAATTAAAATGTGAATTGTAAGACTTTCACTACAGATATGATCATACTGAAAACTTCAGGTACAAACAGATTTATTGATGTAGCATCAAATTTTGTATCTGATACAACTAGTTATTAATATAAATTGGATTTCATAAAAAGAAAAGCTATTTTTTTTTTTTAAATTAAGGTAATTACTGAGATTTTAAAAATATTTTCAGAACATTACAACTTTGAAATACCATGAACTTTAATAAAATAAACTATTTTACATATATGTGTAAAACAACTGTGGCTTTTATTCTCTAATGTCTCCAATTTCATTATTGATAGCATAAAAGTATTGTGATTTTTTTTTAATGTTTTTGTAGATTTTTCCCTGAAAATAATTAGAATTTTTAATTCTTGTGACAATTATCATCTTAAAAGTTACTTTGGAACTTGAAGAAACTCAACCAACTCAACAGTTTTCAAAACAGGATGAAAAATGTAGGTTATATTTTATTTTTGCTAATTCAATAAAATAATCAAATTAAGAATTCAAAATAAAATACATACATAACATTTAAATAATTATTTTGTTAAATAATTTGAAAATAAAACATTTCACAATCAAAAGATATTTAAATAAAACACATCATAAGGCTCAATTCATAGAAAATATTTATCTTTAAAAGACAATCATGCTTTAAATTATGAAACAATAGAAAAGAAAATGAACTTTTTCTTATATGCACATTTTAATTTTAAGCAAAAACATTTAATAAGAAAATTTTTAGATAGTGTATAATGATAATTAAATGTTTTTAAGACAAACTTAATTTGAAACAAACTAAAAAATTATTGAAAAATCAGAAGATACTATGTTACATAATTAGAATTTACCATAAAATTTATAATGAAGAAAGATTATTTGAAATATTTCCTGTTTATAAAATCTTCGCAATTAAATTAGTCGAATGAAAACATACGACAGAAAAAAAGTTAAGACACAGAAAAAACAGATATTTTTTGAATAATCATCTCATTAACATACATGCCTTAAAAGGAGACTTTTTAACATTATCACAGAAAGAAAATGGAATCTCAACAGAAATTATGGAGATTCCATAGTAAGTGACATCTCTGCATTTATATATAGTTACCATGAAAAAAAAACCGTCATTAACAATATCAAAAAACTAAAACTAATAATTTATAAGGAGTCTTTTCTTGTAAAGCTCTCAGCTAAAAAACAGTTTTGGTAAGATTTCATATGGCAAGATTCTTGGTCTTGTTACATTAAGTACAACTTGATATGTTAAGTGTAACTAAGTCTAATACATAGCAATCTTAACTTGTGATTTTTGTATATGCAGTTTTGCTGTTATAGCAATGAGAGGAAAAAAAACCAAAGAACATATTTTCAAATGAACACATAGAAAACAAAACTACTGAATATTTCCATAATACAAAAAAGGATTTTCACCTTAACCAACAGCAAGGCAGTTTGTAGAAGATCTAATATTAGAAAGTCATTTCATTCGAAAAGGGCTGCATTGTTTGTCTGGTATTTTTATTTTTAAACCCACAAGAATTTTATGCAACAATTGAAAACACATATTATCATACTATTTTTTTCTTATTTTAAACAAATCATATACTGCTGTAAGTCACACAAACCAACACTTTTATATTAAAAATTTTTAAATTAAGAAAATGCATAAAAAAGATTGCAATGATTTAGACTATCCTCAAAATACCACTACCATTAAACAATGACATTTGTGCATTAATCACACGCCATTAAAAACAGAAATATAAGTAACTTCAAATAAATAACTATTGATATAACTGTTAAGATATTTGATTTTATTTATAAAAAATATTAATCAAATGCAGAAAAGTAATTTTCCCTTTAAAAGGATTAATTGAAATTTATTTATATATTTGAATAGTATAGAAAATTAACTCTGATTCTTAGATAATGAAGAATAAATAATATCAATATCTCTATTTTGTATATCTATCAAAAAGGATTATCCGAAGTATTGCTTATTATACATTCATGGCTTTGGTTTTTAAAGATTAAGTATATAACACATATCAACATGTTTTTCAAACATTTTTTATGCCAATCATCAGAGCCAAATAAATCATAAGAATAAATTGTATTAAAAAACATACTACTTAAGAAATGATAAAACTTATTTTAACAGCAACTAGCGGCTTCCTCCACTATATATTTTGTTATTCATAACTTTTTGATCCTGCATAAGTCGGTTTTCATTAATTCACTTCATGAGAACGAGTCTGACTGTAATGATCTTTATAATCATTCGTTGAAGGTGTAAACGAATCGTTTTAAATAAATTTAATAGTTTTTCAAAATATTATCTTCACAGTCTTTTAGACTCCAAATTTAAGTTTTTTAAACAAGAGAGTTCGGTTTGAAACCCGATAAGTGACTCTAAATTGAAGATTTCAGTATCCAAGCCAGAGATTAGTGCCATAAATCTCTAGGTCAGAAAATCCTTTCATAAGCAGTATTGTTATAATTTTTTTTTCTCATCATTGTTGAATACAGATATGACTCCCCCGAAGGTCAACGCTTGGACGGAGAGACTTAAAAAACAAGCACAACAAATGAAGCCTGAGAACTCCAACCAATTGTCTCTTCCCGCACATCAGAAGGCTTCTCCAATTCTTCCTCCTTCTTCAGATGACTTTCCAACTATTCCTACGCAGACCTCTCACCATACTACTTCTTCCAATACTCTGCAGGCTTCCACGGAAACGCCTCCAATTCCACTCATTCTGCAACAATTAGTTGGGGTACTTTCAAATCTTTCTGTTTTAATAACTGCTCTTCAAAATCAACCAGTCAATAACATTCAATAGATCGACCAATAATTCTATCTTATGCGTGACTTGGAACTCCAATAGTCTCAAAGGAAAAATTAATGAATTACAAAATTTTATATCTGAAAATAAACCTCATGTAATTGCTCTCCAAGAAACCCACTTTCGGCCAGGCGATTCCTTCAAAATTCCAAATTATATCATATATCGCTCCGATCGTCTTACCCACAGAGGAGGAGGCACGGCTATCTGCATTCATAAAAATATTAATCATCATCAAATTCATTTTACTACAACCAGCTTTGAAAACTCTGCTATCGTTATTAATCTCAAGAATAACCTAAAAATTACTGTTGCTAGCATTTATCGCCCTCCAATTGGTAGATTCCTCACACAAGAACTTGATACAATAGCGAACTCCAATCAACAAGTACTTCTACTTCGTGACCTCAATTCCAAGCATCCTGCATGGAATAATGGACGCAGCAACATAAATGGTTCTATTCTCTTCGATTGGACAAATCTTAATGCATTCAATGTTATTGCTCCTAATGATCCCACATATTTCTGCCTTCACAATCCTTTCAATAGTACTCTTGACATCGCACTTCTTAAAAATTTAAACGCCGGACCTGCTTCTTCTATCAACGATCTTTCCAGTGATCATAACCCTGTGATAGTTGAAGTCTCTCATAATTCATTTACGCCCTTCCTCAATAGCATAATCACAACTACCAATTGGAATATTTTTACTAAAATTCTCTCTCAAAGCATTCCTGGTAATCAGTCATCTCCAATATTCAAGATATTGACAAATTAATTGATAAATTTAACTATGCTGTTACTTCTGCTATCAACCTTGCTAGCAAATCTAAAGAACTCAGTACACCACACCAAAAACTTCCGACTGAAATCACCTCTAAAATTGCGGAAAAAAACAGAATTCGAAAATTATGGCAAGATACCAGGTTTCCTCCGTTCAAGCAATCCGTCAACAAGCTTCAAAAAGAAATAAAGCAAATGATTCACAAATTAAAGAATGACAGATGGAATGAATTTTTATTAGGCCTAAATCCAGAAGATAATTCTCTCTTCAAAATTAACAAACATTTTACCAAAAAATATCCCAAAATTCCTCCACTGGTTGGATACTCAGGTCTTATATTCTCATCTTCTGATAAAGCGAACTCTTTTGCTGAAAACCTTGAACTCTCCTTTCAAGAAAACACTGAACCTTGCGATTACTCCCAAATTGAGCATGTTGAAGATACAGTAACTTCCTTTCTAGCTGATCATCAAAATTATCATAACAATATTTTTTTTTCTCCATCTGACATAATTAACTTAATCAAGAATCTCAACATTCGGAAATCTTCTGGACCTGACAACATTCCAAATAAAGCCTTAATGTGTCTCCCCCTTAATGCCATTACTCATCTTGCAAAAATCTACAACAGCTGTACTAAATATCACTTCCCTCCTATCTGGAAAAAAGCAAATATCATCATGTTCCCTGAACCTGGCCAAGATAGGAAATTTCCTCAAAATTATCGGCCCATCAGTCTCCTTAGCTGTGTAGGAAAACTTTACGAAAAACTCTTAGTGAAACATATTACTTCTTTTTGCGATAAAAATTCCATAATTCCAGCAGAACAATTTGGATTCCGTCAACATCACTCAACTTGTCATCAACTTCTAGGTGTCACCAATATCATCACTGAAGGATATAACTATAAATTTTTTACAGGAGGTGTCTTTCTAGATGTCAAAAAAGCTTTCGATCGATTGTGGCACAATGGACTGATCTACAAAATGATCAAACTTCAATTTCCAACTTGGATCACGCTTATCATTACAAATAATCTTAAAAATAGAACCTTTCAAGTTCGACTTCATAATAAAATCTCCAAAATCGGTCGTATTTGTGCTGGTACACCTCAAGGAAGCGTGCTAAGTCCTATTCTCTACAATATCTTTACCTACGATTTTCCTCAGTGCACTAACATTTCCATTTGCCTATTTGCTGACGATTCTGCTGCTCTTGCCCAAGGTGCTTCTATTCTTTATGTCATCAATACTCTTCAAAATTTTCTGAATATCCTAGAGGATTGGCTAACTAAATGGCGCATCGCAATTAATGTCACTAAATCTCAAGCTATCATTTTCCGAAACGGTCACGCCAGATAACCATATGTTAATCTCTCCCTTTTTGATCAAGAAATTGAATGGGCAACTAATATTAAATATCTCGGCTTAATTATAGACAATAAACTTACGTTTCGAGCTCATATTCAAAAAATCAAAGAAAAATGTTGGAAAAAATTTTATCTCACTCTACCACTCATTAATAAATTTTCTAAATTAACTTTGCCAAACAAACTTCTTCTCTACAAACAAGTTCTTAGGCCTATCCTTACCTATGCTGCCCCAATCTGGGGTCTAGCTGCACAATCTAACAAGAAATCTGTACAAATTATTCAAAACAAACTTCTTCGTATTATCACTGGTGCACCCTGGTTTGTCCGCAACTCTACAATTCATCAAGATTTAAAAATTGATTCTATTGACAACTACAATCTTGTTAGATTGTGCAGCTAGACCCCAGATTGGGGCAGCATAGGTAAGGATAGGCCTAAGAACTTGTTTGTAGAGAAGAAGTTTGTTTGACAAAGTTAATTTAGAAAATTTATTAATGAGTGGTAGAGTGAGATAAAATTTTTTCCAACATTTTTCTTTGATTTTTTGAATATGAGCTCGAAACGTAAGTTTATTGTCTATAATTAAGCCAAGATATTTAATATTAGTTGCCCATTCAATTTCTTGATCAAAAAGGGAGAGATTAACATATGGTTGTCTGGCGTGACCGTTTCGGAAAATGATAGCTTGAGATTTAGTGACATTAATTGCGATGCGCCATTTAGTTAGCCAATCCTCTAGGATATTCAGAAAATTTTGAAGAGTATTGATGACATAAAGAATAGAAGCACCTTGGGCAAGAGCAGCAGAATCGTCAGCAAATAGGCAAATGGAAATGTTAGTGCACTGAGGAAAATCGTAGGTAAACATATTGTAGAGAATAGGACTTAGCACGCTTCCTTGAGGTGTACCAGCACAAATACGACCGATTTTGGAGATTTTATTATGAAGTCGAACTTGAAAGGTTCTATTTTTAATATTATTTGTAATGATAAGCGTGATCCAAGTTGGAAATTGAAGTTTGATCATTTTGTAGATCAGTCCATTGTGCCACAATCGATCGAAAGCTTTTTTGACATCTAGAAAGACACCTCCTGTAAAAAATTTATAGTTATATCCTTCAGTGATGATATTGGTGACACGTAGAAGTTGATGACAAGTTGAGTGATGTTGACGGAATGCAAATTGTTCTGCTGGAATTATGGAATTTTTATCGCAAAAAGAAGTAATATGTTTCACTAAGAGTTTTTCGTAAAGTTTTCCTACACAGCTAAGGAGACTGATGGGCCTATAATTTTGAGGAAATTTCCTATCTTGGCCAGGTTCAGGAAACATGATGATATTTGCCTTTTTTCCAGATAGGAGGGAAGTAGTGATATTTAGTACAGCTGTTGTAGATTTTTGCAAGATGAGTAATGGCATTAAGGGGGAGACACATTAAGGCTTTATTTGGAATGTTGTCAGGTCCAGAAGATTTCCGAATGTTGAGATTCTTGATTAAGTTAATTATGTCAGATGGAGAAAAAAAAATATTGTTATGATAATTTTGATGATCAGCTAGAAAGGAAGTTACTGTATCTTCAACATGCTCAATTTGGGAGTAATCGCAAGGTTCAGTGTTTTCTTGAAAGGAGAGTTCAAGGTTTTCAGCAAAAGAGTTCGCTTTATCAGAAGATGAGAATATAAGACCTGAGTATCCAACCAGTGGAGGAATTTTGGGATATTTTTTGGTAAAATGTTTGTTAATTTTGAAGAGAGAATTATCTTCTGGATTTAGGCCTAATAAAAATTCATTCCATCTGTCATTCTTTAATTTGTGAATCATTTGCTTTATTTCTTTTTGAAGCTTGTTGACGGATTGCTTGAACGGAGGAAACCTGGTATCTTGCCATAATTTTCGAATTCTGTTTTTTTCCGCAATTTTAGAGGTGATTTCAGTCGGAAGTTTTTGGTGTGGTGTACTGAGTTCTTTAGATTTGCTAGCAAGGTTGATAGCAGAAGTAACAGCATAGTTAAATTTATCAATTAATTTGTCAATATCTTGAATATTGGAGATGACTGGATTACCAGGAATGCTTTGAGAGAGAATTTTAGTAAAAATATTCCAATTGGTAGTTGTGATTATGCTATTGAGGAAGGGCGTAAATGAATTATGAGAGACTTCAACTATCACAGGGTTATGATCACTGGAAAGATCGTTGATAGAAGAAGCAGGTCCGGCGTTTAAATTCTTAAGAAGTGCGATGTCAAGAGTACTATTGCAAGGATTGTGAAGGCAGAAATATGTGGGATCATTAGGAGCAATAACATTGAATGCATTAAGATTTGTCCAATCGAAGAGAATAGAACCATTTATGTTGCTGCGTCCATTATTCCATGCAGGATGCTTGGAATTGAGGTCACCAAGTAGAAGTACTTGTTGATTGGAGTTCGCTATTGTATCAAGTTCTTGTGTGAGGAATCTACCAATTGGAGGGCGATAAATGCTAGCAACAGTAATTTTTAGGTTATTCTTGAGATTAATAACGATAGCAGAGTTTTCAAAGCTGGTTGTAGTAAAATGAATTTGATGATGATTAATATTTTTGTGAATGCAGATAGCCGTGCCTCCTCCTCTGTGGGTAAGACGATCGGAGCGATATATGATATAATTTGGAATTTTGACGGAATCGCCTGGTCGAAAGTGGGTTTCTTGGAGAGCAATTACATGAGGTTTATTTTCAGATATAAAATTTTGTAATTCATTAATTTTTCCTTTGAGACTATTGGAGTTCCAAGTCACGCATAAGATAGAATTATTGGTCGATCTATTGAATGTTATTGACTGGTTGATTTTGAAGAGCAGTTATTAAAACAGAAAGATTTGAAAGTACCCCAACTAATTGTTGCAGAATGAGTGGAATTGGAGGCGTTTCCGTGGAAGCCTGCAGAGTATTGGAAGAAGTAGTATGGTGAGAGGTCTGCGTAGGAATAGTTGGAAAGTCATCTGAAGAAGGAGGAAGAATTGGAGAAGCCTTCTGATGTGCGGGAAGAGACAATTGGTTGGAGTTCTCAGGCTTCATTTGTTGTGCTTGTTTTTTAAGTCTCTCCGTCCAAGCGTTGACCTTCGGGGGAGGAGATGGAGTGAAATTAGCAGGGTTTTTAGGACAACCCGAGAAATTTGCAGTATGCTCTCCAGAGCAAAGGGCGCATTTGGGAGCTTCATTTGGCCTTTTGGTGCATTTTTTGGTGGCATGAGGTCCAGCACATTTGAGACATCGAGGGTCTCTTGTACAGAATTTGCTATGATGATAGAATTCTTGACATTTATAGCATTGGCTGGGTCCTGATTTTCTTCTGAGTGGTTCAACTTTGACCCTAAAGTAATATAAGGTGGATAGGTCGAAAATTCTTTTGTTTTGTTCATTTTTTGGTAGAACTATTAGGTACAGAGGTAGATTGCCGGTACCAGCACGATTACGAAGAGGAGTTATGAATTCAGGATGAAAGTTGAGAATTTGGAGTTCCTGCATGATGACATCAATTGGGAGATCTGAAGGCAGTCCGCGAATTACAACTTTAAGTTGCTTTTCTTGGATCAATTCAAATGTATGACTTTTAAGTTTCATTTTTTTTTTCTCAATACTCTTCAGGCTTCCACGGAAACGCCTCCAATTCCACTTATTCTGCAATAATTATCTGGGGTACTTTCAAATCTTTCCTTTTTAATAATTGCTCTTCAAAATGAACCAGTCAATAACATTCAATAGTCCGACCAATAATTCTATCTTATGCATGACTTGGAACTTCAATAGTCTTAAAGGAAAAATTAATGAAATACAAAATTTTATTTCTGAAAATAAACTTCATATAATTTCTCTCCAAGAAACACACCTTCGGCCAGGCGATTACTTCAAAGTTTCAGATAATATCATACATCGCTCCAATCGCTTTACTCACAGAGAAGGAGGCGCAGCTATCTGAATTCATAAAAATATTAATCATGATCAAATTCATTTTACTACAGATAGTTTTGAAAACTTTATCATTATTAATCTCAAGAATAACCTAAAAATTACTGTAGCTAGCATTTATCGCCCTCCAATTGGAAGTTTCCTCACACAGGAACTGGATACGATAGCCAACTCCAATCAACAAGTACTTCTTTTGAAGACTTCAATTCCAAGCATCCTGCATGGAATAATGGATGCGGCAACATCAATGGTTCTATTCTTTTTGACTGGACAAATCTTAACACATTCAATGTTATTTCTCCTAATGATCCCACTTAATTCTGCCTTCACAACCCCTGCAATAGTACTCTTCATATCGCAATTCTTAAAAATTTAAACACCAGACCTGCGTCTTCTATGAACTATCTTTCCAGCGATCATCACCCTGTACTAGTTGAAGTCTCTCATAATTCATTTACATCCTTCCTTAATAGTATAATTACAAATACCAAATGGAGTATTTTCACTGAAATTCTCTCTCAAAGCATTCCTGGCAGTCCAGCTATCAAGATATATTCAAGATATAACCCTGTACTAGTTGAAGTCTCTCATAACTCATTTACGTCCTTCCTTAATAGTGTAATTACAACTACCAAATGGAGTATTTTCACTAAAATTCTTCTCAAAGCATTCCTGGCAGTCCAGCTATCAAGATATATTCAAGATATTAACATAATAATTGATAAATTCAACTATGTTATTACTTCTGCTATCAACCTTGCTAGCAAATCAAAATAAATCAGTACTCCAGATCAAAAACTTCCTACTGAAATCACCTCTAAAAATGCAGAAAAAAACAGAATTCGAAATTTATGGCACGATACCAGATTTCCTCCGTTCAAACAATCCCTCAACAACTTCAAAAAAAAATCAAGCAAACGGTTCACAAATTTAAAAATGACAACAATGAATTTTTAATAGGCCTAAATGCAGAAGATAATTCTCTCTTCAAAATAAACAAACATGTTCCAAAAAAATATCCCAAAATTTCTCCACTGGTTGTATCTTCGGGTCTTATATTCTCAACTTTTGATAAAGCCAACTCTTTTGTAGAAGACCCTGAACTCTCATTTCAAGAAAACACTCAACCTTACGATGACTCTCAAACTAAGCATGTTGAAGATACAGTAACTTCCTTTCTAGCTGATCATCAAAATTATCAAAACAATATATTTTTTTCTTCATCTGATATCATTAACTTAATCAAGAATCTCAACATTTGGAAATCTTCTGGACCTGACAACATTCCAAATAAAGCCTTAATGTGTCTCCCCCTTAATGCCATTACTCATCTTGCAAAAATCTACAATAGCTGCACTAAATTTCACTACTTCCATCCTATCTGGAAAAAAGCAAATATTATCATGTTTCCTAAACCTGACCAAGATAGCAAATTTCCTCAAAATTATTGGCCCATCAGTCTCCTCAGATGTGTTGGAAAACTTTATGAAAAACACTTAATGAAACATATTATTTCTTTTTGCTATAAAAATTCCATAATTCCAGCAGAACAATTTGCATTCCGTCAACATCACTCAACTTGTCATCAACTTCTACGCGTCACCAATATCATCACTGAAAGATTTAACTATAAATTTTTCACAGGAGGCGTCTTTCTGCATGTCAAAAAAGCTTTCGATCAATTGTGGCCCGATGGTCTGATCTACAAGATGATCAAACTTCAATTTCCAATTTGGATCACATTTAACATTATCATTTATCTTAAAAATAGAACTTTTCAAGTTCGACTTCAAAATGAATTCTCCACAACTTAGAACTGGTACACCTCAAGGAAGCGTGCTCAGTCCTATCCTCTACAATATCTTGACCTACGATTCTCCTCAACACACGAATAATGGAAAATAATAACGAATAATGGAATTGAATGAAAAATACAAGTATCCTTACTCTGATGGAATCGAAGCCTCAAACCACCATAATTTCCTGTTCACTTGTTTTCAATATCTTGTTTTTCTTCCAATATTAATTCGAATTCTTTTCAATTTTTATACCAATGGTTTATCTCCCCCCTCCCCCTTTCTTTCCCCGTCACTTTTTTGAAATTTTGCTTCAACGCCTACTCTTTTCCGCTCTGTAAGATTTATTACTTAAACAAACTGACAATAATAGTTCGATCTTCTCCAACGTATTTTTTCTCCCCTTTGACCTTGGCTCCTAAATGAACCTTTTGATCGTTATAATTTATTTCATCTACTTTAATTTGTTTGGGTTTTTTTCCTCCCTACTAGATTTAACTCTCTTTTGAGTTCTTCGGTCATTGCAGTTGATTTTGTTCTTTTATATACACTCCCTTGTTGTTTAGATTTCTTACATTTTTCCGCTTTTTGCTCCATCGTTCTGCGCTCTTTACTGATCATAAATTTCATGTTACATTTTCATCACCAATGTTTTACTTTTTTTTCCCCCTACTTCCATCACATACCATTGAGTAGAAGAACGCTTCGCGTTCAGGCACTCGACCTTCAACTTAGTACAGGGGTGGGCCACGCATGCGGCCCGCTTGAATTGCTTTCAGGCCCGTGAGATTTATCACACTTTTACAGAATATATTTTATAATGGTCAAAGTAGTGAAAACCAATGTATTAAAAAGTACATTATGTGTGCATGCATATATTCAAAAATTAACTGTCAAAATTATGAGAAAAAAATTAACTTTGATTTTCAAATAATATTCTTGCGAATATAGGATAGATATTGCCAGTTTTATTTATGAATTTACAGTTATGAGTTCGCAGAATAATTAAATTATATTCTACGAACTCATGATGAGCTCGCATCTTGAAACATCTAATATAACAGGTTCTACTTCCCTTTAACTGACCTCAAAAACGCAGTGACCATCCCTAGATAGTTGATTATTGATAGCAGAGCAAACCAGACTCTCAATTGAAGTTGTCGGTGCTTTTGGTTCAACTTACACCTGCGAATCGGTTTTTTTTTTTTTTTTTTTTTTTCCCCGAAAATGAAACTGACAAACACAAAACATGCTCAAACATAACGGACGCTAACATGTAACCCCAATTATGATGGTCAAATACACAAATTGAGATCTATTTTTAAAAGCTAAGTGAAAGAGTGGAGAAACACATATCGCACTAGTATAATAAATATTTTTTAATGATAATTCCTACAATAAATGACAGTGATCTGTATTTGAAACAACAATACATTGCATCAATATTTAAATCCATAAAAAGCATTATTATATTTTTCAAAGCATGATAATTTTTTTCCATTTTGCAACGAAACCGTTCAAAATCATATTCCCCTCTTTCGAAGACATTTTATGGTGGCAGAACGCTTTTTTCTAAAACAAATTTCTTTCCGCCCATCCTCGTCTCTCTCTAAATATCTCAGATTTGAGAAATATTTCTCCTGGTTTGAAGCATTCTATTTTCCTTCAGAATTTTTTGGTATGCTTCAGAAAAACTTTAAATATTCATCCTTCTTTTTTTAATTCCCAATTTGTATCTAATAAATAAAAATGTTAAAATTACTTATCACTTGGATAATTTACCCTTCCAAAATAAACAACTACCACAGAAGTAACCAAAAAACTTTTTGAACAATATAAAGAAGAAAATGGAAAAATAAAGTTATTTTAGTGTCTAATGCATCTAAACCTACATCCCCAATTTTTTCTCACGACAATTTTCATCGGGAAAGGTCTCAAATTTTAATAGCAATTTTTGCATGTGAAACCGTCTACTACTACATCACCACACCACTGCGCCTAGAGCTGAGTTGCCCCTATACAGTTTGGGAATGATGCGAGTGAGAAGTCTGACTGGGCTCTGTGATACTCTACTGTCATATGAGACCGGGACCTAGGGCTTAAAGTGGATTCTGAACCACTACAAACATCCAGTGCATCATGGGGACTCGAACCCGAAACCTCTAGTACCGAACGCCACAGCGCTAGCCACTCGGCCATTAGGCCCAGATTAAACCATAGCTTTGGTTTTAAAAATCTCTACATTAGCACTCAAAGCTTCCAGCTACCTGTCTGATAGCCTATTATTATTCTGGGATTTAATGGCCGAGTGACTAACGCTCTGGCACTCGATGCCAGAGGTCTCAGATTCGAGACCCGGCGGTTTTATGGGTGTTTGTAGTGGTACGGAATTCACTTTAAACCGTAAGTCCCAGTCTACTATCACTGTAACAGCGTTGAGAGTAGGGCTGGCAACCCAACCCCATAAAAAGTAAGCATCTCCTGTCTCGAAATCTGCCAGTAGCCCACCATGAGACTGTTGCTTCAATGATGATGATGATTCTAACTGATAGCCTCTTAGCTCTTTGGGATCTCCAAAATTGTAATTTTCAATCAACGCGAGTTATCAAACTTTTTGAAGATCACCTAAAAAAACTGGAACTCGACTTATTCTTTCGAATTTGTCTGCACTCCAGGTATAACGGAAAATGAATGTAGATTCTTAAGCGAAATTCGCGTCAATACAGCAATCTCTAATTGAATTTCTCCTGAGATTTTTTTTTTTTTTTTTTTTGGAAAAATGACAAAGAAATGTAAATTTGATTGTAAATAATTTTGTCTTAATCCAGAGTTCTGTATACATATATATATAATACTTGTAAATAAAAATTAAAGTGTTTCCATGAACTTTTTTGAAGCAGTTATAGGCCGAGACTTTACTTTACATACCACGAGTAGCTTTGAGATTGTCCACTGGCTCTGGAGACAGAAGCTGATGATGGTCGATTTCAAGTTTTTCTTAATTCGAGTATCCTATATAATCTTTGTTTTTCGAGCTCCCATTTTTATTGTTCGAGTTCCTTTTATTCTCTTTCGAACCTGGGGCTAATAATTGTTTTTAACATTCCTTTTACAAAGTCAGGATCTTCGTTTAATTCGTTTTTTACAATAATCTTTTTAGGATCTATTATTGTCAATTCGGAAATTACTTTTTCTTATCAGACAACTCTAATAAATCTTTCTTATTACCATAAACGTCATTGTGCTTAGCAAAAAAGAAGTGCTCTTTTCAACAACAAAAAGCTCTTTATAACTGATGGCAATTTACTCATTGGCAGTAAAAGATATGCATGATATTTTGTGAATCATTAGCACCAGATTATATATATAACATATATTAACAAAAAATATAACATATAATTACCAATAATATATGAACACAAAAATCAAAATCTTATATTGCAGGAATACACATACAAGAATGCAGGTATAAATAATACACAATTCTTTCAATTTTAAAAAGCTAATGTGGAATTTTTTTTTTTTTAATGATATTTTTTTTTTTTTACCTCGGGTGAGAGATCAAGCATGTTAAAAAAAAAAAAAAACATTTTGTTTAAAATGGAACACTGACGTGTTCGTTTTGTTCTCTGACGAGAGATCAATATTATTCACGGTTGAACCCAAAATTTTCAAATAGCATGCTGTAATAATTTCACATTAAAATTTACAGAAAAAAGAAATGAAAGGAAAATTATTTCTTACTTGTAAGATCCCGCAGTGTTGGATCCTCACCGGCTGCACCAATAACTATTAGAGTGGGAAATGGTTATCTTGATCGAATAAAATTATTTGTTCTGCATTGAAAAACTCAATTTTTCTTTTAAAATGATTAGATGAAACGTTTAGTTGCAGTATTAAATTGAGTTTTTAAAGATTAGCCCAATTTTGAAACATGCATTGCAAAGAAAGCACAGCATACTTTTTACATTACTTCAGAATAAACACATAGAATACATGTTAATGGTCAGGTACCCTCTCAGTGATAGTCCTGCATGAAACCTGTTTTGCAAGAATGATCAAGAATACTTGATCTTTTCTCGTTTCTATTCCTTGTTTTCTCTCAACAGGAGATCTTGCTGAATGATCCAGCGTTCCCAAGAAAATATCCGAAAAGGAATATTATCCTTTTCTGGTCCTATCGTCTGCTATATAATTCCTGTGGTTCGGCAGACATGACTGCATTAATTGATTCAGCTAAAATGGCTTTGAATCTAAAACAACTCCAACTGTATGAATGTTCCGAAAACTTCCTCATCTGGTTTGACAAGGAATTAGATGAAATAACCTTTATAGAAAGAATAACCTTAATTTGTCGTTAAACCTGATAATAAAGATTTAATGAAATGAAAAAGTAATTCGAAGATTAGCTGCATTACAAGGTACATAAATAGAAAAGTTTCACTTTATCAAAGATGTAAAACGTAAAAATATTAAACTTGCATTTCAAAATACGAAGAACTTGATTTAAGATAGTATTTAGTCATAACGTCTAGACTAAATACTTATCTCATGATATTCTAAGTCGCCGTATGACTAATATTGAACAGCCAAATCGAGAATTGTGAACAGTTGGGAATGTTAATAAAAAAAAAATAGAGAGGGAATCGTAAATTTTTCATCACGTATCCGAAAAACAACTCAAATGCAAATTTTGCTTCAGCATCAAAAAAAAAACAACCGAAGATATTATATTAAAACAGGAGAGTCTCAAGACAGCCTGTTTGCATCTTCTTACTCTGAAAAATTAATTTCTTTCGTAGTTTTCCAGTAGCATGAAATTTATAAATATTCCAAATAAAGACTTATAAAATCTAATTATTGCTTTTTCTCCTTTCTAATTTAAATGAAGTGTTTCAAAAATTGGCAAAAGTAACAATTGTTCCTTTATTTGTATACAAAATTGTATATATATTTTTATGAAATATTAAAATAATTGTAATGCGATGTAAAAATAATTAATTTACATAGCGGTTACTATACTGCGTTGTGATCTTAGTGACTTCGATTCAAATCATGTTCATGGCATATGTTTTTGCCCTCCGATTTATTCAAAGTTTTTCCAGGAAATCGATACTATACATTATTTCAGTATTAAAAATTAAAAAATTCATTTTTTAGACCTTTTTTAACATAAAATTTGTGTATGTTTTTAATTTGCGTTAATTATAATTTACTTTTAATTTGAGTTAACTAATTGGATCAATTTTATTTTATTACTTTTTGCTTAGATTTGCTGCAGTCAACGAATCATGATAGCACTTAAAGGAAAGTAATCACTCAGTCACTCCTTGAAGAGGTTTGGTATGCCGCTCTACGGGCATCTTGTGCCCACTTTAGGCTAAATAGACCGGGATCTACAGTATAATGTGGATTCCGAACCACCAACAAACATCCCTGCCACCGCCAGGATTCGAACTGAAGCCTTCGATACCAACGGCCTAGAGAGCTAGCTAGTTGATCCCCTTGAAGAATGATGCTGTCATGCTTTTAGCTACAACTCCTTGCACCAAAGAAAGAAAAAATTTTGGAGAAAACTCCATGTAAAAATCAGCTTTAAATTTGGCTCAACCATGCATTCCTGCGGGAATTTTATAGTCGACAAAAGAACAAACAAAAAGGAACATTCCTTGGAAAACCAAAATTCATTTTCTTGGAAACTCTAGGTCAATCAAGCAGACCTGCTATGGAAAGGAAACAAGGAATATTAACAGGGAAAGACCTAGACTAGGGGAATGACTAGTTGACTTTAGTTAACTAACCATTCTTTAAAAACAGGTTTCATGGTGGACTTTATATATATATATATACGAAGAACATGATATTAGATTAGATTCGAGTTACAGTTCGAAACAGTCAACATTTCAGTGAAGTATTCGAAAGTGACTGATAAGATATCTAACCCTTAAGAGAACTTGTATTATAGGACTTTGCAGATGTGTTCGCGTTTATTCTTGAATATGATATGCTATATAATTTGATTGTGTAAAGTATACTGTGCTGTTATTCCAATAAATTACACTGAAGTGACAAAAGTCATGGGATAACAATATGCAAATTTTCAGATGGCAGTAGCATCGCGTAGAACAGGTATAAATGCGCAGTGCTTTCGCAGAGCTTTCATTTCTGTTCAAGTTATTCATGTGATGAGGTTTTGACGTGATGATGACCGCACGACGGGAATTAACAGACTTTGAACACGGAATGCTAGTTGGAGCTTGACGCATGGGTCATGTCATTTCGGAAATCATTAGGGAATTCAACATTCCCAGATCCACTGTGTCAAGAGTGTGCCGAGAGTATGAAATTTCAGGCATAACATCCCACCATGGACAGCGCAGTGGTCGACCGCCTGCACTTAACGACCGAGACCGGCGACGTCTACAAAGAGTCGTAAATTTTAACAGACAAGTAACACTGCGTCAAATAACCGCAGAAATCAATGTGGGACGTACAAGCGACTTGTCTGTTTGAACTGTGCGGAGAAATTTGGCTTTCTTGGGCTATTCCAGCAGAAGACCGACTCGAGTGCCTTTACTGACAGAACGACATCTCATGCAGCGACTCTCGTGGGCACGTGAGCATATCGGTTGGTCCCTAGATGAATGGAAAACCGTGGCCTGGTCCGATGAGTCACGATTTCAGTTGGTAAGAGCTGATGGTAGGGTTCGAGTGTGGCGCAGACCCCATGAAGCCATGGACCCAAACTGTCAGCAAGGCACTGTTCAAGCTGGTGGTGGCTCCGTAATGGTGTGGGCTGTTTTTTCATGGCATGGACTTGGTCCTCTGGTGCGACTGGACCGAACATTGACTGGAAATGCTTATGTTCAGCTACTTGGAGATCACTTGCAGCCATTCATGGACTTCACGTACCCAAACAACGATGGGATTTTTATGGATGACAATGCGCCATGTCACCGGGCCACAACTGTTCGCGATTGGTTTGAAGAACATTCTGGACAATTCCAACGAATGATCTGGCCACCTAGATCGCCCGACATGAATCCCATCGAGCATTTCTGGGACATCATCGAGAGGGCCTGTTCGTGCCCAAAATCCTGCACCATCAACGCTTTCACAATTATGGACGTCTATCGAGACAGCATGGCTCAATATTCCTGCAGAAGACTTCCAACGACTTGTTGAGTCCATGCCACGTCGAGTTGCTGCACTTCGCCGGGCGAAAGGAGGGCCGACACGATATTAAGAGGTATCCCATGACTTTTGTCCCTTCAGTGTATATGGCAATTAAATGTTTCATCTGATTATTTTAAGGGGGAAAAAAAAGAGTTTCCACTTACCTTTACTGGACAAGACCACTACCCCCAACTACCTAATCGTTACTCTCAGATTCAATAGAAAAAAAAAAGATGCAAACTGGCTGTCTGGAGCGTCTCTTATTGAAAAGATGCCTGTCTTTAAAAGATGTATTTGTTAAGAATGTATAACAACTTTTCACAAATAATGTAAATAATCTTTTTTTTTTAGAATAAAATAAATAATTAATCATTACAACACTTGTCTTGCTTATATTTTTGTAATATTGTAATATTTTCTGCTTTTGACTAGGTTTAATACCCTTCATAGAAGTGAAAAGTTGACATATTTTATAGCAGAATTAATAATAAGTAACACAACATTTGTGAAGCATTTTTATTATCTTTTTCATATCTAATATTCAACCTGATCTGATCTACAAGATGGTTCCACTAAATCCCTTAATAACACGTGTGCAAACTTGTCAATTTAAAAAATAAAAGTTTTAGATCATGAAGATTTTAAAAAAATGTAATAAATTAGATTAAGTTGAAAATGTACATTTATTTAGTGAAAATTTAATTAAACCAAAGTAAAATCAAACGTATAAAAATATATTTGTGAAAATGTTTTTAATGATTTATGAGATATAAAATTATTATATTTATTGTTAATTTTTCTTTTAAAAAATGAGGTATTTTTTATTTTTAAAAATTCATCGATTTAAAATCAAAACATTTTAATAAAAGTAATATCATTTGTTATGTATAACTTCGACTTTGATGTCTTAGTAGATTGACGTCGTGTTTGCGATGTGAAATAAATGGAAGAAAACTAGGTAAAAGTATTACGTCATTGAGTATGATATTTATAATAAAGTGTTGAATAATTATTGTAAGAAATTATACATGGTTATTTAATTTGAAAAATACCGTGATAGTGCTTTTTCAGGTATAACAATGTTTTATGTATTCGTTGCATAGGTATGCAATAATTTTCAACTGTTAAGTGTGGGAATTTTGATATTGTTTTTTCTGTTGTCTCTTTGACCTATTAAAATGACAATAGTAACAAAAGAAAGAGAAAAAAAACGTGATATCTCTTCAAATTCTTGCAATAACTAAAACATATTTGTTAAACCTATTAATTTTCAGGGTCAAAACGTGGTTGATTATATATTAGTTTCAGGTAGACTGAAAATTTAATCATTTATATATATTTTTTTTTTCAAATATAAATTTGTTTTTCTTGCAGTATCGAAGTATGCAATCTTATTGCATACTTTAAAATTGTTTAATAATTTTTCTAACAATATTTGAAGTGATAAATTTGGTTTTGTTTTCGTTCTAAATATAGCTTTTCCCTTTTTTTTTTTTTTTTTTTTTCTTTTTAATTTTATTTAACTTGAAAAAAAATCAATTTAATCTAATAGACTGATTGATAACTTAATATGCAAATAGATTTTAACTTCTTTTTTAATTTTCCTGTTTTTTAAACCCTGCAAGTATAATTGATGACTAAATTTGTTAACTAAGTTCATTAGTAAAATATTTTGTTTTTATTGTTGCATATAATACTCTTCCTCTATTTCTAACTTCTTTTTCTTTTCTCAGATTAAAAAATATAGAATAATTGAGAAGCTTCAGGTTCAAAGAGGCCACCAAGCGAGCTTATTGACTAATAGTGCCATAAAACTTATCCAGTGCATTTGTGGCACTGAAGGAATAATATGGGTATGTCAACCGACATGGCCCCAAGATATCTACCCGTTAATCCTGCTGGTCAAATGACCTATGTATTGGACACCAATAGTGTAAATCTTGGTCAGGTTCAACTGGCTGTCCCAGCTTCTGAAATTGTGCTGATTCAAGATGATAGCAAATCCATTAATTTATGTGAAAACTCTGTTTTAGTGGCAGACATGGCCCCCGAAAGTGTTGGGTGGCTTGGAAATAATGTTATTGTTTTAGTCTCTCAACCTCAAGAATTTGTGATGGTTGAACAAGAGGTTGTAGTTGATTCAAATGTTGCACAGTCATGGCAAATTGAAGAGGGAAGTAATGCATCTGTAGCCACAACAGCATTTGCCATAAAAGATAACCAAGAGGAATACGAACTGACTGAGGAAGAAGTATCAACCACGACTGTAGAAGATGCCAAATGCTGGTTTCGCGATTCTCTCATCACGACAGCAGCACTCTCAACACTTTCAACTTATGTGGAGTCTAATGGTTCGACTAAAGTTGGCTAGTGCTTAATATTTTTTTTATGTTTGAAAGGAGCCCCATTCCATATAAGTGAAATATAGTTAAACTTTAAATTTTGCTCATTTTTTTTCTGAATGAATAGTTAAGAAAAATTACATTGTTGTTTTGAATATTTTCGAGTTCATGTTTTTTAGATCAATGTATTCGTATGTATGTATAATGATAATTTTTTTATACCCAATTAACAATTTTTAAAAATGGTACACAGAATATGAAATGTTAAAAAAATTTATTAAGGCAAAAAAAAAAAACTTTATCTGAATTTGGGAGAAATATCTCTTCAAGAATTATTTTTGTAATTGACTATTATAATCTTTTTTTTTTTTTTTAATTAGCAAATTTATTGAAGCTTTAAATAACATAAGTGATATTCTTAATGAGATTTTTTTTTCCCCTTAACACAGAAACATAAAATAAACTTTTTTTTAACTGATGATTCTCGAGTAATTATTAATATTGTTATTTAGCAAATTAAAGTAGTTATTGAAATATAGTTCTATAAAATTTAAAAATCAAGTGCCCTTTAATTTTTATTTTGCTTTTTTAAATCACTTTATACTTATTTGTTGAGTTTCATAAATTTTTCTGAAGTATTAAATATAAATAAGAAATATTAAAATCAGTAAGTTTACCTTCATAAGTATACAAAATTATTTGCTTATCTTTAAATATTAAAATTATGTTTTTCAAAATCTTGCAATTTATTTTTATTAGTTGCAACTTTTTCATTCGAATAAGTTACTGAATGATTTTATAAGAACATCGGTGATATTTTCAGGAAGAATTGATAATATAACAATGTTACTTGTGGAACTCAGGGTAATATTACTAAGAGCTCGGGTTTTAACCAAATAAAAAAAAAATTACAAACACAATCATTATTTACATACTTGAAAATATGTATTTTTATATTGAGTTTAATTTACTCAATTAGCTTATTTAAGAACTTAAAACTGTTTATAGTAAATTGTTTTTTATGTAATTAGGATTTTGTACATAGAGGATTATTAATTCAAAATTTATTTTTTTTAATATTTTATTTTAAAGTTTTAGATAGGTAAGGCTTATCTATTTTTTAATAGAATGTTGAGTAATCTGTCTAAATATTTTGGACTCCTTCCCTTCCCCATTTTTTTTTTTTAAATTGTAGATGGTGCTGCCTCTCATTATTTTTCAGTAATAATATGCAATCTTTAATTGTATTTTAAAACTACAATTATAAATATGATTATCGAAAATATGTGATGTTATATTATATAATTTGTATCTTAAAAAGTACATTGAAAAATGGAATTGTAATCGGACCGCTTATCGCATGAGAAAAAAACTTGGCTAGCAGTCAAGTATATTCGGAAAGAGTAGTGTCATGGGGAGGAAATGCTATTCAGGAGAAATTTGAATTGCAATATAAAGAATTTTAATTTTTAATAATGAAATTTTTAAATGGCAAAATATTTTTAGAAAAACTAGACTTAAAACTTCCACACCATTTATGATACTCTTTTCCATTTAAAGCAGCTTTGCATGTCACATGTTTGATTAACACCCCTAGCAAGTCATTCATCCATTCTTAAACATATTTACTATTCTATGCTGTCTGGTTGAATTATAACTATTCTGTAATTATTTTATCTTAATTTAAGGAACGGAAAGATAAATTATTTTATAAATGAGAAATCTTAATAAATTCTTTATGCATGAAATTTATAGTAGTACATGTTTAGGGTACTTGAAGTTATTTTAAATTTTTCTCTTAACCAAAAACTTTTTCCAAGTATTTAATAGATTCTTATAAACCATGTTTATAAATTCATACAACGTGAGGTCGAACTAGCTTGCATTGTTCTTTTACTTGTGTGTCAAATAGCAAAATATTTTGAAAAATTGATGATTTAGTACCAGTTTAATTAGCTTCTCATTTCTCACCTTTAATGAATTACTAAAGATTATGACTTGATTGGATTTATATAATTACATATTTTGATTTAAAAATAATTGTGTTTGGTAAATCTATAATTGTTTTCTTTATTTAAATTTAAAATTTTCAAATTATTGTTGATTATGTTTTACCTAAGTTCATTTTGATATTAATTTATCAAATTTTTTTAAACTGTAATTGGATAAATTGAAATAAAGCAGCTTGACAGTGAGGATAAATCTTGAAAACATGTTAAGCATAATTATCTTATCAGCATTTTAAAAATGACAAAATTGATGTAATCAATAATTATTATATAATTGTCTTGATTAATTTTTACGTGATACTCATTAATCTTTTATTTGTTCTAAAATATATAGAATGATTAGTTTCTTTTGTGCCAAAAATAAAATCTTGTGTAAGGAAAGGAGTATTGTTATGCTCGTCTTTCAAGAGAAATCCTCGTACTGTTGTTTTTACTTACAGAATAGTACTTTCTACATGTTGATTTTATGTTGAACTTATGTGATTTTTTTTTTTTTTTTTTTTTTTTAGAGTGACTTTTATTAACAAAACATTATCATTTACTTAAGAGTAGTGGGAAGGGGGGGACCCAAGTTCAATTTATATTTTGTGTGCTGTGCTATCAAATTAAGAAATGTTAAATCGTTGTATTTCCAGTACGAAGTATTAATTCTTCTTAAAATTTTTGTCTTTATTGCCTATACATAAGTAGTAATATGACAGAATGAATGTTTAATATATTAGTGGCCAGTAAATGTTTTTGAACTCCTTCAGATAGGTTGAAAAACATATTTTTTGGAAAATAAATATGATTAAAAGAAATGTTTCCTGTTGCTGTGAAAATAGGAACAAAGATATTTTAAAATGGTACAAGTTATTTTTAAGATATAATGAATGTAATTCGAAGAATTTTTAAAATGTGTTATGGAAAGAATGACTCGACTGACTTAGTGACTCAATGGTTAGTAATAAAACTTAATTTATTACCACCTTAAAATGTGTAAATATCTTGTTTATAATTTCAAAAATGTTGGTTTTGGATCATCATGAAAAGAGAATGTATATATGTATTTTTTTATTAGGTTAGAAGTAATTGTGATTGAAACAATGCAATATTTTTTTTATAGAATTAGTTTTATTTGCTGAACAAAAATATAATTGACTTCTCCTGTAGTACAAATCAGAAAAAGAATGTATGTATTTTTAAAAAAAAAGTAAACCTTTTTTTGGGATAAAACCATTTGCTGGGCCCGGAGTGATATATCTAATCATTATGTTTTCTTTCAAATTCAAATGTAGTCATTGACAATTATGAATTTGTGATAAGAATTATCAATAATGTTTTTGATTAATATAGATTTTATCTTGACTTTTATGCATAGTTGTTACAAACAATGTCTAAAAAGCATTTGCTTCTGTTTACAGCCATGTGATAAACTTGTTAGTTATTAGTTATATGTTGTTTATAAGTGCTCATTTGAATAGCAGGCTCTGTTGATCCTGTATCTGCTTTTTTGAGTATCCAATACTTTTGAAAGTAAGTCAAAACTTCGGGGCTCCTCTTCACGTTGTGTGCCTTTGGTGCTAGTCTCGACATATGTGTAAAATGTAAAACTGTGGACTCCTGTGATATGTTACATTCAATAAATAAATGGAAACTGTATATTTTAAAAACATTTTCCTGCCGATTATATTTTTATAATGGTGCTGCTGACTACTAAAAGTTGCCATTTATATGTGTATTCATATAAAATATACAGTAAACTCTTGTATAGTTATTTCTCGATTAAATATATGAAATCTTAAATGGCAGGGATTTTTTTTTTTTTACATTAAAGTTAATTTCTTTTGTACAGCTACTAGAAATATTTAAAATTACTTCAACTAAAATTAAATTTTATTAAAAACTATGATTTTTGGGTGTTTTAATTCATTCAAGACAATTAATAACTTGTATATAAATTGTTTCTGTATAATTTTTTGTATATGTGTGTTAAAAAAATCATTCAGTTTTAACCAACAGCCGTAAACCACGACCTCAATTTAAAAGTGAAGAGTTTATTGTATAATATGTGTGCACTGTGTTATTTTGTAGGAAACCTCGCATGAGGGATTAGTTCCCAAGTGTTGTGACTGTGTTTATGAGTGAAAGTTGTGTATAAGGCAGTATTTGGCTGTTAAGTGTTAATATTTAGTTTTCCTGTATATGCAGTGAATTATAAATAAAGTTTGTTTTAATAAAAGTATACTGATTGAAATCTTTACCAATTACAACTTTTTGTTAAATTCCATAATACACATCTTTAATTAGTAATTCATTTATACATATATTTTTACAATACATTTAATTTTTTTTAATCTATAAAATCTAATAATCTATTAGTAATAAATTGAAAATTAAGTCATCTAATCTAATCTGTTATCTGATTAAAATAAAGCAATAATCAAATTATTGCTTTATATTTAATCTGATAATGGGGTGATAAAAATATACTTTATCATATGACTGCTACATAATAATCACAGAACATATATCTTCCGAGTTAATAATAAGTTTGTATTTCTATTTGACAAAAACAAAATGTTCATCAAAATATTTTCAAGCATATCCTTAAAAATTACATAATTCAAGTATAAAGGGTTAATTACTTTTTTTCCATGTTTTTAGTTTATTAATAATTTTGTTTAATCATTTGTATTTTAATGGTGAAAACCATAAATTTATTAAATGATGAGGGGAAAAAATTTGCAGTCTTATATTTTTAAACTTATTTGTGTTGAGTTTTTATTGCAAAACTAACTAGGTTTTGTTCATTATAACAGATGTTTTTATCAAAGATTTATTATAATAAAAAATCATTTGTACTTATTCTCTTAGACTACTGTAATTTGTCTGTTAATTTATTGGTATTAAAATATAAATTTTAATAAATATAATGGATTGACATTGCCATTCATTAAAAAGCAAAATAAAATTACTACTACTACTTATAAAAAGTATTTTATAAAAACTTTCATTCTTCCCTGCTAACAAAGAAGGAAAATGTATATATGTTTGTGTATTGTACTTTTCTGATCAAAAGTAAAAACTTGTCAGAATATGTTTGGAATGAGTGCTGTTTTAGTTATACTACAATAAATAATTGAATATGGAAGATTTTTATGGAAAAAAATATTACTTGGATATCAGTACTGAGTTTTTTTAAAAACATTGGAACAATATTTTTTTCATTAAATATGAAAAGTGGATAAATAGGTAATTTTATTTTAACAATAAATGTATGTTTGTAAACTAAGAGGTTTTTATCAAACTTTCTTATAAATTAGAAAAAAATTCCATTTTGACAGTGGCAAAAGTGGTGCTGTATACTAATTTGGTCATTAAAATAAGTATTAAATTAATTTTAAAAGTACGTTCTACATGATTTAACATCCATTAAATGTTAATTGAAAAAAATTCTTTGGCAATTACATTTGTTTCTTGAACATTTTCAACTCGATTTTTGCAAAAAGGTTGTTTGAATACACACATTTTTTGTCACATTCAATCGTTTCGAGTCATTTGTCGTTGCCTCTATCAATTGTGATCGAGTTTTGGTGTGAAAATTTACTACTAGAAAAAGTGAATAGTAGAAAAGTAGTCGCTATATTGCGGAAATATCGATGAGTTAAAAGATGCCGTGAAAATAGCATGTTTGAAAAAAAATGTAGAACTTTTGAAAAATGATGATTTTGATTGATGAAAAATGTAGAACTTTTAAAAGTGCCACGGTAACGTCGACAGAAACAGAGGTCTAAGCTATTTCTACTGTCAAGTACGATCAACAGCCTAGAAAAACAATGCCTGGGTCCAATATCAAGGACACGGGATATGCCATACACTAGAGTACGGTAAAATCGTAAATTGGCTAGGCATGTTATCCTTAAAAAAAGTCCCTCTTAATCGATGTTTGAAGGAGATGCACAAATTTCGCTCTGATGTCCCTAGCTCGCTCGGTACATCATCTTAAAAAGCGCAATTTCCCCTCTATGGTACAGTGAATAGCTTCTTTGGTAAATTAGCCATTAAATGTTCCTTCCATCATGTAAACGATTCTTTTTTTTTTCTTAAATTTGTATGTCTATTTTATCGCCCATAACCAGCCTGTAGCACCATTTTTGTCTCTGGTGCCAAAATGTTTTGTTTTTTTTCTTTATAAATCGACTTCCCATAGTCTATGTGTATGGTGTATATACTACAAAATAGTGTTGCATTTGCTCCAATACATTCTTTATAATTCAGCCCTGAACCCCCATACTTTAGTGAAGGCCAACCTGCATATATATTTTTAATTAAATGTATCATTAACGGATTTTATTTTTTTTCTTACTATATTCGAAAATAGTAAGAATAATACAGAGTTTTATTTTATCTTTCTCTGCTGAAGTATGTATTCTAATTTAATACAATATTCTAATTTAATAACTAATTTAATACAATATAAATTCATATTATAAATATATAAATAAAACAGCTTCAAAAGAAGATCAAAATATGCAAATTTTTTCCACTTAATATTTGTATTGATTTTTTTTAAAAGAATAAAATGAAAGTCACATAAGCCACACATACAAAACTCACTAAATTTAGTGTAAAAAAAAATTTATTATATCATGACTATAAATAAACTATTTGTCAAATAAAATTTCAGGACAGACTTTTATTTTTTTTTAACACTAAATATAAATTTATATCTAAGTACACTACGCTGCATTTACATTAGCAAATCAGTCAGATAAATACAAACAGCCACTTAACCAGCAGTGGCTGTCAAAGCTATAAAACTTTGACAGATTTGTTATCATGTATAACATGAATAGTTTAATCTGATACAGACAAAAATAAAGATCCCTAGAGGGGAAAAATAAATAATTTCTATGATATATATTCTTCATCTGCAAAATATTAATCATCCAGTCCATAAAATTGCTAATTTTCGGCTTTTTTTAAAAAAATGAAATAAACTTAAATGTTTATAAAGTAAATCAGCTAGTTTGTCTTCCTTTTTACAAATTTTAGAAAGGGTCTTCGTCACATTAGAGGTCTATGAAGCATGTTGACAAACTTACAGCTCAATAGTTCATTGCTAAAAGGTATCTGCCTTTAAGTGTATCGTAAGTACTGAATATCAAAGCACTGATACTGTTATTAAGCAGATAAAAGTAATTACAAATTTTTGCAAGATGTTTTACTTCTTTCTATACAAACATGCCAAAATAGTTTAAACTAAAATACACTATCACAGAATTGAATTAAGTTATACTTTACATTGGTACAGTTTCTCATCATTTCTGACAAGAGATTTGGATTAACTGTTAGTACAAATTTAATAATATTTCTAAAAAAAATGCTAATTATATCCATGCACTGACAGCTCCAACAATACCTAATTTTGTAGCAAAAATTGTTATCCGAGGTATTTTTTTTCTCTTCAAGTTAAGCTTTTTTTATATAGCAAGTACAATACTAATTCAATAATTATTCTTATTCCTACGTATAAAAATGCATCTATTTTACAGGAATTTATTTTTATATATATATATAAAACCTTTGGTCCTGTTTGTGCAGCTTTTTCCAACATTTAACACTGCAGTTTAACAATATTCAACACCTTACCATATTAGGCTCATTATTTATAGTTAGTATCGCTGGTTAGGTCCGAAATGTAACGTTGAAAGATGTCAGTTCCATCGGACTGAGGTGAACTACGGTGCTGTTCCAAACTTTGCCTTCTGACATAATTCCTGTCAGAGATGTTTTATGCACCGATGACAGCTGCACCGTTTTGAAATCCAGCCTTATGCTGTTTTCTTTGCGAGTGGTACAAGACGTCTCGTCCCAGCTCTTCACGCGACAGCTGACGCCTTTGTGGTGCACGATCAACAAGCTGCTGTTGGAAGGGACGTCGAAGTCATCGTGGGCTGGCATCGTCCTCAAGTTGAACAATTCCACATTGCAGGGGAAGGAGGATTCCAGAAACTCGACTTTTGATTTCAGATTCCTTTGTTCGAAACTGTGAGTGGCTACCACTATGGGAGGGTGGGCGATCAGGGATGACAGTATGTGGGAGTTGAGGGAGAGCGTTGGTACTTCCTCAGTGGAATCTTCCTTTACCGCTTCCAGAAGCAACCAGAATTGGGCCATGGTGCGCTTGTTGTCCATCACTCCTTCCCCTAAACCTCTGTTATCATCACCCCTCAATCTGCGGTCCAGCATCACTTCCATCCAACCAGAACTTAGGCTAGCCACGCCGTGGGCCTGAGACATCAGCACCGTGAGACGAGACTGCTCATCCTCCAGAAAGATGGCCGATGTGGCTGGATAGTAATTCGCCTCCAACGGCAGATAGCTTAGGGTATTTCGTTTAATCATCTGGAATCCATTAGCATCGGTGTAAAACGAATTACCACTCTTGATATCCGATTTTACGCGCATGAATAACTCCAGGTTCACGTCGAACAGCTGAGCGATGTCCGATGTCACCTCCAACTCGACACCGTTGCCTAGTGGACTGGAACTGTGATAAACCCTCTGCGTAACCATAACGACGTTAGAGTACACTGCGGTCACCTCCGAACAGATTGGACCTTTGACAATGCGAATGATAGGAAATCGGCCGGATATGTTTTGCACCGGATCATTTGTGAGTGGATGGAATAAGTAAGCACCGCTTCTGAATTCTTCAGACCTGTAGGCTTGCAGGACCAACGCAACTTTATTGATGACATTGTAGTCTTTCAGCTCGATACTCTGCAGCAGACCGCTCTGTTTGGAAAACCTAGCGTTAATGAGTGGGGTCGCTAGTTCTATGTCAACGTCCGAGGGACTCTGAAAGGAGAAAATGGAATTATGCGGCTGCTTGGCGAATGCGTCATTCAGGGTGATGGCCACCTGGGATCTCGGACGAGACACCCGATCGGTTGAAATCACTGTGAAAGTAGTCAGGGATAGAGGAGAGAGTTCAGCTATAAACAGAAGCTCGTAAACGTCACCTAAGACTGCAACAGAACCATTCCACGCCGGATTGATCTGAATCGGAATTTCTTCTCCATCGGGACCCAAAACTTTCACGAAAGCATTTCCCACTCGCAACCTCACTGGTTCACTGACGCGGCGAGCCTTAGAATTGAAAATCACAACTTTCCTTCCTTGGGAAGGAATACTCAGAGGAACTTTTTCTGGCAGTTTGTCGTATTGGGACTGGTCAATGTCCGGATAGAGGTAGGAAGTCAGAGGATGGGCTGGTCGTAAGTCCACGGATCGTTTCACAGCCTCCTCAGCCATGACATATAGAACAGCATGCGCAATGATACCTTTGGTTTCCTTTATTCCTCTGAACAGTCTCATCCCGTAGTCGGCCGTCACGGCTTCCTTCGAAGTTCCTGTGATGGCATCATGATGCTGGAACAAACCTAAGCTGTCTCTAGCGAGGGTCAAATATGCGTAATCTTGGTCCAACCTCCGCAACAGGTGAAGTAGATTGTGCTGGGCTGCAAACGCTCTCGAGAAAGAGAACAAAATCTCGGCTCCTCTCAACCAATGCTGGAGGTCCCTGCACATATGTTTCCAATAGGGACGCGTCGTGAAATATCCACTCCAATACGACGGATGTCCCTCCCCGTAGATGTCGCCATACGTGTGGAAATCACCCGTCAGACTTGGAATGTTCTCATACCCGATGGAATGCATCCTCTTGTGAACTAAATTGAAGTAATCCCGAAGCGTCCCGAATCTGACATTCGCATTCCAGTCGCTTCTCGAGTTGATGTACTCCATGAGCTTGGCATAGTTCTCGTACTGCTGATCCCATTCAGTGTCATGGTTGTACCGGAAATCGTCTCCCAGAGGAATGAGTACCACGTTGTGGGGAAAGAGGGAACCGATCCTACCATACTGACCCAGCAACAAGTCTGACATTTCTGCCACCTTCTCAGGAGTGACGGGAGACGCTCTGCTTTCAGAATATTCTCCAGGAATACGCCTGAAGTCGAATTGTAAGCAGACGTCCGGATCCGGCCCGCAAGAGTGTTTGATGCTGTACAGATCGAAGGGCATCATCTGGCACATGATGTCTGAGGTGTGGTTAGTGGGCGACAGATTGTCGAACTCTTGTCTCCAAAAGAAGTTGAGCTGTCGCTTTTCGGCGAGGTATGCCTTCCAAGCGTAGTGCGTTCGTTGTATCACCATGTTGCGCATGCCAGTGGCACGCAACATGTAAGCCACTGTTGATGAATGCCCGAAAGAATCCACTGACCACGCCGACCGCGGAGTGATGCCGAGGTTGGTCTTCATCCACTGGTGGCCTTCGATGAGCTGGTCCACCATGCCATAAATGTGTGCTGCAGCTTCGTCGGTCATCACCCATCCGCCAGTCAATATTTCCAATTGACCTTTCCTCAAGAATTGCCGCACTTGATCTCGAAGATGTGGACGATTCTTTAAACTGAAAAAATATATATTCAATTAAATAAAATATATTTTTTTAATGTCATTGGACTGGTTTTATAAAAGGTATAATAACAGATAGTGTCTTTAACCACTCAGACATTCGTGAGATATTTATACCGTCTACACACGGTTCAGAATGTGCGTAAACACATGCACATGTTTAAATTTTGATCTAGATTACTTTAACTCCCTTAAAACTATATGGACACTCGATAATCCGGAAAAATCGTTCATCCGGCAAGGCCGAACGTGTTGAATTACAGATAGGTTTATTGCACTTATTAGTTGGCTATGTATCTGTGGAATTGCTCTTTGGCCAATATATAAGAAGTTAGATCAAATCCATAGTTTAGATTCTACAAAAAAGAAGAAGCTATAAAAACATTATTGCAGATTTCTATTAAATATTTTTAATACCGAAGTAAATTCATCTAATAATTTAATATTAAAGAGAGCCAATTTCCAGCTATATATATAGTACATTTTATTTAGGTTTCATGTTATTTGATTGGCTAAAAGTTAATAAAAACAGAAGTATTTCCACCATGCGATTCTGGTGTGTGGATATGCTTGGGATAGAGGGATGTATGTGGAGTCATATAAATAAATATTTATGGTATAATATAAATAAATATTTATGATATACACGAATAAGATCATATATGTATTCCACCAAAGATATTTAGAATTTCATCAAACGTAGTAAGTCTTCTACTCCAGTTATCACTAGCATATTGATAATAATATGACTATATATTGTTATAAAAGTGGCACTCGAAAATATAAAATTATCATATTTCAGTGAGGTATACCTAAAAATGACGTACGTATGATAATAATATAATGGTATAAAATGTTCGTATTAAACACAAAGTCGATATAGGTGTAGAGAAAGAAAATACATCGCCAAATTTGTGGTTACACAAATATAGCAGTTGAATACCAATTTCTCAAGCAAGATTTTTTTTTTCCCCTACAAGATGTCTGTAAAGCTATACAAAAATTCTACTTGAAAAATAAGTAAATAATAAAACACAATTTAGGTTAAAATATAGGATTATTAATTTGTTAATTATTTTTTTCTGCTTGATAGTCGGTTTCTATAAGTGGATCACCGATTATGTGGTGTAAGGTTAAATTATAACCGCGAGAGGTCGCGGTTATAACTGGTAACAGTGACCAGTAACTGTGGTCCAGTGCGGTAAGTAGCAGTTGCGGTGAGATCTTGACACCACGAGGTGAACGCTAGGAGCGTCAGATAAAAACAGACGGTCAGGGACCGGCTTTGGTTTTTAGATATCAATAGTATTGTAGAAGTGGCACAGGGTGCCAAGTGTATGTATGTGTTCATAGTGTAAATAAAATAGATAAATAATTGTAAAGAGAGTATTCCATCCTGACACAACGAGATGCTAGTATAGTAGCTAACACTTCAGAAGTGGGATTGACCTTGGAGGACCGGATGTTGTTAGCAGAACTCAAGGCTTACTCCAAGCTATTTAAGGTATGTGGCATGAATTTCTAGAAACTCAGTGTTGGTGCAAATTATTCTTTTTTTTAAAATTTCTGTGTAAAATTCTTGAGGAGTTAATTTCTGTGTGAAATTGTATTGAAGATTTTAAGAATTGATTTGATTTTATGTGTTAAACTGTTCGGAATTGAAATAGTGTTGAATAGTTAAAATTTAAATAGTGTGTAAAAAAAAAAAAAAAAATGGCATATCTCGCAAAAGCGAAAAAGATAGATTTAATTTCTTTAGCAGAATAATTAAATGTAAAATTACCCGATAACACAGTTGTTGTCGAAATTAAAGAGTTAATTACTAAAAGTAAATATTATGATGAGGAATTCACGCGTGAATTACTAAAAACTATGATTTCTACTAGAGAGTTAAAGGAGCGCGAGTTCAGGCAGTTAAGGGAGTTGAAGGAGCGCGAGTTAGAAAGACAATACGAATTAGAAAAATTAAAAATACAACATAGTAATGTGTTAAGAGAAAATAGAAACGTAAATGAAAATTTCTAGAGATTGCAGGATAACTAAAATAATGCAACGCTACGAAATGAGCGATGGGGACATAAGTTTTTATTTAATATTGTTTGAACGACAAGCGAAACGCTTAAATTTAAGTCATGAGAATTGGGTTAGTCATTTAGTGAATTTATTGCCCTATGAAATTAACCAAATTATCGCAAGAGTTCCGGAAGAACTTTCGAATGATTATGGGTATATTAAAGATTTGTTATTAAGAAAGTTTAAATTAAGCGCGCATAAATTCAGACAAAAGTTCTTTGGGCACACAAAACTATCGAAAAATACATGGGGAGATTTCGGGTATGAGTTATAAAATTATTTCGATGAGTGGTTACGCGGCACTAATGTGAATGACTTTGATAGTCTTAGAGAATTAATTATAACAGACCAATTAAAAAGAAAAGTTCCTATTGTAGTAAAAGAACATTTTGTAGACGAGTGGGTCAGAACAGTTAAGTCATCCGAATTAGCAGATAAACTTGACGAATATGAAAATGTAAGAAATGAAAGCGAACTGCCCAAAATTAAGAATTTGAATCAGAATATGTATGAAAAAGAATGCGATTTTAGGCCTAGACAGAAATTCCCACGGAATGAGCCGACGGGGTGTAATGAAAGAACAGACCAAGAACGAATGTTTTACAACCGGAAGCTATAATAATAAATACTGCGGTTACACACAATGGCGGGGTCCAATTCAGAAAGATAAGAGATGCTTCGTTTGTAACCAGAATTCGCATTTCGCTAGAGATTGTCCAAAACAAAAATATAAATTTGATCGAATTAATAAAGAGCAGAATTTTAACACTCGAGAGGGAATTGAGCGAAATGAAAGCAGCCATATATATAAAAGAGATCACAACTTGAGGGCGGCATGAGTAAGGCATCATCTTGCATTAAAATTGCGAGGATAAACAAGTGTCCGTTGGAATTTGAAGCTCTGATTGATACTGGGTGCAATTCCGTTATTTGTAGGAATTCCGTAGCAAAGAGGTTAGAATTAAAAATAGACCCAGCTTCAAACGTAATGTACGGTTTTGGGAATATTAAGATGTGTGCAGCGCGAGCGCTAGGAAAGGCGAAATGGAGCGTTGAAGAAAAAGGTTGAAATGCTTATTGTTGGAGACGACGCCTTACCGCACGATTTGTTAATTGGGAGATCCCTTTCACGGGAAAACATATCGTTTGCTCGCATTGGAAATAAATTTCATGTTTGTTATGCAGAAGATAACCCGTTTGCTAACATGGAATGCGAAAGAAATTCAGTGAATTTTGTTAGAGCTCAGACAACTTTGGCGAATGACGGCTCAGTAAATATAAAGGGAAAAGAAGGGTGTTGTGATTCCTTGTTAGAAACAAAAGGTGGTGAAACTATAGTTCCAATTAATAATATGGGGGGATGGAAATGTATTATTGAAGGAAAATCAATGTGTAGGAACAGTAATTGAGTTAGACCCCAATTGTTTGGTCAATGAGGAGGAGAGTTGTTACGCGGATGTAATAAAGGAAAATAAGCGCTTAATCGAAACGAGCGAAATTAGATTAAATGAAGAAACGCCAATTGAGGATAAAAGGGAAATTTTAGAGTTAGGGATTGCTTTGAAATGAAATTGAGTGAATTAAGATGTGCGACATTAACTAAGATTGATAGAATAGTTCTAGATTAACTAATGCACCAACAGAGTTTCAGAGGTTAATGCACCATGTCTTAGGACCACTATTGAATATTAAAGCTTTGATTGAAAAGAAGTTTGATCTGGAAGTTTATGAAACGATGTCCGTTGACGAATAAGTCCTTATTCAAAGAGGTGATCCTGAATTGGATAACATCATTTCCAATTTTAGGAAAAGAAAATTTGAAAGACACAAGGACTGGGACTTGAGAATGAAAGAACTGGACAGAAATCTAAACAATGCTTTAAGCAAAGCAACCAACAAGAATCCTTTTCAAATGCTACACGGTTACTCATCAAGATTCAACGATGAAATTTTAAGAAAACAAGCTGATAGAGAATGTGCAGAAAAAGATGAAGGACGCTTACAACAAGAAAAAGTGCGGAACTACCACTTACGAGTCAGGACAAGCTGTGGTTAGGAAAAGGACTCCGATACCGACAGGAAAACCAACAAAGACCCAACCATATCGAGGTCCTGACTGCTACCAGTCGATACCTACAGAGTTACTCAACTTGGAGAAAAGAGCAAAGGACATTCTTACTCTACCACATGTAAGCCAGCTAAAGGCATGGCCGAATTAAATTGATTCTGATAGAGAGGACTCGTCAGATGAATTTACTGACGTTTCAGGCAATGAACTTAGTGACTCTAACCTAAGACGTGCCTGCATAAAGACAATCTCCTACGGAAAATGATAATTCAATATGAGTGACTTGATATAACTTTTAACTGACTTGGTTTAATTGAATTTACTTGATTTAATTGCTATTTACTGATTTTTATGTTGATTTAATTGATTTTATTGTGTTGCTACTGGTTTATATAAGTAATTTGATTTAGTTTTAATTCCAATTTGCTTACATTGAATTTAATTGACTTATATGTTGTTTACTGATTTTTATATGTATTGAATTAAATGGTTTATTTAGTCATTGATGAGTATGTAATTAGATAATCATGTGAATAATTTCTAATGATGTTTATTATAATGGTTACCTTATTTTATAACTTTAGTAGTTCATTCGAGGGCGAATGATTGTCAGGAAAGGCCGAATGTAAGGTTTAATTATAACCGCGAGAGGTCGCGGTTATAACTGGTAACTGTGACCAGTAACTGTGGTCCAGTGCGGTAAGTAGCAGTTGCGGTGAGATCTTGAGACCACGAGGTGAACGCTAGGAGCGTCAGATAAAAACAGACGGTCAGGGACCGGCTTTGGTTTTTAGATATCAATAGTATTGTAGAAGTGGCACAGGGTGCCAAGTGTATGTATGTATTCATAGTGTGAATAAAAAGATTAGTATTATTAAAAAGAGAGTATTCCATCCTGACACAACGAGCTGCTAGTATAGTAGCTAACATTGGAAAGCTAAACTTCCGTTTTAAAAGCGGAAATGGAAGAAATGATTGCATGTTAGGGATCTAATCAAATACATATGTGGTGCAAATCAATTTTGAAAGAAAAAATTTAGCAGTTATTGATCCAATTTCTTTTTTCATTTAATTTTTCTTTTAATAGCATGCGATTTAAGATTTCAATTATTAAAAATTAGAATTATTTTTATTGTAATCAAAACCCTTCTGAATCTCCTTTGCACTCGATTTTGTTTGAATACGTCCGAATTTGCTTGCCACATTTCTGCACGATGGGTGTACGAAGTATATATAGGCATTTTATGTTTTGTTGCATGATATTACAATTCAATTTTATCAATACACTGAAGTGACAAAGGTCATGGGATACCTCTTAATATCGTGTCGGCCCTCCTTTCGCCCGGCGAAGTGCAGCAACTCGACGTGGCATGGACTCAACAAGTCGTTGGAAGTCTTCTGCAGGAATATTGAGCCATGCTGTCTCGATAGACGTCCATAATTGTGAAAGCGTTGATGGTGCAGGATTTTGGGCACGAACAGACCTCTCGATGATGTCCCATAAATGCTCGATGGGATTCATGTCGGGCGATCTAGGTGGCCAGATCATTCGTTGGAATTGTCCAGAATGTTCTTCAAACCAATCGCGAACAGTTGTGGCCCGGTGACATGGCGCATTGTCATCCATAAAAATCCCATCGTTGTTTGGGTACATGAAGTCCATGAATGGCTGCAAGTGATCTCCAAGTAGCTGAACATAAGCATTTCCAGTCAATGTTCGGTCCAGTCGCACCAGAGGACCAAGTCCATGCCATGAAAAACAGCCCACACCATTACAGAGCCACCACCAGCTTGAACAGTGCCTTGCTGACAGTTTGGGTCCATGGCTTCATGGGGTCTGCGCCACACTCGAACCCTACCATCAGCTCTTACCAACTGAAATCGTGACTCATCGGACCAGGCCACGGTTTTCCATTCATCTAGGGACCAACCGATATGCTCACGTGCCCACGAGAGTCGCTGCAAGCGATGTCGTTCTGTCAGTAAAGGCACTCGAGTCGGTCTTCTGCTGGAATAGCCCAAGAAAGCCAAATTTCTCCGCACAGTTCAAACAGACAAGTCCCTTGTACGTCCCACATGGATTTCTGCGGTTATTTGACGCAGTGTTGCTTGTCTGTCAGAATTTACGACTCTTTGCAGACGTCGCCGGTCTCGGTCGTTAAGTGCAGGCGGTCGACCACTGCGCTGTCCATGGTGGGATGTTATGCCTGAAATTTCATACTCTCGGCACTCTCTTGACACAGTGGATCTGGGAATGTTGAATTCCCTAACGATTTCCGAAATGGCATGACCCATGCGTCTATCTCCAACTAACATTCCGCGTTCAAAGTCTGTTAATTCCCGTCGTGCGGTCATCATCACGTCAAAACCTCTTCACATGAATAACTTGAACAGAAATGAAAACTCTGCGAAAGCACTGCGCATTTATACCTGTTCTACGCGATGCTACTGCCATCTGAAAATTTGCATATTGCTATCCCATGACTTTTGTCACTTCAGTGTATAACAATGTATGATATTACAATTGTTACAAAGTAAATCATTGTTACAATTGTTGTAATATCATACAGCAATTGTTGTATAACAACAATTGTTGATAATTTAAATGATTTACAACATCATATATATTGTTGTAAATCATTGCAATTGAATTTTATCTATATAACAATATGTGATATTACAATTGTTACAATGATTTACAATATGTTGTATGATATTACAATTCAATTTTACCTATATAACAATGTATATATCTTGTAAAATGAAATGCAGCGAACTGTTATATTTTTCTTGTAGAGCAAGAAAGATATATTACTAACAAAAATTTATATATATATATAAGAATTGTTCTTTTCTTAACAGTGCTGTACATATCCAAATGTTATTTTTTTCATAAAAATATAATACTGTAAAAAATTTCACGTAATCCATGATCAATGATAATACGTCATCTTAATATTCCCTGACTGATTACAAGTTTTAATAATGGGAATTATTGCATGGTTAAAAAAACCTTACTATTAAATTATTATTTCATAAGATAGAAATATTTATTGCATAATTTGTGGAAACTAGGTTCTATAGAACATCTGATGGTACAATAACAAACAGAAAATTTCAATGAGTAAAGGAATTTTAAACACTTATTTTGAAAAAATTATCAGAAAATGGTAAATTGTGTTAATGCTGCAAAATAAATCGATTAGAATCATAATTTTACTTATATTGGATAATGTGAGATTTAGTAGTAAGGAATTTTTTGAAAAATCGTTCATACATTACTTTGAGAAATGCATAAACTTAGTGTGGTCAAATTTATACATTTTAGATAATTTTAACATCTCATATTAATGAATCACAGATAAATATGATTCGTAGCAAATGCAATATATCCTATTTTGATACAATATAGTAAATGGAGTCTATTTTAAAAAGTTACACACACATTTTAGAATAAAAATGCAAACCCAATATTGACAAAAACAACCATGCATTTTTGTTTTATAAAATTCCTCCCTTTCAAATGAGATTAAATTCTAAAAAGATGGTAAAAATCCAATAAAGGCAATGAAAATAAAAAGCAATGGAGACAATCCAGATGAGAGATTACAGCTTTAGTCACCTTGTTTAGAAATTAATTCTTACTGAAAGGTGAGGCCGAGACAAAATGTGATTTGATGAGGAATGAATCACTACATTCCCACTCTAGATTATATATTTAAAAAAAATGCAAATCAGATACTAATCTATATTAAATACATATTGTGTACACCAATGATAATGCATTTAACATAATGCTTTTCAATGATCCATTCATTTTTAAATAATATAAAAAAAAAAATAAAAAGAAATCTTGCAAGCATTATGTTTTTGTTGCAGTATTTTCCATACTACACCACTGTGAATACATTTTGGGTGATTTTAATTGCATGGAACATCTCTTAAAAATAATTCACAGAGTAATATGAGATAAATATACTTCATAACAAATATGATTATTTATATATTTATATTCGCTATGAAGTATATTTATGAATATATATATTACTACTATCATTTTATATATATATATATATATAGGTTTTATAGGACAATGTAATGTACTGCTCAGTAATGTGGATAGATGTTATACTATGGTATATTGTGTAACACACATATGTATAATGTGATACATTATAACATAGATACATACTAAACACACACACATATATATAATACTATGATAATATAAGATAAATATACTTCATAGCATATATGATTATATATATATAATGTTAATAGTAATAAGTTCTTATATAACAATGTAATGCACTGCACAGTAATGTAGATAGATGTGATAATATGACATATTGTGTAACACACACATGCATAATGTGATACAATATAACATAAATACATACATACATATATGTATATAATGCTATGATATACATATATAAACATATATACTATGAAGTATAATGATAGTAGTAATAAGTTCTTGTATAGCACAGTAATGCAGATGAGATAATATATATTGTGTAACACACTGTATAATACAATACATACCACACACACATATATATATAATGTGATAATATGAGATAAATATACTTCATAGTAAATATGATTATATATATATATATATATATATATATATATATATATATATATATATAATGATAGTAGTAAGTTTTTGTATAGCAATGTAATGCATTGCATAGTAATGTGGATACTTGGGATAATATGGTATATTATGTAACACAAACATGTATAATGTGATACATTATAATATAGATACATACTAAACATGCACACACATTGTAGTGCACTGCACAGTAATGTGGATACATCTGATAGAATGGTGTAATGTGGAAAGATTTGATAATATGATGTAATGTGGATAGATGTGATAATATGGTATATTGTGTAACACACACATGTATAATGTGATTAACATAGATACATACTAAATACGCACGCACATTGTAATACACTGCACAGTAATGTGGATACATGTGATATGGTGTAATGTGGATGCATATGATAATATGGTGTAAAGTGGATACATGTGATATGGTGTAATGAGGATGCATATGATAATATGGTGTAAAGTGGATACATGTGATATGGTGTAATGTGGATAGATGTGTTAATATGGTATATTGTTTAACACACACACACACACACACACACACACACATATATATATATATATATATATAACAGACATATACTAAATGTTTTAAATTTTTTTTTATAAAATTAAATGCAGTAGAAAATGAACTTTAACAAATGGTCTGCAGACGAGTATTCACTGAGTAATAAGATTTTGTATGACAACAAGGAAAAAATAGTTCAAAATATTCATACTAGAAGATGTTGCTGCAGATTAAAAAATGGCAATGATAAAATGAAATAGTCATTAAATTAGAGTAGCTGACTTTTATTGTAGTTGATCTATAGTTAGAAGTGCTCCATGTGTCCATCATCCCATTCCAGTACCGAGTCTAGTTGAAGAGATGATCAATGAGAACGGTGGATGCCTTCATTTGTATGGAGTCTTTCAGTATGGTAAGGGCAGAAAATTTAAATTTGCTCGACAACCAGAAATCACAAGGCACGAGATCTGATGATGTTAGAAGTGTGTATTGCAGTGTGTACTTAAGTGGTAGTTCAGTAAATGTGAAATATTGTTTTTCAATGATCCATTCATCAGGTTTAACTTTGTGATAAGAATTTGCACATCTTCATAAAAACTGTGCAATGTCCAGAAAATTTCTGACACAATTAAAAATGTATCTCTTTTAATGATAGTTGTGTTGGATCAATAATAATTGCTATTATATTTTATGCTATCACTGTTTTGGGTGAGTAGAATGCATGTGTCACTCTGTAAGTATCCCTCTAGTACTAAAACTTTGAATGTTTTTGGTGTCATACAAAAATCCAATGAATCTGTAAATGACATGTTTCACTAATCAGAGGTGCTCTTTTATTGACATTTACTTTTGCTCCAAACTTTCAGAATAACCTGTTTATAATACATTGTATAGTAATTTGATAACATGAGACTTGCATGATAATATGTAACGTGAGAATTGCATGATAATATGTAACATGAGAATTGCATGATAATATGTAACATGAGACTTGCATGATAATATGTAACATGAGACTTGTATGATAATATGTAACATGAGACTTGTATGATAATATGCAACATGAGACTTGTATGATAATATGCAACATGAGACTTGTATGATAATATGCAACATGAGACTTGTATGATAATATGCAACATGAGACTTGTATGATAATATGTAACATGATGTATATAGTGATAACTTGGTATTATAGAAATACAGAGAAATTTAAAACTATTTACCTATTCCACCATCTAGAGAAGAATGAGATTTCAGACCAAACAAAGGTCATGTCCTTGTATTTAGCAAGCTTGTCCGCCATGTTGTTGAGAATGTGGGCAGTGTACGCCATGAAGTAGCCATCGAAGGTCTTGAGCCATCCGGGATCATTGTGCGAGTGGGGAACAATTATTACCTGGAAAAAAAAACATGGAATTAAGTTACAAATTTCGAAATTGGAGCAGGTTATGAAACGAATTAAGTTCACAATAAGAATTTTAGCTTTTTTTTTTACTGTGGAAACTATAGAATATCAAGCATAAGTAATCAAAAAGTGTCCTTTCTCACAGAAAAAAAAAAGTTATACTAATAATAATAATAGAATGAAAGCGTTCTGTCTCGCGGTCCCACAGGTTTCGTGTTCAAGTTCGGATATTTGTAGTGGTACGGAATTCATTTTAAACTGTAGGTCTTTGTCTAATGTGACTGCTAGGCATAATCTCGGTCTAATATGACTGTAGGTCTGACAACCCTACCCAGTAAAAACAAAACATATCCTGTCTTAAAATCTGCCGGTAAGCAGACGGCCTTGGCCCACTATTAGGCTGTTGCGCCCCTGATGATGGTGAAAAAAAATTTACAACAAAAAGCTTATACATACATAAATATTGTACTTAATTTAATTATAGCCTTTGTTAAGTAAAAATATCACAAATTGACAGTTCTTTTCGATAACAAATCAGCATAACAAACAGCATCTTGACTCGTTCGTCGGACTGCCTGGTGGGATTTTTCCGGGTTTTCTCCTCTACGATAAGCAAATGTGGGGTAGTTCCCCCCTAAAAGTCCTCCCGGAAGACACTGACGTCTTTCTTCGCTCCCTTAAAACAGAAGCTGCCCTCCCCCTTCCCTCCTTCCATGAGGGATACGACAACAATAAATAATGGCTTCTTTTTAAAAATGGTCAATTAAGAATGACCGATTTTTAATAATAATAATACGGTGTTCAAAAAAATGGCTTCTTTTAAAAAAATTAACATGCAATAACGATTGTTATTCAATATTAATAAGATCAGTTAAATAATGGCTTATTTTAAAAATGATCACTTAATATAAAGGCTGGCTGCTTTTTAAAAACGGTCAGTTAATAATAAAACATAAAAGTGGTTAAAAAATATTTATTAAAACCTTATTAAATTAGAAAATATCCTCACAACATTAAAGAAAGTCATGACTTACGATAGTCATTAAAAAAAAATCAAAATCTAAGTTAGTAATAATATCATTCAAAGCAACTTAAATTTAAATTCGGAAAGAAAAGTCATTATTACAGTCATTCACTAAAAGCCATTACAACATTTTCATTAAAAGTGATTACAACAGTCATTCTGTGCGTCTTGTTAAAAAAAAAAAAAAAAAAAAAAAATGAATAAACAAAACAAATGTTTAGATGAGCTTCAATGTTTATCCAATGTCATTTTCACGAAAATTAATTTTCGCAAAAAACATTAGAGGAGAGAAAGTAAAGCAGCCATTTATTTCTAATAAGTGCAATATTTAAGGTGTTTGGGCGGGATATATCTGCAATAGGAGAAGTCATATATTTATGGAACGTGATTAAAAAGGTTGTGTTTGGAATGTAACCAAGTCGCATCCCTTTTTGCTTATTATTTTCGACCAGAAGTTCTAAAAAGCAGAAAGGTAGATGCTGCGTTACGTCTTCAAACTACTATTATACTAGTGTGCCCAAAAACTAAGACCAATTATTATTATTATTTTTTTTCAAAAGCTCTTTATTTATTCTTCCAAATTTATTTCATCGCCTTCAAAGTAATCCCCTCCGGACACAATGCACTTATGCCAACTTTTTTACCAATCCTCAATGCACGCTAAAAAGTCTTGGATGGCTTTCAAAGCGCGCGCCGATTCACGTCGAATCTCTTCAATAGACTCAAAACGGTCTTTTGAGTTTAAGGAATAGCTAGAAGTGGCACGGTGTGAGTACAGTGGTTGTGGAACGATATCGGTTTCATTTTTGGTAAAAAAAAAGTCACGAAGAATTAATGCAGTGTGAGCTGGCGCATTCAGTGTTTTCGGTACCAATCGAGATTTGACGCGTTTGTGGCCCGAAATGGAATTGACCGATTCTTTTGAAATTCCAACATCATCAGCACGGTCTCTAATTGTAAATCGACGGTTTGCAAGCACCAAATCTTTTATTTTTTTGGACGTGAGCTTCGTCAGTTGAGGTTGATGGACGACCAGAGGGCTGTTCGTCGTCAATGCGTTCTCTGCCTTCTTTGAACTGTTTATACCACTTGTAAGCATTTCTTTCCGATATAGGAATGCTCACCGAATGCCTTCTGTAACATTCTATACGTTTGCTCAAACAAAATTGAATGCAAGTTCTTTGCGTAATTTATTCGGACATTTCAAAATCGGAATCAGTTTCAGCGTCTCACAAAGCCATGCGTAACTCAAACACTCATGAATACTTTGAAGTGTAATTTCACATGCCGAAAACAGTGTCAGCACCCTAAAAAAGAAAATTGAAATTCCATAAGCCCCTGGAATTTTAAATTGAAAATTGGTTTTACTTTTTGGACACAGTAGTATACTATTACTACTACTACTACTACTACTACTACAATGCTACAGCCACAAGGCTAGAACTAAGACACTCCTTTATAGTTTTATAGTAGAATGGCGTGGGAGAAGTTCTGTGTGCCACTGCTATTTTGTAAGAACACTCCTAAGGAGGCAACTGAGGGCTTAATATTTTTTTTTCGCCTCATCCTCCAATCCAAAGGAAGGATATTCCGGCTTACAGATTTAATGTGCCCGTCACCAGCATGGACACCGGAGATTTCGGTTCGGCATCGTTAATCGAGTTTCAACGTGCTTACCACCCCGCTTGCTAAGTCTCAAAGATGCTAAGTCAAAATACCAAGTCTAACGATGTTCATCTGCCGTGTCCATACCTTAGGAGGGGGAAAAAGTAGGTAAATTTGTAGACTGGTAAGTCTGTTTGTTGGACTGGAGAAAGTTTTAAATTCCTTGGATACCCCACGTGGTGATGTTCGTATTACAGTATACCGCCCACTAGGTTACACACTGGATAATGTTGAATCTGCTATATATGTGCGTTTTAGAGGCGAATAGCCTTAGAAGTGCCTAGCATGCGAGAATAACAACACTTTCAAGTAATATACGTACACTGTGATATCACAATAATGGACTAATAAGCATTTTGATATATGGAATATATCTAAAAACCTATTCCTACTAAATATTACAATTTGAAACTAATAATATACTTTATTTTACTATGAACAAACATTTCTCTTCAGAGCCACTGATGTCGTCGCCAAACTTGCATTATTAGCATTTACAGTTATTCATTCAGCGCGGTTGCGTCATCTACGACGTCAGCGCCGGCTACGCCACCTATCGTTAATGACAGCATTTATATAAAATAGTCAATATATAAGAGAAATTATGAAACATTTAAATATCACTAGTCGTCTATTTAATAGAAGATTTTTTTTTTACGGAAATAAGAAATAAAAAAGATATAATATCGAAATGAAATATTTGATCTTAAACTGTGACATTGGTAGAACAGGCTACAGGTTCGAATCCTGGCTTTGGCATGAATATTTGTAAGTAATTTGGAATACACGTTAAACTGTAGATCCAAAGTGCGCACAAAATGACCGTACAGCGACATAAAAAATGTCGACAAATCTTTATAAAAAAAATAATAATAATAACCAGCAGTCAAATTCACACATTTCTTAACTATCAGAATGAAGTAATAATTAAAACCAGCATTCGACCCAAAACTATTTAATTTTTGTTGTTTCAAATTGCACTGGGAAATTCATTGTCTTATTATTTCTTCCGCTTACAAGTTTCAGCTTTGAAAACGAAAGTAGAAGCAAAACGGTTTTTGCATCCCAGTAACGAAACTGTCACCCAATTAGTACCATCGGCTCTTATGCACATGTAGAGTGAAACCAAAGGAAACGCGGCTGTTCGCAAATCACTCTCACATCCGCTGTTTGTCTGTTGCGTCGGCCCAGGAAATATCAACGCCGCTAAAAATATGCCTTCTCGCCATGAGAATGCAAACGACCAGTTGAAAATATTCTTAATTTTATTGATTATTGTTTAGAAAGTTGAAGTAAAGAAATATGCTTTTGACAATAAGCATATTAAAAAAATAATAAATAAGCGTATTAAAAAAAAAAAAAAGTAAACATTACTTATAATAAATAGAAAATGGAAGAGATTTTAATCGATAAAAGATTTGATTAAAATGATTTCATAAAAAAACACTCTTTTTTTTGTATCATATATTTAAAAGAAGGTCCTGATGGCTGAGTGGGTAGCGCGCTCTGGCGCTCGGTACAACAGGTTTCGGGTTCGAGTCCCGGCGGTGTCATGCATGTTTGTAGTGGTTCGGAATCCAATATAAACCGTAGATTCCAGTCTAATTTCATGGTAGAGAGTTGTGGAGGTAGTGTTACTCGCGTCTGTAGCCTATCTTCAAGCTACACGTGCCCCTGGGGAGTGCTAAATGTGTAACAGAGGTACAGCCCTTGCTTAAGGCATAAATATTAACTGTCTCTCTATTGCCAGCTGCATTAGAAGAACATATTTAAAAGAAAACCAAAGCACTTTCTGGTAATAATGCATTTTTTTTCTACACATCTCACCTCCGTACTAGGACTTTATAGTCTCACTGTCAGGAGTGATGGTTGGTCACATTGCTTACTTGCGTTACAGCGGGACATGGGCTTATAAGTGCACTGTGATGGTTTGGCTGGTCGCTCTACGGTCATTTTCTGAACACTTAATTAGGCTAATTAGACCGGGACCAACCGTTTAGCGTGGTTTCCGAGTCACTAACGTAAATGACACAACCGCGCTGAAAACATCCATGCCACCGCCAGGATTCGAACTTGAAGCCTATGGTGCCACAAGCCAGAGCGCTAGCCAATTGGCCATCAGGTTAAACACGTGAATTGAAGAGATAGGTGAAAGGTGGAAAGGTAGGTATGATTAGATTGAAAGTGAAGGTGGTGGTGGTGGTAATACCACGAAGAGCTCCCCGAAGGAATTTGAGGGGAGGGCAGTGCCTTCCGGATAAACTTCAAGAGGTAAAAACCCAGAAAACTCCCACCAGGCAGTCCAACTGACAAGGCAATCACAAACACCATCGTGCTCCTTATTTTTTTGAAACAGTGTTTGCCGCTAGTGGATTGAACCTCCGCCCTAATGCTCATCTTCTATACGACAGGCAAATGTGGGACAACTATCTATAAAGTTTTCCTCAAAGACAATATTTTCTCCTATTCATTGATGGGACTGTTCGTGATATACATGTATACATGTATATAAACAAAAAAAAATTAATAATATTTTATGGATTAATTATTTCCCTATTGTCCTAATTATTTTCCTACTTTTAATTTTTTTTTTCCTATTGCAGCATTTTTAAAACTTTTCGTTATTAACTTTAAACCTGTCAGGTTTTTTTTTTTTTTTTTTTTTTTTTTTTTTTTGTCCACTAAACCTTGTATCCTTATTAGCTTCTCATAAAAGGTGAATTGTAGTCTCGCAATACAACTTTTCTGAAATAAAAGGAAAAAGATACAATAAAACAATACTGAACGTCAAAACAAATTGCTTAATTGCGCGCAATTGGATGCTATTCAGTGGAGGCAATAACAGCTATTGCAAAACAGTGGCCCATTGTTAAACTGGAGAGACTCTCCGTTTCATGTAAAACATGGGGAAAAGCACCAAAGATTTAGTTTTCACAACTAAGTACGGAGGAAAAAAAAAACTGTTTGGTTGCGATTATTTTCTGGAATGTGCATAAATTATTTTTCGTACGAATTCCTTGAGACACAAGGAACATTTTAAGTCACCGGCCGCCATGATTAATTTTTGTTCTTATTTTTAACGACGAAGAACGCGAAATTTCAAGCATCACAGATAGAGCGAAAACGAATTAGTCAAAATTCTCTATATTTACATCTCCTTTTTCTTAGCGACCAATAATTAACCATGAACATATCGCTGACTTTTTTTAGCAAAATAAAACAACAGCACGGAATAGGCGTAACTTAGCCATCAGATAAAAAGGAAAACTTCGGTAAATTATCCGATACACAAATATTTCATTTCTTCATAAGTTATACAAAGTAAATAAGGGAGGAAATAAAGGGGAGGTGGATTTTTCGTGTCCTTGACCACTTCAAATTTTGGACATTTTCACCGAAATCTGTAATGTTTTTTATACATAATATTCATTTATACTTTTCTTCTTTGAAAAATTAGCTATGAATCCTTTTGCACTTAAGTTTTTGATTAAATTGAAAATGGTAATTGTTGTAATAAAATATATCCCTATAAATATAAAATATATATCATATATAAAATATACTGTAATATGTATGTAAATAAATATGTTATATAGGAATATAACACGTGGGCAAAAAATTCGTAGGCTGACACATAGATGCCGCTTATAGTATTAAATTCATATGATTTTTAGTTATCCCCAACCTTTAAAAGACAGTTTAAAAGTTGGGACTTGTATAAATTTGACAGCTGTTGCACTAATAGTATGTGAATTATAGCATTTTTAGTGTTCATCACGTGCAGTCCACTCGGCTGACTGTCGATTGGACTCCGGTGTGAAATGATGGAGCCATGTTTCATCCATTGTCACATATCGACCAAAAATTCGGGTTTATTACGATTGAACAGCTCCAAACACTGCTTAGAATCATCAATTCATAGTTGTTTTGGGTCGATTGTGAGCTCGCGCGGCACCCACTTTGAACAGAGCTTTCGCATATCCAAATATTCATTCACGATATGTCCAACACGTTCCTTTGATATCTTTAGGGTCTCAGCTATCTCAATCCACTTCACTTTACGGTTATCAGAAATTATTTTGTGGACTTTTTTGATGTTTTCGTCGGTAACAGCTTCTTTGGGGCGCCCACTGCGTGCATCGTCCTCGGTGCTCATTTCGCCTCGTTTAAATTTAGCAAACCACTTCTCTACGGTTGATTTTTCTGGTGCAAAGTCCGAGTAATGTTTATCAAGGCAAGTCTTGGCTTCAATAGTATTTTTTTTCGCCAAAAAAGCAATGCTTTATTAACACACGAAATTCCTTTTTATCCATTTTTTCAAACTAACAAAAATTGCTTCACTAAAGATGCTATAACTCACATACTAATAGTGCAACAACTGTCAAATTTATACACGTGTCTTTTGATGGTTGGGGCTAACTAAAAATCATATGGATTTAATACTAGTAGCGCCATCTATGTGTCAGCCTACGAACTTTTCAGCCCACATGTTAAATATGTCTTTAAATTACGCAAAGTATCCAGTTAAAATAAAACTTAAACAAAATAATTGAGTAGTTATTAAATAATTTTATATGTAACCTTTATATCAACCGAGCCGATTATTATTGTTATTACTGGGGTTTTGTTTGTTGTTGTTGAATATAGGGACTGTGTTCCACTTATGTGTGATAAGAATAACTCCACGGCGAGTCATGAGAATTGATACTTTTTATTGGTACTCCCATGGGAGCTGATAGACTGTTGGTACTTTTTTAAGTGAGTAAAAGAAAAACAAGTAATATAAAAAAAATCAATTCCTACTTTTCCTTCCTAAAAAATCAATAGTCAATTCCTACTTTTTTTAATTAATTATAAATAATAAATATATTATATAATATAAAATATATATATAAATAATTTTCATTCATTTTTTTAAGTTTATCTGGCGCCATCTATTGGTAGATATATGCAACTTAAATCTGAAAAAAAACTAAAATTAATTAAATTTAATTACTGAATTGATATTTAAAAAAATTGTATTAACGTCAAGTGTCATACACTACAAATTCAAAAAAAAATGTATTTGAACTTGAGTGGACGAGTAAAAAGTTTTTTATGAACAATTGAAAATTTGAACAAGATATATATATAGGGAGAGTGTGAGCTAATAGAAGGAACTGAAAAAGTATTTAGAAAGGTTTGTTGTTTATAATGAATCTCTTTGAATGGGAAAATTGCCAAGAAAAAACCCCATCATATAACTACATTTATTTTTATGTATAGACACACATTTCTCTTGAATACCACAGAGCGAACCGCTGTTCACACAACCAATTACTGCTTTGCAATCAACCACTGTTGAGAACCAGTTTGTTTGAGAAAACCACTGTTCTAGAGAGATGGAAAATTTTGATGAATATGTCCGTCCCTTATTAATTTGGCTTTCCGCAAAAGTTTTCAATTCTTACGAATGGTTTCAATGCGGACTTATTTCATCCACTAGAAGGCATGAATGGCCGAGTGACTAGCGCTCTGTACCAGAGATTTCGGATTCGAGTCCCGGCGGTGCCATGGATGTTTGTAGTGGTTCGGAATCCACTTTAAACCGTAGGTTCCGGTCCTAATAGGATCGTAGAGCTCTGTGGGGGTATTGTTACTCCGCGTCCGTGGCTTATCTTCAAGTTACATGCGCCCCCTGGGTAATGCAAAGTAAGTACGTCTGTCTGTGCAGCGCTTGCCTTAAGGCATCCAAGACCAAGCTGTCTAAGTGTTTGCCAGCTGCATTAGAAAGAAAAAAAAAAATTCATCCACTAGCACACGCATTTTGTCTAATTTTTTAAAAAGTGCCACTCTCTACAACACGGATATTTCTTTCTTATATGTTTGGTAGATTGTGTGACAGAAAATGAAACAAAGCTTTGTCAACTTTTGTCTCATAAGAATTGCAAAAATAAAATAAATAAAAATGTCTATAAAATTCTATCCGAAATAAAGAGTTTTATGTGGGACACAATTTGATAACAGTCTGTTTACTTAATGAGGTTGATTTAGATGCCAAACACCGAGTTAGTTGTAATCGAAAAGATCTCCAAGAAGACATTTCTTCTGCTACATATTGGGTAATGCAGTATCAATAAATTACAAAAAGTCAAATATTATCATGATTTTTAATATACATAAAATTTTATTTTTATTCAGATTTTGAATAATAATTCTGTTTTTAAAACTGTAACTGGTACATTTAGTTCCCGTTAAATTAAAGGGTAATCTTTGGAACTGTTCGAAGAGGTATTACCGTTTGTGGTCGCCATTTTGAGCATTTATTGCGAACATTGAATCAAAGAAGCACCTTGCAATAAAGTTGTCAATAAACAATCTCACTTTTTGTTGCTGGCACTTATGCCCTGGTGCAGGAAAACCGGACCGGTGACCGGAACCCACGGTTTAAAGCGGATTCTGAACCACCATAAAATCCATGGCACCGCCGGAACAAGAACCCAAAACCTGTGTCACTCGGCTATTTAGGCCCCACTTTTTCGTGTTCTTGTCACAACGCGTTACTTCCGAGTGTTTATTTCTATACAAAAAAAAAAAGTATGTTTTATTAAGGTGCACCACTCCTCAAAGTTTGTTGCATGACATTTTCGTCACCCTCCATTCTGTGCTTAGCTAATCAAATTAACAAAAAACATTTTTTTTTTCTACTGCAGCTGGCAAACACTTAGACAGTTGTCTTGGATGCTTTAAGGCAAGAGCTGCACCGACGTTACTCACTTAGTATTAACCAGGAGGTGCGTGCAGCTTGAAGATACGCTACGGACGCAGAGTAGCAATGCTCCCGCAACACACTACGATCCTGTTAGACCGAGACCTACGGTTTAATGTGGATTCCGAACCACTACAAACACCCATGGCACCGCCGGGACTCGACCCCGAAACCTGTGGTACCGAGCGCCAGAGCGCAATCGGCCATTCAGGACCCCAACGCAAAATTTAAAATAACTGAAAATAATCTGAGTACACCTCATATAAAACTTCAAAAAACAACTCATTTATAGTGATTACAGAACAGTTTAGAGGTTAACAACAATTTACGAGAAACTGACTACTAACTACAGAGCGATTTACAACAATCATTTTAGTTTAACGCTTCCAAAAACTTCAAAAAACAGAACCATTTCCAGGTGCTATAACAAAGAAATCTCGAGAAAAACTTTTTTTTTGCTTCCCAAATCATACACGGAGTTCACGAAACTCATTCCGTGCATAAAAAAGTAAAAAAGAATCGCTCGAAAAGAGGCGAATCGTGCGACGCCCAGATGCAAAACGCGTGGCGCTTTTCGGAAGAGACGTCTGTTTACCCCTCCTAAATGGTTTTTCTGAATTTGCACGACCGAAATGGTCCTCCGTCACGCAAAGACGACTTTCTTTCTTTGTGCATCGAGGAAAAACTTTCCAATTTCTAAAAACCCTCATTCAATCCCGAGTCCCAATCTACTAACCAACCGTGGTGACTTTTTCTTTGCTGGAGCGCATTCTGATCACATCATTGTTGAAATGAAGACTTGCTTAGAAAATTTAGGTTCGAAATGACATTTTTATTTTTTCCCTTTGCTAAGAGCTTCACATGTTAGTCCTGAGGAGTGAAAGTAATGCACCTCGAATTATTCAATACAGTGCTAAAAATAAATTCACGTCACTCAGCGTACAACTTCACCTATAAATACATATAAATTTCATTTAATTGTGTAGAATAATAAACACTAGTTTATAAACAATCAATGTATACAATCTATACCAGGTGTGGCCAACCCAAATGATTTTGCGGGCCACTTTGGAAATGCATCCAAACTCCGCGGGCCGCATTTAAAGTTATATATCCCCCTATTAAAATTAGACCCACTATAGATATTTTGGAGTGCAAAATTGAAACGTGGATTTATTGTAGGAATTGCATATATGTAAAAAACTACATGTCACTAAATGTGCACAATGAAGGCTTGATAATCTGCACTCCGCAAAATTGAAACAGAATAAGTTATTATTTTTGTGTTTACTATTATTCTTACATATAAGCATAAATAATATAATAATAATGATACTAAACGCACATTGTAAAGAAATATGTAACACTCAAAATGAAATATAAAAAATATATAAATATAAATGAAATCGCTAAAAAATATTTATTTTACTAGTGCGATATGTGTTTCTCCACTCATCATGAGTTCGCAGAATATAATTTAATGATTCTGCGAACTCATCCATAAAACAGGCAATAACTGCCATATATTCGCAAGACTATTATATTAAAATCAAAGTTCATTTCTTCTCATCATTTCGACAGTGCATTTTTGATTATATGGATGCACACATAATGTATTTTTTTACTACATTAGCTTTCACTACTTTGGACAATATAAAATAAATATACTATTATATATATTTTGTAAAAGTGTGATAAATTTCAAAAATGTTCGAGGCGGGCCGCAGGTTGGCCACCCCTTATCTAGCATTACATAAAACTCATTTAGCACAAAATTGGAATAGTTTTTAATAGATAATTCCCCCTACCAAATCTAATTATTTAACAAAAAAATGACTGCAACGAACACCACTGAACTGTGGCTAATCGTGTATACTTTCAAACATAACACGGGAAATAGGTGTATTCTCAGTAATTTTATAAATTCCCAAAATCAACAGAAAGTATGACCCACCCTTGCCTACCTTCCGTAAATATTATAAATATATTTTATTTGGCAGATTTTGTTGAGAAAAGCATATAAGGGTTGCAACTTGAGAATACTAAACATTTAACATTTTTCTGATACACAAAATGGAACGCGGCTTGGATACCATGGTAATATTGACTCCTGCTATCTTAATGATCACCTGAATATATAATATCTTAGCCAAAAATTATGAAAAAAGTTTTAATTAAATAAAACTATATACTTTTTATTGCTAATATATTTTCATGCCACTAGATGGCGCCAGTCTTAAAAACCTACTGTCATTATCCTTTATTACAGCAAAAAATAAATAAGAAAATTTACAGTGTTGACTTTCAATTTATTTTCCATCTAAGATTATTTTTCTTTTAAATAAATGCTAATGGATTAGGGTTTAAATTTATTAGGAATGCTAGAATAACAATTATTTGTTTTTAGTCAATTAAAGCGAATTATTTAAAATCTGAAACTTTTATCCGGACAAATGCTTTTTCTTAATAAAATTTACCAAAAATTAAAAAAAAAAATTTTGAAAACAGCAAATAAAGGTTATATACGTTAGTATAAAATAAAGAGAATGTTTTAGCCCTTCAATAATTTTCAAGCTTATGTATGAGCGTAATATTTAAAAAAGATTAATATTTTTTTTATTACTTATTTCATTTATTTTTAAATACAAACATGAACATAACAATGACATCAATTACGTTTTACAGCAATTTCATTATTACAAATCCTTTAATTAATTTTTCTTTTCTCGTGATTTTTAATAACTTATTAAATAGAAATATAGAATCCATTTCCCCTCCATGTTTTTTAGTAACTCATTAAATAGAAATACAGAATCCATTTTTTCTTCCTATAATTTTTAGTAACTCATTAAATAGAAATACAGAATCCATTTTATTTCTTCGCCAATTTTTTTACAGCGCCAAGTAATATAATTAAATGTTCCAAACGACATTATAAAATGTTCTACACCATTTCGAACATTACATCAGATGTTTTCGACAGGAATTTAAAATAAAAAGCCAAACAGGTTTACAAATTTGAGAACCCTATATTTCAGTAATAATGAATGCAAAAAAAGTTTATCAAAGTTATCTGTAAATTGATTACTATTCAATGATTTGCATTTTTTAATTTGTTGGAAAAATTTACTTCTTTTGGAAACGATAAAATCCTTTAAAAAAAAAAAAAAAAACTTAAACATAGCTAGTCATATAACCATAAAATCTTTAATGTTTGCATTATTTTCAATACGTAATAACCTTACTGTGTAACAAAGGTGGAAATTAAATAAAATTCATCGACTAATTTTCTTAAACAGATAACAAAAACCTGAAATGGGATCCTAGTCAATTATTAACTTGTGAAGGATTAAAAACACAAAAGAATTATTACACCCTACGTAATTTTTCTGTAAGTAAACCTTAATTCAAAAATGAATCGTTGAAAATACGTGGGCTTTGTGAATAATTTAAGAAAAACATTTTTAATCTGCTATTAAAATTCTTGACTCCTATCTCTCGTCGTACATCTTCAGACAAATATATATATATATGTATTGTCGTGAATTTATCTGTAGGTTCGCATTCCAACCAGGGTTATGCTACGCTTCACAGCTTGTTAGTATTCATTAGATACTTTGGAACTTCTCGTGTTCTTAGAATTACAATAAGAATGTATATTTAAATAAAAATTAAGAACATGAATAAAATTTTTTAGAAAAATCTTGTTAATCTTACAGATTAGATTTGTCGTATATTAAGAAAATTCTGTCAGTCAGTTTGAGGTTTACGGAGTTCCGTGGCCTTATATGGGCCTAAACTCCTAGCTGAGAGTAAGTCAACATTAATAAACAACAAAGCAGTAAGTAACCAAGGTCTGTCCCAAATCACCAGATCAAAATAAAATAAAAGAGCAACGAGTACATCAGAGAATACCAATAATAAAAAATATAAATTAAGATAAAAGAAATTTAAAGTTTAACAAGATTAAGGTAAACTTATTTACCATACTAATTAAGCGATCACACCTGATATACTCACTATTAAAGATTTTAAAAAACAGATTTCATGAAGAAAAAAGGTAAAATTCATTAATTGTTATTTTTCCCTCCTTTTTTATTCAATACTTATTAAAGACTAAAAGACCTGTTCTTTTGAATCTAATCTACTTAGAAAAGCATAATAGAAAAAGCAAATAACATTCTTAATTATTATAACTGTTTTCACCAATTTTTTATTTTTGTCCATAAACTTAACATTTACTTTAATTACCTTATTTATTCCCCAAATACTTTTTTGATTGTCCATTTCTTTAAGTAAATCTTTGAAAAAAATTAAATACTCTTTTATTAAATAAAACTACAGTGGGCCCCAAAATTGAGTATACACTGCGAAAGTTTGAAATATTTTATGAATAACAACATACGTGGATACACTTTCCCTGTCTCTCCCGCTATGTGAACAACAACAAAAAAAAGTTTCTTCGTGTATTTTTATATATATATATATAAGAAATTGATATCAAACTTTGCCGAAAACTTATATCACAAAATTGAATATACACATAACGAATTTATATGTTTATTACCACTTTTTTTAAAAAAGAAATTCTTTAAAGAATTATTAAAGTTGAGCATAAAGAATATCAACGTAATAATAGTTTTGTTATAAATGTAATTATTGTTTTTCAATCTTAATATCTTGCAATGAGCTCTAGGAAGGAAATTTTTAAAAATGAACTTTGCTTTGTCATCAAATGGTCAAAAAAGATGGCAAATCTCTTCGAGAAATTGCATCTTTCTTTAATTGGTAAAAGTCATGGTTGTATTCAAAAAATAATTAAGAAGTATTGGAAATCTAACATACGTGGCTAACATTCCAGGAAGAGGAAGTAAAGAAATTTTAAGCACTACAGCAAAGAGGAAGATTATACGTTCAGTAAAGAAAAATCCGAAGTAAGCACCTTAAAAAACTTGCATCGTCGATGTCTTCAGAAATTGCAAGAAGCGTTTCAGGTGAAACTGTAAGACGTGTTCTTCATAATATAGGATTTCAAGGTCGTACTCCAATAAGAAAACTACACATTAGTTAGTTAATAGAAGAAACAAGTAATATATATAAAAAAAAAATTTTTAAGTCAATTCCTACTTTTTTCACACTATATTGCAGAAAGTTCTTTATAAATAATTTTAATTCATTTTTTTAAGTTTATCTGGTGCCCTCTATTAAAAAAAAAACTAAAATGAATTAATTAAATTTAATTACCGAGTTAATATTTGAAAAACTGTATTAACATCCAGTGTCATCCACTACAAGTTAAAAATGCATCTGAACGTGAGTGGAGGAATAAAAAGTATTTTAAGAACGATTGAAAATGTGAACAAGATATATATAGGGAGAGTGTGAGCTAATAGAAGGAATTGATAAAAAAGACTTTCCATTTCAAAAAATCCTATTTCAAAACCGGAATATTTCATTCCGTGATACTGCTCTGTTCTCCGATGAGAGTAAATTCGATCTGCAAGGGAGCGATGGACGATATAAATTGCGGAGGGAAGTTGGGAAAGAACTAGATCCCAGGAACACCGTAAAGGCGGTTGAATATGGAGATGGATCCGTCCTCGTTTGGTGCTGTGTGGCAGCAGGAGAACTTGTCTTCATTGATGGCATTATGGATAGAATGGTCTATCTTGACATCTTAAAGAATAATTTACAAAAAAAATGCAGACAAAGTCGAACTTCATCTTCCAGCAAGACGATGACCCGAAAGATACGCCGAAAATAGTCATTTGGTTTGGTTTGTCGCTCTACGGTCATCTTATGCACACTGTAGGCTAAACAGACCGGGACCTACAGTTTAAAGTGGATTCCGAACCACTACAAACATCTATGGCATCGCCGGGACCCGAAACCTGTGGTACCGAGCGCCAGAGACGAAAATAGTCAAGTTGTATCTCACTGCAAGCAGCAGCTACATACTCCACTCTAATCTCCAGTCCTAAATGTCATAGACAATTCAGGAGTTCAGTTGGAAAAACCTGCCCATGAACATGATGTGACGAGTAAAGAGAATCTAAAGAAGATCTCAAGAGAAGATTGGGCAAACATGTCAGTGGAAACAACAAAAAAGCTGGTGGAATCTATACCTAAAAGATTGCGATTTGTAATCCAGGCAAAAGGATATGCGACTAAATATTAATTTGCTAGTTTTATGGAAATTAATAAAGGTGTACATTCAATTTTGTGGTGTAGTTTTTTCTCCATGTGTCATATTTATTAGTTTTAATAAAATAAATTCGATTTCGTAATTTTTTTCTTTAAACTTTGGAAGAGGAGGACAAACAGTATTAACAGTAAAAAAACACAATTTTCTTGTATGAAAATTTAGTTTGTTAGGTAAAATTATATGTTACACGTTTAGGTATATACGCAATTTTGTGGTTTGTTTTTCAATTCCTACTATTAGTTCACACTCTCCCTATATATATTTATATATCTTGTTCAAATTTTCAATCGTTCATAAAATACTTTTTATTCATCCACAAATTCGAATGCATTTTTTGAAACTTGTAGTGGATGACACTGGATGTGAATACAGTTTTTTCAAATATTAATTCATTCATGAAATTTAATCAATTAATTTTAGTTTTATATGCGAGAAAAAAAATTTTCTCTTGTATAAGCTATTTAGCAGGATATAAATTTAGGAACAAATACCGTCAGTGGCGGAGCGTGTAGATCGCTGGAAAAAAAATTCCTTTTTCCATTCTGGGTTCTAGTCTGAGTCAAAGAGGGAACAACATGGAAAATGAACACATGTGAATGAATCAGTGAGAGAGGTGGAAAATGTGCATGTGAGAGAGAGAATCTTTTCTAACTTAAAAAAAATGAATGAAAATTATTTATAAAGGTCTTTCTGCAATGGAGTGAAAAAGAGTAGTTAAAAAGTAGGAATTGACTTTATACAAATTTTATTATATTACTTGTTGCGTTTAATCTACCATAAGTATGGCACAATATATCCACAAAAAAAAAAAAAGTAGCAATTTCTACGTACTGAAGAAAACATATTTTATTACATAAGAAATCAAAGATCGCAAGAGCTTTTCCTACATGGATAAAATAAAAAGTATGATAAATTTCCTTTCGTACACTCCACTGAATAACTAATACTTTTTTCTTCATAAATATTTTCTTACTGGTTTCCAAATAGTCAAATGCAAATGACGCATAACTTTTTAAATATGTAAAGTGATTAAAATCAGACAGGAAAATAAAAAATTTAACATTTCCTCTAACTAAACACTATTCAAAATTGCCGAGTCATATTTCCCTTCAAGTATTTTGCGTTTGATTTTCCTTCAGCAACTCAAAACATAATTGTTTTTCTGATTATTTTCCTTTGACATTTAAATTTAGAGAAAAAAATCCAATGAAAATTAATTAAATAACAGGGAAGTCTAAGAAGTAAATAGGGAAATAATTTGCCTAAACATTAAATCAGTGTTATTGATATATCAACATATTCTATATTAAAAAAGACATTAGCATTGTTAAGACAAAATATTTCATTAAATAGAGAATGTGTCATCATTTTTTTAGAATTATTTTTTTTAAAAAGCGATTGGAAAATATTACTATATAATATTGAAATCAAGGGGCCTGAATGGCCGAGTGGCTAGCGCTCGGTACCACAGGTTTCGGGTTCAAGTCCCGGCCGTGCCATGGATGTTTGTAGTGGTTCGGAAACCACTTTAAATCGTAGATCTCGGTCTAATAGGATCGTAGAGCATTGCGGGGGCATTGTTACTCCGCGTCCGTGGCTTACCATTAAGTTACACGCGCCCCCTGGATAATGCAAAGTGAGTAACGTCTGTGCAGCGCTTGCCTTAAGGCAGCCAAGACCAAACTGTCTAAGTGTTTGCCATTAGAAAGAAAGTTAGAAGCTGCATTAGAAAGAAAAAAAATATTGAAATCACTGGAATATTTATTTGATTTTAAAATTAAAATTACTACTACACCACACCACCGTGCTTAGAGCTGAGTTGCCCCTTTACAGTTTGGGAAGGATGTGGGAGAGAAGTCTCATTTGGGCTCTACGGTCATATGAGACCGGGACAAAGGCTTAAAGTGGATTCCGAACAACTACAAACATCCGTGGCACCGTCGGGACTCGAACCCGGCTTATTACTACTATTGTACTACACTAGTACACTGTAATAGAATTCTTTTATGATTGCTACATAAAAATGAACGTATCTGATACTATATTCCATTTAATGCTTATTTTCTCTATTTTTATTGCTGATATCACAACTAATCCTAAAATCTTAATTGCTATCTACGCTGATTATACTGCAATCCTTTAAAAAACAAATCCACGAAATTCTTAGCTATCATCCTTACCACTCACCTTAAACTTATCAATAACTGGTTCAATAAATTCAAAATTTCTTTAAATGTAGATAAGACTGAAGCTGTTCTGCTCTTTATTGAAAAAAAAACTTAAATTACCTGTGATTATGATCAACAATAATATTATCCCTTGGAAGAGTCAAACTAAATATTTAGGAGTTATTCTGGATCAGCATTTAGCTTGGAAACGACATTTTCTGCACACCAAAATTAAATTTCATATTGCCTTCAGAAAACTCTACCCACTTATGAATAGACATTCTACCATGACCAGGAATAACAAAATTCTTCTTTACACTGCTATGCTTCGCCCCATTCTCACGTACGCTTGCCCGGTCTGGTTCTATGCAGCTAAATCCAATTTAAAAACCGCTTGAAACTTTACAAAATATCACTACCCGCCAAATTACCTCTGCTAAATGGTTGGTTCATGCGACATTCTTACGTCTATAAAGCTATTGACATTCCTTCTTTAAAAAGATTTTCTTGAACACATCTCTATTGAATTTTCTGACACGCTTATGAATCACGAAAACACGGCAATCCAAGAGATTTGACTCCTGCGTTCCCAATTACGATTTATAAAAAGTGCAAACAAAATTTTAATTTAATTTTTCCTTTTCTTTTATTTGTTTATGATTGTAAGTTAATTTTATTATATTTGCAAATATATCCTGGGCAATTTTCATTGCTTCAACTGTACTTACCCTGCCACATCGGAGAAGGAGCTAAATAGCTCCAAAAGAATACGTCAACCATTTAATGTGATGTGTTTTATTTTCATCAAAGTGAACTAAATTTATTTCGTGTTAAGGTATACTATATGTATATATATATAAATACCTTAATATTTCGAATAAATATCTGTGGTTCAATATATAAATCAAGGCCTGAATGGACGAGTGGCTAGCGCTCTGGCGCTCGGTACCATAGATTTCGGGTTCGAGTCCTAGCGGTGCCATGGGTGTTTGTTGTGGTTCGGAATCCACTTTAAGCCGTAGGTCCTGGTCTCATATGGCTGTTGGGCGTAGAGCTGACAACCCTACCCCGTAAAAAGAAAAAGATCTCTCGTCTCGAAATCTACCAGTAGGTAGACGGCCTTGACCCACACTGGGCTGTTGCGCCAATGATGATGATGATAGTTCAATATATAAATCAAATAAATATGTGGTTCAATATATAAATCGAATAAATATCTGTGGTTCAATAAATAAATCGAATAAATATCTGTGGTTCAATATTTTTTCACCTGCAAGAATGGATAAAAAAAGGAAAATAGGAATTATTTATTCTAATTTCAACACGAGGCGCCATGGTTTTCTCAGCTGTCGGCGGAATAGTGTTTTATCTGATGCGCATGACAGATGGCGAGGTTCGAACGACCTTGGGAGATCAGCACCCCACGCAACTGGTTGCCGCGCCCTAATGAACACAGTAATTCGCTTGAGATGATCTTTGGACCTCACTGGGCTACGAAGAAATAGTCGCGAGTCAAAAGTCACCCTGCTACAAGCAAAAAATAATGAGAAAGCGGTTGCAGTTACAGTCAGTCCACTTTGATTAATTAACTTAGTTACAATCATTATTAAAAAAAAAAAAAACTAATTCCAACAGCGTTGCAGTTACATTCCTGAATGATCATCTTATCCAAAACATATATGTCTTTTTTCAATTCCTTCTATTAGCTCGCACTCTCCCTATATATATCTTGTTCACATTTCCAATCGTTCATAAAATACTTTTTATTCCTCCACTCCAGTTCAAATACATTTATTTTTTGAACTTGTAGTGGAGGACACTGGATGTTAATACAGTTTTTCCAAATATTAATTCATTAAATTTAGTTTTTTTTTTTTGTAAGATTTAAGTTGCATATATCTACCAAAAGATGGCGCCAGATAAACTTAAAAAAATGAATGAAAATTATTTATAAAGGACTTTCTGCAATAGAGTGAAAAAAAAGTAGGAATTGACTTTAAAAAAAAAAATTTATATTACTTGCTTATTTGAAGTTTTAAAAATATTTTTATTATTCATTATTATCTTGATTTTGAATTGATTTACTAATCCTAATTATTTCTTTCATCTTTGATCTTTACGGAGCATGTGCTCTAAAAAATTTCTTCCTTAATAATTTAATATTTTGGATTTCTATAATTATGTAACTTTTACAATATAAAATATGATATGGAGGTACAGAGTATTAACCTCGGTACTGCAACTAAACGTCAGCCGTTACCTTTACGTTTTAGATATGCTGAACTTTTTTTTCTGCTTTTTTTTACCCTAAATTTAACTATTGTGACAAATGAAACAATGAATTTAAGTTTTAAACTACACCACATTTCTATTTTTTTTTTTCAATGAAAATTTCAACTCATTATTTAAACTTTTCAATGTTAATATTATAAGAAAAATAAACATTATTTCTTTTTTTTTAAAATACTATTATCAATTCCGAATAATACAAATATAGTATAACATTTATAGTGCAGTTTGAAATACCGCGATTTTGTTATGAAACAGATGAGCATAAATCCAAACTTAACTGTAAAACATTTCAAACTTTTAGAGTAGCATAAGATATACATTTATAGTTGCAGAAAAAAACAGTTTAATTAAAAGAACAGCAAAACACTGCTTAATGCAAATAATATACAATATTAAATTGCAGTTTGAAAACAAATCGCGATTATTTCAAGCAAATGAAAATAAAATCGAAATTCTGCATAAAACATTTTTAAAATGTTACGATTATCAAAAGCAAAAAACACACAAATGAAAATAAAATCGAAACGCAAATGAAAATAAAGTCGAAACGCAAATGGAAATAAAATCGAAACTCAAATGAAAATAAAGTCGAAACGCAAATGAAAATAAAATAGAAACGCAAATGAAAATAAAATCCAAATTCTGCACATGTTGAAAATGTTCATCACAAGCAAAAAACACCCAAATGAAAACAAAATCGAAACGAAAATAAAATACTTTAAAAATGTTAAGATTATCATAAGCAACAAAACACAGAAATGAAAATAAAATCGAAATTCTGCATAAAATATTTTAAACATATTAAGATTATTATAAGCAAAAAACACACATTTTTAGATCTACATAACAAATAAAACCAACCAAAAGAACTACAAAGCATTGAATAAATACATTTCTAATAATCTTAATAGCCATCATCTTCCATTAGAAAACCTTTTAAATATGGATTACCTACTGAAACAACAAAACAGAATTCGTAGAAATCAATTAAAAAGCTTTCTGTCGAGGAGATATTTTGTTACTATGTACACAGACATTCGAGCAGCCATTCTTAATGAACTTAAGAGCAAACTACTTAACTCCGATTTATTTTGAATAATTTATTAAACCAACATGAAAGTTTAATGGGGCTCCCGCGCGAGGGCAGATGGATAAATATTCCAGAATTGTCGTAGCTTTTATCCCAAATCTTGTTCAGAATAAAATAGAACAAAGGCAGAACTAATTTCGAAGCTTATTAGCATATGGCGCTCAACAAATGGAACTATATTTAGAGATCTAGGTCATTAACTGAGGCAACTTAGCAGTAGACAACAATAAAAAAAAAAATTCTTATAAGAACACAAATAGAATGATTATTTATTTATTTTTTTTATTTTATTTTATTTTTCATCTACTTATTTTATTGTTTTCTCCTCTCCACTCCCATGAAAAAAATAAATAATAATAACCCGGAAATCGTTTGAAAAGAACAATTCTCCGACTTGAATCTGAAACCGTTACGGGTCAGTTCTTTTTTTCCTTTTCCTTCTTCACTTCTTTTCGTTCCATCGTTTTTCGTCTTTATCTTTATTCTTAATATCCAATTTTTCCAAGCATAAACTTATAAAATATTTTGGAAAGAGAATTCTGTCTTAGTTATATTATTTAATTCATTAAAAAAAAAAAAAAAAAAAAAAAGTTGAGAAAACAAGTATTTAAGAACTTTTTAGAACAAAAGAAAAAAAAAAAAATTTTTTTTTTTTCTAGAGCTCATTATTTCTTTGCGTGAATGATTTCTTCTAGGAAAGTGCTGCAAATTCTTCAAACGTAAAAATTTTGTTTCTTTAGAAAGAAATACTTGAATATTTCAGATTACTTTAAATTAAAATCAACATTTTATGCCTTGAAACAGTCGTCGTCGTTAACGAACTGAAAAACTAGCCATCATTAACAAAGCCTTGTCATACAAAAATAATCCCTCACGTTTTACAGTTCTAATTATTATTATTATTATTTTTTTTTTTTTTACTTGTTTCACTAGAAGTGTAGAATGCATTACTTTTACTCAAGTTAATACAATTAATGAACATTTAATTAATCATTTTATTCTATTTATACGTAATTTTTAAATCCTAAAATCTTGATGACAAAATGCTTTCCCATAAAAAGAATACATAGCAAGCAAGAATTTTTCAAAATATTAATCATGGTTGAAATATGAAAATTAAAAGAATTAGAAATTGCAATTTATATGTTCTGCTTTCAAACCATATTTAATCAGAAAATTCTTTTAAAAATGTGATTAAAAAATGTCTACGATAGTTGTTGAATTTATAAAGCGATATTTTTCCGTCATCTAAAATTGCGACTAATTTATAGTCATAAGAAATACAATCGCAATAGCTGAACAAATTAACCAATTCTTATAACTTTGTAAATAAAAAAAAAAATTAAAAAAACTTTAAATTGTCATTTTGTAATAAACAATTTCATGCTTGATGCCCGTCAACTAGCGCTCTGGCCCTCGGTGCCACATTTTTTTCGGGTTTGAGTCCCGACGGTGCCATGGATGTTTGTAGTTCTTTGGAATTCACTTTAAATCGTAGATCTCGGTCTAATATGACTATTACTACAACACACTACACCACATCACTGTGCCTAAAGTTGAGTTGCCCCTTTACAGTTTGGCAATGATGCGGGTGAGAAGTCTGATTGGGCTATGTGATGCCCTACGGTCATATGAGACCGGGACCTACGGCTTAACGTGGGTTCCGAACCACTACCAAGTTTAAGCAAGTTCCTTTTGAGCAAGTTTTTAATTAATTTTAAGATGTGGAGGTTTAGTGGTTCTTAAAAACCACATTGAAACTCCGTAACTGGTACGCCCGTTGCCAGCAGAGTAAACAGGAGATCAGGCTTCCGATTGGTTGTGTTTCCATGGAGTGATATGTTAGTACCCGGTGGAAACTTACATTTCGAGCAACATGAAATTATGCATGCCATACTATTCAACCCCACAAAATCGGGGAAAGGGTCGCTAGCACCCTTACCCTGCCCTCCTTCGAAAAAGGACTAAGGAAAATGTTCATGATTTTATATATATTACAATACTTTTTAAAAGACAACAACTGAAAAAAACCCTACTCTCACATATTTCTAAATTTATTTTTCGAGCTTATAGCCAATTTTGATAGATCAATATAATAATAATCATCATCATCAATATAATAATCATCAAATGATAATTATCAAATGATAATTATCAATATAATGTATAATAACCATCATAATAATAGCAGCAGTATTTCTATCAGTGACTGACTTACAGCTGGTCTTGTGAAATTAATGTAAATAATTGTTATTTTTAACTTAGGAAAAGATCGCTGCTCTTACAATGAAATAATATTTTTAATGATGTGTTGGAATTAAGGAAGAAAAATTAAAATTAATTTAATAAAAACTAGGACATCGAATAGGTTTTTTCACTTGAGGTAATTTACTTATAATGAATTTTTAAACAGATGTATTTTCCTACAATAACCTTCAAACTTTGCATAAGAAACTATAAATGATAAATTCCATTTAAATAATTATTTTATTATATTTATGTTTTGATAATTTGATAGAACAATGAATCAATTCATACTCATTATTATTTGTAACATTACAAAAATGTATTCTCAATTTTGTATCTTTATGACGTACCTCCGTGGACCGGCCTTGGTCTCTCAATAAATAAACATAAAATATGTAGAGCGAAGTAAAAAGAAAAGTAAATTAAGATAAAACAATAAAAATGAACCAAAAATATTTGCCACCTAATCCATCGAATTTTATAACACTTCACATTGTAAATCAGTAACAAACACCTTCTCACAACATTGAATTTAGATTATTACATTGAAATGATACATTATTTTATAAAAATTGTCTAGACAAATATACACTGTTACAAGAAAAATATACTGCTCTCTATTTGTGTACTCTATCCATGAGAGGAAAAAAATTTAATATAAAATAAAAAAATTTAAACTCAATTCCTACTTTTTTCTTCATTATAATGCAGAAAGTCCTATATAAATAATTTTCATTCATTTTTTTATGTTTATCTGGTGTCATCTATGGGTAGATATATGCAACTTAAATCTAAAAAAAACTAAAATTAATTAATTAAATTTAATTACTGAATTAATATTTGAAAAAACTGTATTCACATCCAGTGTCATCCACTACAAGTTCAAAAAAAATATACTTGAACTTGAGTGGATGAACAAAAAGTGTTTTATGAACGATTGAAAATTTGAACAAGATATATATAGGGAGATTGTAAGCTAATAGAAAGAATTGAAAAAAAAAAAAAAAAAAAAAAGAAAGAAAGAAAGAAAAGCAAACGGAGATAATGTCCAAAAACTTCTCTTGACACCGCCATGTGACCTTGCTCTCGAGTACCAAACCATTCTTCCAACTTGTCTCCCATACATCTCTTTTCGTAAAGCAGTGCTCCCAGTACAGTACTAAAGATCACTTTCGTAAGTGTCCCAGTGCATAAATAACGCACCAAGAGGTGTGTGCGTGCGTGCGTGCGCACGAGGAGAGAGGTCTTCGTGACTCGATTGCAATGTGAATCATCAGATGGCCATGGTCGATCGATAAGGGCCCTGTCACGATTCCATACTCCCCTCCCCTCCGTTCTCCCCAAGGATAGGTTTTCCCTCTTATTTTCTCTCTCGACAAGGCTTTAATAAGGGATCCCCTCCCTAAGCCTAACAACGGGACGCGCATTCGAATTAATATTTTTTTCTTCTTCCTAATAATAAAGATGGATATTGTCACTTCATAGTTCCTTTAATATATTATATTAGAGGAGCAGTATATTATACACTGCTATATATTATTATAATGTGCATCTATATATATATATATATATATATATAGTATTATAATGTGTTTAAGATTTTATTTAAATTATCCAAAGATTATAGCATTTATTTTTTAATAGCATTTGTTCTAAGAAGAATAAATATATCGTTTGCTTCTCAAAATAAGAACTTTTTTTTTTTTTAATGAAATCCATTGTTTTTATTTAACTTTATTCTTCTTTCCCTTTTTCTAACTATATATTCGAATTAATATTTTTTTTTCTTTCCTTTCTTTCTAATAAAGATAGATATTGTCACTTCAAATAAGCTCCTCTAATATATTAGAGGAGTAGTATATATCTAATATATTAGAGGAGTAGTATATAATACTATATATATATATATATACTATATATGTATAAATATATGCTTAAGATTTTAACAAAAATTACCAAACGATTATAACATTAATATGTTTATTTTTTCATATTACTTGTTCTAATAAGAATTTTTTTAAAAGTTCTAACTTTGAGAATACGATACATTTATTCTTTTCAGAACAAGTTAAAAGAAATCCACTATTTTTATTTAATTTCGTTCTTCTTTCTCTTTCTCTAATATTATATTCGAATTAATATATATATCTATATATATATATATATAAAGATAACTGTCACTTCATAGTTTCTCTAATATATTAGAGGAACAGTATATTATATACTGCTATATAGTATTATAATGTGCTTAAGATTTGAATTAAAATTACCCAAAGATTATAGCATTAATACATTTATTTTTTAATAGCATTTGTCCTAAAAATAACAAATATATCGTTTGCTTCTCAAAATAAGAACTTTTTTTTTTTTTAATGAAATCCACTGAACAGGCCGCGAGTCGGGTCATTTACAATAGGACAAAAATGCAGAACATAGAGAAAGTAATTTAATGGCATCAAAAACAGATAACTGATTAATCAGAATTGTATGTATACTATATAGATGCTTTTCAAAAGTTTTGCTTCGTTAACATATACAGTGGTGCCTCGATATACGGCCGCTTTGGAATAAGTCCAACTTGGCATACTTCCTTTATGTGGAATACGATTCGAGTGCTTCAAAATCTTCGTTGAAAAATTTTAAAAAATATTGTGGAGAAATACTGGCCAAACATGTCGTACTAGTATTGTATGGAATAAATGGCCAATGGCACATTTCCAAAACATCTAAGAACAAGCTGTTTGGGACAGATTTTCAGTAAAAGTATCACATCCGGAGATTGTCAACCAAGTCCAAGTAGGGAAAAAGAGGAAATTAAATTTGGTAAAATTTTGTTTATGTATGCATTTCATTTAACTGCTTTTATATTATTGTAGTTACATTTGTAATAAAAAGCTTATGCATGCCAACATTAAATTTATTCAATCAGTTCTTATTGATCTTTTTAATAAAGAAAAGAGCACGCAATAGAGACACTATATTTAAAAATACACTATATTAAAATAGTTATAAACAAAAAAATTTTTAAATTCCGTAAAAATAATAGTGTTTTTCGTAGTCTTATTCTCCGTAGAAACAACACAGAATTCACAGTGATTATCTCTGTTAACGTCAACCGATAAATCAGGATCACACACACATACCAAATGCATACATAGAAAAACCAAATTATATCATCCTCATAACTGGCTTGACAGCCCGTTGTGGGCCTTCTTTAAAAGATCCAGCCAGGCCGTTCTCTTCTTGTCCGTGGACTTCCAGTTTTTAATCTTAATAACATTAAAATCAGTCGACCCATCTCTTTTTCGGTCTTCCCCTTGGTCGTTGTCCAAAAGGGATTGCATTGAAAACCTTTAAAGCAGCTCTAACACTTTCCATTCTCATGAGATGACCGGCCCATCTCATTCTGTTCAGTTTAACACATTTTAAAATGTCAATATCTCTAAAAAGTTTGTAAAGTTCAAAATTGTATCTTCTTTGCCGATTTCCATTGTCATTGATACCACCAAAAATACCATTAAAGACCATGTTTCAGATGCATATGTTAATACTGGTCTCATGAGAGTTTTATACAGCAAAATTTTAGTTCTTTTAATCAAGTAGGATATTAATTGACTTCTAAGACCAAATAGACAGCGATTGGCAGCAATAATTATCTTTCGGATCTCGGGGTTGATTTCCCAGAGATTATCTCTTTTAACACCAACCCATAAAACAGAATTACACACACACCAAATGCATACATACATAAACCAGATCAAAACGGGGGGAAAAAATGCAAGGATTATCGGGAAGGATTATTGAGTGCAAATTTGAATAAATCGAAAACAGATGTAGTTAACTTTAAGTATACCAGCTGCCAAGGGAGGATTATGACAATGACAAATGTATTCGGGGAGGGTGGGGCAAATTTTGTCTACCACTACACATTCGAACTGCAGGTAATAAGCTAAACACCGTTTTACTACGTGCTTTTTTTTAGGGGGGAGGAGGGAAGAGAAACATGCATATTCAAAAAAAACATACAAAGAGACGTCTGGCACAATGGAACAAAAGACATAAAAATACAAAATTACGGGAACCAGAAGGCATTTAGTATTATGTCTGTATCAGAATAGACGGAAGACATTGCTACAGGCTATTTGTAATTTTTCTTGGAGAGAAATATTTTCCAATGCCACCACTTGTCAACTTAGATTACGATCTCTGAGATCTCAATAGAATGATGGACTGACAAAGTAAAAAAAACAAAAACAAAAAAACGATTAAGCAAATAATTTCTTATAACTTTGGACATAAATTACTATTTTTGTAATAACTTTTTTTTTCTAATGCTGCTGGCAATATAAAGTATGCCATAAGCATGGGCTGCACCGCCGTTACTCATTTATCATTACCCAGGGGGCACGTGCAGCTTGAAGATATGCTACTGACGCGAGTAGCACTACCCCCACAACGCTCTATTATCCTATTAGTCCGGGACCTGCAGTTTAAAGTGGATTCCGAACCACTACACACATCCATGGCACTGCCGGAACTGGAACCCGAAACTTGTGGCATCGAGCGCCAGTGCGCTAGCCACTCGGCCATCAGGCCCCTTTTTTTTGTAATAACTTCAATTTAAATTGTAACTTTAGCTTTGGACAATTATTATTTCTTAAAATAAACATTCTGTTATCACATAAAATCAAATATTCTTTTGTTTTAGCTGTAAGAAATTAAAATATGTATGTTATTTTATCTTCTTTAACAGACAGCAAATTATCCATTGATTTGTAAACATGTAATTTTTAATACGGTAGGATAGTGCAAGGAGTTTGATGGGCGAGTTACTACAGCTCTGGAGCTCGGTGCCACAGGTTTCGGGTTCGAGTACCGGAGATGCCATGGATGTTTGTAGTGGTTCGAAATCCACTTTAAACCGTAGGTCCCGGTCTCATCTGACCATAGAGCGTTGGGTGTACGGCTGACAGGCCCAACCCCGTAAAAAAGACAAAAAAATCTGTCTAGGAATCTGCTAGCAGGTAGAAGATTTTGACCCATCATGGGACTGTTGCGCCACTGATGAGGATAATTACACATGAGCATGGAAAGTTTCGTTTTTACGTTTATATAACAATTTTAATTTTCAAAAATTACAAGGAAATATACGCTGAAACTACTAAACATGCAGTTTGAGTAAATCGAACAATTCAAGCAATTAATATGGAGATTAGAAAAAGATACAAAATTTCAATGAAACAATATATTTAACTTTTGCTAAATAAATTGGTTCTACTGAAATAAATACAAATATTTTCTAGACAGTGAAAGACTTTCCTGACTTTTTGAACCATGAACTACGTATACTCCAATTGACTAGCGCTTTGGTCGTTAAAAAAAATCTGATAGGAATCTTAAACCAGGCTTCAGGCTCGAATCCTGACATGGATGTGTATCTATCTTTCGCACTCATCCCTAACGTGCAGTCTGTGTTTACCACAGGCTTCAGGTTCGAATCTGAGCGGTGGCAGGGATGTTTGTTAGTGGTTCAGAATCCACGTTACACTGTAGGTCTCAGCCTAATTAGCCAAAGTGTGCAAAAGATGACAGAAGAGCGACAAACCAAACGAAGAATTATACTACAGCTTCAAAAAGTCGGACGGACCAAAACGTAGCATATCATATCAACATACTTGCAACTTTTCTAAAAACTACTTATAACTTAGTACATGTGAAAAACTCTTTTTTTATAAATGAAATATTACGAAGCTCCAGTAAACTTGATAAACAACTTCTAAAAATTGTCAGCGGAAAAACACAAGATATTCATTGATTATTCATTACAATACAATGCCGTAAGAAATTCAAGTAATGACTTCTTTCCCCCCTTTGTTAACTCCGCAAGCAAATCAGGTGGAAGACATGGCGTTCAGAATACAGAGACACAATTTTGTACTTGATGAATAAATCGTACTAACATAAAAAATGAATGGAATGCAAACAGTAAATACAATAAAACAGCTCTCTAAAAATCGTTGACAAAGTATCTCTCACATCAATAAGTTCGGATTGCGTGACGCTCGTGTGTGGCATCGGTCTCCAAAACAACACGCAAGTGTGACGTAATTCCATTGGAAAATCTTTCGAGATGTCATCACTTCTATCGACAACAATATTGGCATGGAGTTAAGTAGTTTTTAATCAACCGGTAGTTTTATAAAGCACTCAAGTCTATTCGTTTTTCGGAACAGTGTTGGAAACTTTTGAATTAGCATGGCTACTTCCATTGAATCTTTAATCTAAAGGGCGGCCTGATGGCCAATTGGCTAGTTCTCTGGCCTTTGGTACTACAGGCTGCTACTTCGGTACCAAAGCGTACCAATCCTAGCAGTGGCATGGATCTTTGAGTGGTTCAGAATCCACGTTAAACTGTACGTCCCGGTTTAATTAGCCTAAATTGTGCACAAAATGACTATAGAGCGATAAAAAAAAAAAAAAAAAAAAAAAAAAAAAAAAAAAAAAAAACTTAATATTAAAGTTATAGCAATTAAGTCCTATGAGTTGATATAACTCATAGGATAGCATTAATCACTTAAACCCTCAGGATAAAAGTTAACAATCCAATTGATGCACTAAAAATGTGCGTAACAAATACTGAATGCCTCTCATTAGAGTTACCAATGTTTTGCTTTCACCCCTTAAGATCTGGAGTTTTTAATTCCAGTCTTAGTTTTTTAGAAAACTATAGAAAATTTTTTAAAAATCTTGATTCTCTTCTGTTAATTCTCATTAATCTTCCCCTTCAAGGAAATATAAAAAATATAAATGAATATAATAAATATAATGTGACAAACATATATATGTTATAGGCTATGCTGTAGTTTTACTACACTTATTTTTAACATACTAAAAAATTCAAAGTCGCTGTTATACTTCCTACAATGGTGTCAGTTTTTTGTTGTTTTAAATAAAAACGCAACCCTATTATCTATTGCGTCTGTTATGACTGTCTTTAATTCCCTTTTTCTGTTTCGTGTTATTTCAAATCATGTTGATAAATTTTAGCTATTTTCAGCGAATGTAAAGCATAAAACAGATTCCAAGGTTGCTAAAACAAGATTTTGATTTGTCGCTATACGGTACATACTAGGCCGAGACTTACAGCTTAATGTGAATTCCGAACCATTAACAAACATCCATGCCACCGCCCGGATTCGAATCTAAAGCCTGTGGCATCAATGGCCAGAGCGCTAGCCAATTAGCCATCAGGTCGCTGTTAAAACAAGAACAACTGTTGCTATCAAAGGAAACTAATTATATTATTTACTAACTTTAAAATAATCTGAAATATTGATATAAATCCCATCGCCATCCGTGCCTCTTATTAAGGGGACACGAAAACACTTTTAAGCTTTCAGCATGAGGCCTCTTTTAAGCCATCTTCAACTGATTAAGTTATTAACTAGAACAGGACAAAAATTGATGAATCATCTAGTTGCGAAAAGCTTTAGAAAGATACTTTCAAACATGCAAGTATATCCAAAACAGAACGATTCTATGAAGCATAAAAGAGATCTCAAGGTTGCTAAAACAATATTGGATTAGTTTGGTTTGGCAATCTCACAATCTGCAAATCTCACCAATCTTCTGTTCGTCGTTACAGACACAGTATCTTCGGAGGCCATATCGTCTTCCTCAGAAGCCACGGGGTACATCTTCTCGCAAGGTCACGAACACCTGCATCGACCATCCCAATGACCCCGATTCTTTTCTTTTTTCCCCGCCCCCTCCCTATACGCATCCTCATGCGAGAGAGGGACAGAGAATGACACGAATAATTCGCGTCTCGCAATCACAGCTCATTTCACGGCTCGTAATTCAATCCCTGCCGGCGCTTCCACACAATGCAAGCGTTGAAATTTTCGACGGCCAAAACGTATTGGATTCCAAACTTAATTCACAATGACGCCCAAGAACAATGGGCCGTCCCGAGATCGCCAACTGAAGCTCATCATGGCTGATCCGAGAGGTGTTTGCATTAGAAGAGAATGCCGCCGTTATCAAAAGAGTATGTCTGGAGGGGGAAAATGTGTTAATATCATCAGCTTCGTGAAATTGGTTCAACAGTTTTTCATCAGTCCCCTTCGCAAATTACTGATAATGCATGTAACAAAAGGAATGAGAAATCAAGTTCTGATTTCTGTTGGGAGCTGAACTACGGTCTCTGTTTTCAAAAACTAATAAATTCATCCAAGCCAGCCATCGTCAGATGCTACATGCTTTCAAAGTATAGATCTAAAAATGTGCTGCACTTGATTCTATGACTTCTAATTCTGACAACTTTACCAGGGATAAAATTTTATTGAGGTGCTACAGTTCTTACTTATAGCGGAAATCGCTACAGTTTGGTGTAGGAAGAAAAAAAAAGTATAGATCTAGGTCAAAAATGGACTGATATTGGCTTGGTGAAATTGGTTCAATAGTTTTTTAACCAATCCCCTTCGCTGACTAATGATAATAGAGAGTTTATGCATACCGTATTTCGGACGTCCGTTAGCTTTTTCTCCCTAGAGCGCATGCTCATAGGAAATTGTGCATGCGTATCTGTAATAATGTTTCCTATGAGCATGCGCGCTAGGGAGAAAAAGCTAACGGACGTCCGAAATACGGTATGCATAAACTCTCTAATATATGTAACTTTGTGACAAAAGGCATGTTGTTCTAGATTTCTGTTGGGATTTGAAGTACGGTCGTTGCTTTCAAAAACGAATAAACCCATCGAGGCCAGCCGCCATCAGATGCTGCGTGTTTTCAAAGCATAGATCTAGGTAAAAAAATGGGCTAATATCATGGGTTTCGTGTTATAATAAGTTAGGGGGTTCAATAGTTTTTAACCAGTCCCCTTCGCTGACTATTAATAATATATGTAACTTTGCGACAAAAGGCTTATTGTTCTAGATTTCTGTTGGTCAATCGTCATCAGATGCTGTATGTTTTCAAAGTATAGATATGGGTAAAAAATGGGCTAATATCATCGGCTTCGTGAAATTGATTCAATTGTTTTTAACCTATCCCTTCGTTGACTGTTCATAAATGTAATACTTACAAGTAAGTATGCGACAAAAGGTATAAAAAAATATTTTTTGATTCCTGTAGGTGGCTGAGCTACGATCACTGCTTTCAAAAACTAATAATTGGCCCTTGATGGGGGCCCTACACAAGCTGGACGTGTAGTTGTTTCTTATCCCACTTGGTAAACAACAACATCTAGACCAAGTACAAGAGCCCATGTGGTCGTATGGAAGGAGGAAAAAGAGGGATGCAGCTTCTGTTGTAATGGAGCACCCATAAGTAGAAGTTTTACTTGTCCCCGTGACGCTGACTTTTTAAGGTTTAGGGTTGTCAGTCCAACGCCCAACAGTCATATTAAGACCGGGACCTATGGTTTAAATTGGATTCCGAACTACTACAAAAATTCATGGCACCGGCGGACTAGAATCCGAAACCTGTGGCACCGAGCGCCGGAGCGCTAGTCACTCGGCCATTCAGGCCCCCAAGCTGGATGTAACGGCCTTTTAAAAAATTTCACAAGGAAAAAACTAAAAATATAGAATTGAGTTTATTACCTGGGTTTTTTTTATTTTTTTTTATTAGTAACAAAAAATGAGCAGCTATTGTTTTTCCCAGCTTGTACTTAGCGTACCAGCTTATACAGTATGAACATTTATCCTAATTATAATATTATATTTCCTTAACCTTTAAATCAGCAAATCTTTTCATTGCACTTTCTATATTTATATTCTTTGCAATATCATTTTTACATGCATAAATTTGCAAAAATATTCATTTTGTCTTGAAACATGGAAATCACAGTATGTTTCTATAAGTCGGGAAAAACAAATTTTTTTTGGAAACATTTTCTAATTTTGAGAGAAAGAAAAAAAAATATATGTATGCCGAAAGAAAACAAACGAAAATACTACAATATATCAATATCAATGCAGAAAGCGAAAAAAAGTAAGAGACAACCTCAGAAACAAAAGTTGACAACTGTCACTTTCATGTCTGAAAAGCAACTCAACAGATACTTTGTCGCCTTTCTAGTAGGAAAAAAAAAATAGCGTACAGTGACACCAATATCAATAATAAACTTACACTACAGTTTTGGTAACTTTTGTGTGTCGTAAGTAAGATGTAATCGGCGAACCCTATAAAAAAAAAATCCTCCAACCCTATGAATCGTTATTGAATACGAATAACGCGTTGCACTTCCAAATTAAAGTTCGATTCGAAAATCGACAATTGTCAAAGAATTGAAACTTTTCCTGTCTAGCAAGAGATGATTGGTTTGATGTTCTTTGATGATGACATCAATTACATTTATTCTACTTATAGATATCATTTAAAAATAATTATTAGCATTTTTGCTGTAAACAATAACAACAAAAATTCTAATGATTATTTTTAATTATAAGATTTACTCCGCAACAAAAAGTATCCAAAGGATTAAAAATTTTCAAAAATGAGATTTAGATTTGGTTTGTTGCTCTACGGTCATTTTGTGCACACTTTAGGCTAATTAGACGGGGACCTACAGTTTAACGTGGATTCCGAACCTCTAATAAACATCAATGCCACAGGCAGGATTCAAACGTGAAGCTTGTGAAACTAAAGATGAATGCGATAGATTCCTTTCGTTGCACGCTAGGAGAATGGGAAGGATAAGTTCAAACTCTTAAAGGGGTGTACGGTCCAAATAGTAATGGCAAAATGCGAGTGGACTGTAGCCTGTTCTCGCTAGGCAGATTGAAATCTATTGTATATTTGATGTTACAGTTAAAAATGGCTTCAGGTAAAAATGCCTGACATTGGAAAACAAAAACATCGAAGAATGAGGTGATGAGCTAGTAATACCTTGCAAAGACAACAACGTAAGCCATTTTCAGAACTACATCGCTTGTCCACAAATATTAAACAAATCGATATAAATTCTTTAGGGTAAAAAAAAAAGAACATCTATAAATTTCAGTTTAAAAAAATATTTAAACAGACGCTTGCGTGTTTTTCGGCGGGTTCGTGACGACGAAGGAATATTTTTCGGAGAAAGAATTTTCGAGTTTTAACGACTCGCGTCCACTGAATTTTCTTCAAAACACGAAAGCTTTTTTTTTTGTATTTCCTTACTTTGCAATTTTTTTATTTTATTTAAGTGAATATTTATAAGTCACTAGAAGTCATCGGCAGTTCTTTTTTATGGGGAAAAAAAAAATCTAAATCGTAGCAATTTTTTCCCATTTGTTTTTGAATTTTTTAGAATATTTATGGTGGAAAAAAAATCAGAAGAAAAACATTGTATCTGATGCAAAGCAATCACGAATCAAACAAAATATCGAATAACGATAATATTTTTTTTAAATATACTTTCATCACAATTGTAATATTGGAGTGGGTGTTACTATTGTTAAACAAAAGTAACTGGATACATTGTATAAAAAAAATCGATCGTTTAAAAAAAAAAAAAAAAAACACTTTGTAAAAATTAAAAATAAAAATGCCAAATCAAATCGAATTGCAAAATACACATATATAGCATATAAAAATGCATAATGTAATACGAAAAATAACACCCTAATGATTCGATTTCTTTGCTATCAATAAAACATGAAATATTAACAGGCAACAGTTTCTATAACAACGTGACAGTATCGCTGCATTATTTATCCTTCAAGCTTAGAAAACATTCTTTATGAAATCATTCATAACCTTGTAACGTCTCGACCTATATTAGATCTATAACGATTTCAAGGAGAGAGCTCAACTTTCAGGTTCATGGGGACACTTTAATTTTTATTTACAAACATATATATATGTATAAAAATAATGAACTCTAGGTTATTATACAAAGAAATGAAAAATGAAAAATAAAATTTGATCACAAGTGCACGATTAAATCACAAGTACAGTTAGTGATTTTTAAGAGTTCTCGAGTCTACATCGAATCTAATTGCCTGGGACCAAACCACAGGGGGTTCACTTTGAAAAACAGACTAAAATTCCGGCTTATTTAGTCATTTCAGAGAAAAAAAACACTTTTGTTCGACTCGTCGCAGAACTCTCCATCCTTCACCAAAAAGCCTCCTTTCAAGACAATCCGTCAAGAGAAGGAGTCGGCTTTTCTCATTGGAGTAGACATTTCTGAGTTCATGGTCTATCACCCATCACGATGGAACAATTCATGATATGGTTCATACTCGATCTGTAGTTACTTCGACTTGTGAAGATCGCACAGACATCCGCTGATTTCTGATACGAATGATACCGACTATCTGCTGTCAGATTTGAGTGACAGATTGTTCTCATGAGTATAAAACACTAATTGCACGTAATATAACTAACCACAATGCTGCTTGTCTGCTGTCAGATTTCAGTGATGGGTTGTTATATATATGTTAAATAACATACATTCCTCTCTCCTGGGAATGAAATGCCAAAGCTCTTCTCGTGAGAAAAAAAAAATGCTACAACCATCTTAAGCATCTAAAAGCAACCATCTTAATGAAAATCGATGAATTTTTTAACATCCTTAAATTATTTTTCAAAAAAAAAGAAAACTCGAGCCTGGTAATTGAAATATCGGACTTAAAGCTTTTGTGTATAACAGCACGTTAAAGCACGAAGTTTCCTTAATTGAAGATCGGCCTGATTGTCAATTGGCTAGCGCTCTGGTCTTTGGTACCACAGGCTTCAGGACGGTGGCATAGATATTTGTTAATGGTTCAAAATTCACGTTAAACTGTAGGTCCCGGTCCAATGAGCCCAAAGTTTGCACAAAATGAACGTACAGCGACAAACCAAACCTTAATTGAATAAGGTAAATCCCAAACCCAGGCACTTTTGACGGTGTTTGTTACAAATTGCGATGGCAGCAAATAATTAATGTTGTAGATATAATACCGTTATAAAGACAAACAATTTTCGATGGTTAGAAAGTCGAGTTTCTATTTCCACGAGGATTGAGGGGGGAAGAAATATTAAGTTTATATATATTATTATTTAAGTTTATATATTCAATATAATATAAACTTGAGTTATAGATATATTTCAATACAATTATATTGATTCAAGTTTAAATTTTGTAAAGCATAAAATGATAGGCTATGACAAATGTCGGTCTGTTAATCACTAAACCATTCAATTTTTGGCTGCAGATATATCGCAGATTCAGCATTACCCAGGATACACCCCCGAAATCGATTTTCTACATTGAATCCTTATCGTGCCAGCACAATTTAAAGTGAATACACCTCCCAAAAATCAATTTTTATATTTCAAATATGAAATGTATGATCTCCATAAATGTCAGAGTTAAGAAGCAATATTTAAAGCAGTTATTTAAATAGAACCATGACAGGAAAGAAGATATGGTTTGGAAATTAAACTGTATTCATTCAATATACGGCAAGATTAAAATTGAAGAACCATCCTACAGCTTTTCAATTGGCTATTTTAAAAACATTTCTCTTTCGATATTACTTAAAAAACCTTTTATGAAAATGCCAAATTAATATATTATACAAGTATAATATATTACTCCGTCTTGCTGAGTTTTGTCATATTTGCAAGTATATTTATAATTACATAAGCATACATATATTCTTTCGCTATTTATTATTAAAAAAATCAAATAATATCCAATCTATTCATACTTTTAGTAATTCTATTCCTTTGTTTATGTCTACAAACAAATATTTTCGCTACTAATTTTATTTCTTCAAAGTCATTTTTCCTCCTGTCAATGAGTTGTTTTATAGTAAATAAACATTTTCGTAAAAGATATCAAATAATTTCTTACTTAGCAAATTTTTAGTAAAACAAAAAGATTAAATGTTTACAAAAAAATATCAAATCAAGAGTATCCAATGTTAAAAATGTTATTATTAAACAATAAAATATTTATTTATACGTTGATAAAAATAAATTAAGAGTACTAACAATAATTAAAACATCCGTTGTCAGAATAATATATATATATATATCTTTTAATTAGAAGAATTTGTTAATGCAGACGAATGTTTGCCTTCGATTAAGACTTTTTCAAACGCTATAAGATTTTTTTTTTTTTTTTTCATTGTTTAGTATTCTATAAGAACCATTTATTCTAATTTGCTGCCTTAAAAAGTTCGAATTAAAAGCCCTCGCTGAAATTCCTACTCCTATTACGGCTGATGTTGACAGAGTAAATCAATCACTAACACAACTTTTCTTCATTTTTGCTCGGGTTCCAAGAAAATTGCTCTATCTTTCATTCCGTAATAGAAAGAAGAAAAAAAAGAATATTTTGTTCATGGCCGCATTTTCTTTCTATGGGGTCCATTATCTCATATTTTCTCATCTTCCATCATAAGTAACGTCGTCCTTTTAATTGATACACATTCTTTTAGTTACAAAACACTAATTTTTCAGATGGTAGCTGTTTTCTATACGAGGTTACCCTTCTTTTTTTTTCCCACTCTAATTGCGTCATTTAGTGTTTTTTTTATGGCAAAATTTGAGAATTAATTTTATTAGATTAATTTAAGTATTAATTTATAGCAAATGCATACTTATTTTGAAAACAAGCAACTGATGTCATTTAATTTAAAAGAAATATTAAACTTTAAAAATAAATTGATACAACTAAAATTTAGTGTTATAGTAATATAACAACATGTATTGAGATCTAAAAATAAAAGTCATTTTACTTTGAAATAATATTCATTATAAAATTAGAATAACATTTGAAAAAAAATCATTCACCAAAAGCAAAATTATCAATACATTAATGCAATTATCAAAATTACAATCTTATGCTCAAAATAAAAATTCCGAATTATAATATTACATGAAAATATTTTTAAAATGAAAAATTTCTTCAAGTTAACATCATTAACAAAATATTATTCTATAAGGGAAAAAATGTCTTTCTAAATGTTAAACTAAAGATTATAATTTAGTTAAACATAACAATATATGCTATACATTTTAAATTATTTATCAATTATGTAAATAAAACTATGCATGCTTTAAATGAAAAATTGTAATTTGGTATAAAAATGTGTAGTTATACATTAAATCCAATTGATTAAATAAAAATCAGATTTTTTTTAATGAAATCATTCGAAAAAATTACTATTATATTATTTATAATTCAATACATTTTAAGAAGTTATATATATATGATAACATGAAAAAATTATTTTATATGTGGCAGATTTATATGTTAACTAAAAAATTAGAGAAAAAAACAGTAATTTAAATCTATAAATAATTTTTTTAAATAAAATGCTACAAGTTTTAGAGAAAAACATTATCTTTTAGAACTTATATTTACAAACAGTTGTTAATAACAATCAGCATATTATAAATGAAATTCTATTATAAAATCAATTTAATAATGTATATTTTAAAATAATCAAAATATAAGTCATTTTAAATTTACATTAATGATATAGCCTAAGATTAAATAAATAAAATAATAACATATAATTTCAATTTATAAATCTCAAATAAAAATATATATAGATCTAAATTATTATTAGAATATTATAGATCCAAAGAAAATGTAAAGAACTAAATACTCAGAAATGAAATGAACAATTTACTTGTAAAGGTAGCTTATTCCAGTTTTCCCTCACTTTGAGGTATCTTTTTTCAAAGGTGTAGTTCCAATAACTCCTATACGGCGGCTTGAAGTTCAGCAAGGGATAAACATCAGGGGTGTTCAAGTCGACGTTTTTGAGAGGGGGTAAGGGATCGCAAGGCAGTTTTTGGCGCGATTTTACTTTGAATATTTCCACTTCTGCATCTATTTGTTCCACGACCTGTAGGGATATTTCAGAATTCCTGACACTGTCCGTGTGGGATGCAGGCGTAGGATTTTGTTTGTTTCCTATGGTGTGGTACAGAATAGCTATGGAAACAAACGCCAAAATAACGATTGAAATCAAATATTTAGTCCGGGGTTTTTGGAACACACGTAATAAGATCAACTTAGGCATTGTATAATATATGGTTTACAGAGAGCACAATTTTAACACATATCGGAAAACACACACTGCGCACTGTTCACGGTATTTGTAAACCAAAACATTGTCATGGCCAGTGCTGTAGTAAGAAACGTCCAGAAGCCTACCTTGGTCGAAAATCAACGCAAGACTGAAGTTGTGTTGAAAACACATCTGACTGCCGGCAATTACATGGTTGCTAGAAAACAACAGCAGTGTCTTCCCCGGAATGACGCCAAGCATTCTCGCCAATACCGGAAATTATACAGATCTAGTATTCTTTTTTTTCCTCCAAAAATGAAGAAAAATGTCTTATTGTTCTGGAGTTTTGACTAAGATGGATATCGAGCAGCGTTGATGGATACTGAGTATTACTAGTTAAAGGCAAAAATAAAAAATGGAGTATAAAATTTTGAAAATGGAATTTTTATTTCACCTGCTATAGCTTTCAATTTATTCTTTAATTGTCTTATTTTTTTGTATATATTACTTATATATTTGCATTATTTTTGATTACATTACTTTTATTTCTATTTTTCTATATTTTTTAAATTTTTTAATGCATTGTCTGAAGTTTCGGATTGATATATTTCAATACATTTTAAATAGATATATATACAACTTGAAATTTATTTATTCTTATAGTATTTATTTAACAATATTTTAATATTTAAATTTTAATATTAATTATAAATTTAATTATAACTAATATATTATATATAAAATATATAATTAATATATTTTTAATTATAATTTATTATTAATAATTTTAATATTTATTATTATTTAAAGTTGTGTTTATTCTTATGAACATTTTGAAAAATTAAATTCATGTAACAAAATATACGAAGTTTACATAAATGAAAAAAAAAATTATTTAATAATTAATGAGTTACATATTTCAACTTGCTGATGAAAGAAAATAATTGGCTTTTTATTTATATATTTTTTTTTACTAATTAGGAGTTCATGGAAATTTAATTAGCAATGCTTGTTATTCAAATCAAGCTGTCAAAGCGAAAATAAACTACTTCCTTTTTTAATTAGCATATTAATTTTATTTTGTATTGACATTTCTCATTTAATGTTTACCACTGGAATAAATTATATAAAATAATATTGGTTATGAATGATATTTAAAAACTCGTCTAATTATTTCAAACGAACGTTTTTTTTTTATTATTACTCATCTTTTTCAATTAAAATAGAAAAAAAAAATTTTTTTTTTTAAGTATGTAGTTTTTTAGGAGCACACTTTAATTTTCTAAAAACACGTGATTTAAAAAAAATTTTTTTTTGTTCTCAGTATTTTTAAAATTGCCATTTATAAAAAAATATTTATAAATTACTAAATAACTTATAATAATAAATTATTAAATTATATAAAAAATATTTATATATATATTAAATATGTATGTAAAAATATTTATAAATTATTAAATAATTCATAATAATAAATAATTAATAATAAAAAAATCGTTTTAAGTATGTAATTTTTTAGGAGCACACTTTAATTTTCTAAAAAAACGTGATTTAAAAAAAAAATTTTTTTTGTTCTCAGTATTTTTAAAATTGTTATATATAAAAAAATATTTATAAATTATTAAATAATATAAAAAATATTTATATTTATATATATTAAATATGTATTTAAAAATACTTGTAAATTATTAAATATTTCATAAAAATAAAAAATGAATATATAATTCATAATAATAAATAATAAGTAATAAAAAATCGTTTTAAGTATGTAATTTTTTAGGAGCACACTTTAATTTTCTAAAAATACGTGATTTAAAAAAAAAATTTATTAAAAACCTAGTCCCAGAGAAAAATATTAAAAAAAAAAAAAAAAAAAAAAAAATCATTGTGATATCATGGGTCAAAGCACCAGAAAAATTCAAAAAAAAAATTGAAATTTCAATTTGAAATTTCAATATGAACTAACGTTTTTAGAGATCACTATTACCAAAACAAATTATTGGTCTGAAAATTGAAATTTCGGAATAAAACAAGTATTATATAAAAAAAATTTTTTTAACGTCAATAATACCTACTTTTTTTTCACTATATTACAGAAAAATCCTTTACAAATAAAGTTGAAATTTTCCTCTTACATCTGGAGCCATCTATTGGTAGATACATGCAACTTAAACCTAAAATTCATTTATTAAATTGAATGAATTAATTAATATTTGAAAAAACTGCATTAACAATCAAGTGCACAACAATCACACTACAAGTTCAAAAAAAAAAAAATGTATTTGAACTTGAGTGGATGCTTAAAAAGTATTTTATTAACGATTGAAAATTTGAAAAAGATATATATAGGGAGAGTGTGAACTAATAAAGGAAGAAAAAAAAAAAAAAAGAATATTCTACTAGTTGAAGCCATGTAAAATAGCTTATTAACAATGATATTATATTAACAATTTATGAACTTTAAGGAAATATTTAATATTGCTGTGTAATTCATATGCCATTACAATATTTCCTTTTATAGTTGTATCGGTTCGAGAGGGCCCCACGTTGGGCGCCAGATTGTAGTGTTAGTAGTGGTGGTGCAGCTGTATTGCAACTGGGTGTGGTTGGGTTCAGACTTGAGACACAGATTTGAGAGCACACAACTTTATTTACACGAGCACAAACACCACATACACACACACACAATTGTTAAATATAAAATATTTAACACATTTAAAGACATATAGGCCAATTGTTACACAGTGTTGGTTGAACATATTTCCTCTCGGGATGAGAGATTACAAACTAAACGTTTCTCAGCGGAAGTGCCGGTTGCACTGTACTTCCTCTTTGGTGAGAGTCTCGAGACCTACTGGCCATTTCTCCTGAACGCCGTAGGGGATACTCTTGAAGTACGTAGGAGGAAGGACGGTTACAGTTTGAATTTCCAATTTTCATTATCTTAAGGACTAGTGAAACAGACGCGTGTTTTCTATCTCTGTTCTTTATCATAATTATATCGTCTTACTTCTTTGAGTTCTAGTATATGAAGATACAATCATCGGACCCTGTTACCTACCAAGCGTCAGGAATCATAGAAGAAAAGCGAAAATTCCAACAGAATACCAGCTGAAATTTTTTGAAGATCGCGAAACCATTTATGAAAACTGAGCAAGTTATACTAAACTGTAAGTAATAGAAAAGTTATCTGAAATAGAAATTCCATATGTTAATTATTCTATAAATAATTTTTATTTTAAATAATAATTCATCATCATAATTGGCCCTACAGCCAGTTGTGGAGCTTGGCCTTCTTTAAAAGATCCAGCCAGGCTGTTCTCCTCTTGGCCGAGGACCTCCAGTTTTTTATCTTAATAAAATTAAAGTCAGAGTCTAAACAATCGACCCATCTCTTTTTCGGTCTTCCCCTGGGTCGTTGTCCAAAAGGGGTTACATTGAAAAATTTTCAAAACAGCTCTATCACTTTACATTGTCATGAGATGACCGGCCCATCTCATTCTGTTCAGTTTAATAAATTTTAGATTAATCCAATAACTCTGAAGAGTTTGTAAAGTTCAAAACTGTATCTTCTTCGCCGATTTCCATTGTCATTGATACCGCCAAAAATAGTTCGTAGCACTTTTCTTTCAAAGATTGGCCACATTTACTCTTCTCTTGCTGTTAGAGACCCTGTTTCAGATGCATATGTTAATACTGGTCTTATGAGAGTTTTGTACAGTAAAATTTTAGTTCTTCTTTTAATCAGGTGGAATCTTAATTGACCATGGGTTGTAGATACTCACTGTAAAGTGACATTGGTCCACAAATTATCCCTGCAAATTGATCGCAAGCCGCATGTACTCATGTAGCAAATTGACTGCAGATCACATACAGAAAAAAACCCATCAAAAATTTTCAAACTATATGCATTTTTGTTTTCTTTATATATAATAAACAAGTAATATAAAAAAAAAAAAAATTAAAGTCAATTCCTACTTTTTTTTCGCTATATTGCAGAAAGTCCTTTACAAATAAAGTTGAAATTTTCCTCTTACAGCTGGCGCCATCTATTAGTAGATACATGCAATTTAAATCTAAAAAAAAAAAACTAAAATGAATTAATTTAATTTAATGAATGAATGAATATTTGAAAAACTGCATTCACATCCAGTATCCTCCACTGCAAGTTCAAAAAAAATGTATTTCAACTCGAGTGGACGAATAAAAAGTATTTTATGAACGATTGCAAATTTGAACAAGATATATATAGGGAGAGCGTGAGCTAATAGAAGGAATTGACTCGAGTGGACGAATAAAAAGTATTTTATGAACGATTGCAAATTTGAACAAGATATATATAGGGAGAGCGTGAGCTAATAGAAGGAATTGAAAAAATAGATAATATAATTCAATTAAAAGGAAATAAATGATTTTATTGCATGAATTTAATAAGCGTTTTAGTATTTGGTTCTACAGTAAAGCACAGAAGTGATTAGCCAAACAGTTTTATTTTATGAATATTAATTTTTGGAAATGTTTCTGCCCATACAAACAGAATTGAGCATTCAAAAGCATTATTTATCAGTTACCCGCATCTACTTTGACAAGCGCAGTTTTAAAATGGAGCCTGTTTTCGGCAATAAATAGCATAAAAACGAAAAAAAAATAATAATAGAAATAAAAATTGCGTAGATAAGGATCCTGCATCCAGCCTAATACATTTCTGACAGAGGATCCGATGCTCTAATTTGTAATAGAATAAAAAACACTGAGAAATTTTTTTTTCTAATTTATAATTGTTTATTTCATTTGTTCAACTAAAAGTGGACCATGACCACTGTTTTAATCTTTCACCAAAAATCTTAAAATATTAAATAAATAAATAAGATAAGTATATGGTTTTTGTTGTTTCTTACTCCCCTTAGTAGACTAGACCAAGCCCACGAACCTGTATTAACTCATGGCTGATAGGAAAGGGAACAATTTCTGTTGTGATGGAACACCCGTAGGTAAAAGTCTGACTTGACTTCGTGACGCTCTTACAGTCGTATGAGACCGGAACCTACGGCTTAAAGTGGATTCCGAACCACTGCAAACATCCGTGGCTCCACCAGGACTCGAACACGACACTTGTGGCGCCAGAGCACTAGATACTCGGCCATTCAGGCCCACGTAAGTATATTTAAAATATAAATAAATCTATGCAACAGCAGCTACTTAAAACAAAAAGTACTAAAGTCGCTCCTTTAAATGGTCCAGTTTCTACTGATAGCCATCAATTCACATCAAGCAGACAGGATATCTAGCATCTTTAAATCCCATTTTCGAAACAACAAAATATCTCACCCTGACATTGAAGAAACGGTTTAAAACTCGATTAGGGGACTTTGTATAAATTATCAAAATAAACTAATTCCACTGTCTAGACCTTCCGACATTACTGAATTAATTAGAAACCCTAGCATCAAGGAAGCCCTGGGGCCAAACTAAATTGCTAATAATAGGACGAAATCCCTACTCTACATCCCCGCCCCCCTTCTTCCAATAATCGCATTAAATGACTCAATAAACATAAATCACTTGAGGCTCTTTCCTGCTCACTGGAAAACGGCTGCTAATGTTCTATTCTGAAACTTGACAAAAATCCGTCGAACGTTGACGTTATCTCTCTCCTTTCTTCTATGAATAAAATTACAGAATCTATAATCTTATCTATCCATTTCAGACCTTCGATAAAAAATCTAGAGCTATTTGGATTGTAGCATATTTTTTCTCACGAGAAAAGTTTTGGCATTTAATTCTCAGGAATGAGGAATATATATTATTTGATAAATATTTAATAACAATTCATCACTTAAATTTGATAGCAGACGAGCTTCATTGTGGGTAGTTATACTACATGCAATGAGTGTTTTGTACTAATAAGAACAACCACTCAAACATGATAGCAGATATTCGGTGTCATGTATAAATCGAATGTCTGTGCGTCCTGCACAGATCGAAACAGCTACAGATTGAATGTGAATTATAAAAAGATTTGTTCCATCGTGATGGCTGATAGACCACGAGCTGAGAAATGTCTACTCCAATGAGAAATGAGATATTCCTCCCTCTTGAGGGATTGTCTTGTTGTGAAGAAGGGAGAGTGTTCTGCGACGAGTCGAACAGAAGTGTTGTTTTTCTTTTTTCTCGGAAGTGACTGAATAGGCCGCCTGAGTTTTCCGCCTGTTTTCAAAGTGAGCCCCTTGTGGTTTCGTGCATCACGCCGTGTGGTAATTAAGGTCTACCACAGACCAGGCAATTAGATTCAACGTAGACTCGAGAACTTTGCAAATCTCCGAACTTGGAGTAAACTGCACTATAATCAAATTATCTTTAATTTTCACTTTTCTGTAAATAGAGTTCTGTTTGTACAATGTTTGTAAAAGTTTAATGCTTAAAAAATACCATAATTTTATACGTAAATTTTAATGTTTCGATTTAATTTTAAATAATTCATTTAAACTTTTTATTCTAAATTCTGGACACACACCCATTTTTACTAACTAAATCTTTAGTTCTCGCAAAATAAGAAGTCCTGGTGTTCCTTTATTTCCTGCTTAAGTAGATTTCTTTGAAACGGAAAAAGAATAAAAAATAAAAATAAATAATACTAAATAAAAACTTCAGTGCCTGCAACCAAAGGCGCAAAACTTCCTGGTTTTTAATAATTTTTTTATTTTACACCAGAAAACTCAAAACAATTCCAAGTATTTACGAAAATATGCATATTATATTTCGGCTGTCCTTATTCTTCCTATTCAAAATGAATAACTTTCACGAAAACATCAAACTTGGAAATATGTGGGTTCATTTTACAATTCATTTCATTTTTTTCTTCTTTTTAATATCTATGCAAAGATTTTTCATTGGACTCCTTTTCAAAAAATGAATTCCAGCAGCTGTTTCTCGAATTTTTCCTTTATTTCTGCACCTGCCTTTCTCGAAAGAAGCTCCCCCACCCCCATCACCTGCAATCTGTTACTCTTTATTAAAACAGAAGTCACACAACAGCTTTGACAGCTTGTGGCGGTATTGTAAAGGTTGCGTAGTGTTATTAAAATCCAGACGGCAAAATAAAAGACGATAATCAATTTTCACAATTACGACATGTTTATTCTACTTCGAACGCTTACTACGTTCTATTTTTATTCCTAGGGGAAAATTCCCTTTCTAACAGTGAAAGTAGAAGTCGTTCAATTTGTATTCCATTTTCCATCAATAGGTGTCTTATTATAACAAAGTTTGAAAATCAAAAAAAATAATAGTATTCAACTCAATAAAACTTGAAGGAAATAAAAATAGAAAAGTTTTACTTGCTTATTATATTTGTCAAAAAAAATAATAATAGTATTCAGGAATTGCAAAAACAAGTAATATAATTTTTTTTTTTTTTTTAAAGTCAATTCCTACTTTTCTTTCACTATATTGCAGAAAAGTTCTTTACAAATAATTTTTCGCTTACATCTGGCGCCGTCTATTATTAGACACATGCAACTTAAATCTAAAAAAAAAACTAAAATTAATTAATTAAATTTAATGAATGAATTAATAATTGAAAAAACTGTAGCATCCAGTGTCATCCACTACAAGTCCAAAAAATATATTTGAACTTGAGTGGATGAATAAACATATTTTTATTAAAGGTTGAAAATTTGAACAAGATATATATAGGGAGAGTGTGAGCTAATAAAAGAAATTGAAAAAAAATAATATAAAAAAAAAAATTTAAGGTCAATTCCTACTTCTTTTTCAACATACTTCTACTACATACAACCTACTTCTTTACATTGCAGAAAAGTCCTTTATAAATAATTTTCATTCATTTTTTAATTTTATCTGGCGCCATCTATTGGTAGATATATGCAACTTAAATCTATAAAAAACTAAAATTAATTAATTAATATTTATTTTAATTGCTGAATTAATATTTGAAGAAACTGTATTAATATCCAGTGTCATCCACTACAAGTTCAAAAAGAATGTATTTGAACTTGAATGGAAGAATAAAAAGTATTTTATGAACGATTGAAAATTTGAACAAGATATATATATAGGGAGAGTGTGAGTTAATAGAAGGAATTGAAAAAAAATAATAATAGTAGTCAAGAAAAGCAAAAAAAAAAAAAAAAATTAAGAGAAAGATCTCACGCCATGTTATTATTATTATTTTGGATTAAGAATGGTTTTGTCCATGATTATAGGTTTGTTTTTGTGCCCTAATAATTATAGTAGGCAGTCGATTGATTGATAGGTTCACCATGATTATAGTAGGTTCTGGCGATGCTTAATATATTTGATACATTTTTTTGGTACATTTGATATATTTTTTTTTTGCAAGGTTGATCCATCTATGGTTTTCTTTTTTTTCAATTCCTTCTATTAGCTCACACTCTCCCTATATATATCTTGTTCAAATCTTCAAACTTTAATAAAATACTTTTTATGCATCCATTCAAGTTCAAATACATTTTTTTGAACTTGTAGTGGATGACACTGGATGTGAATACACTTTTTTTTGCAAATATTAATTCATTCATTAAATTTAATTGATTCATTTTAGTTTTTTTTTAGATTTAAGTTGCATGTATCTACCAATAGATGGCACCATGGAAAATTTCAACTTTATTTGTAAAGGACCTTTCTGCAGTAGAATAGGAATTGACTTAAATTTTTTTTTTATATTACTTGTTTTTTATTTATTATTTTTTTTTATTTATTATTATTATTATTATTTCCAATGGTGGGGAGTACATACATATAAACAAATACAACAAAGAAAGTACAAAAAAAAAAAAAAAAAACCCAAACAGTAGAAGAAGTAAAAACCGAAGTCATCGCCACAAGAGCTGTCTGGCAGGACGATACCTTGTCATCTCGGAGTCAGTTTTATGGAGTACATACCGTGTAGACTTACGAAATCCGACTTGTGGTAATGTGCCCTCCTGTTTATCGTTAGGGAGGAGGTCAATCCTATTGTTGTAAAAGCCCTTTCAAGAAACGAGGAGTCTCGATGTCGTTTATGATGTTCAGCATGTTGCTTCTTCAGTCGGACTAGCTGATGGGAGTTTTTCCGGATTTTCTCTTGTATCTTGTAAATTAGTTTAGAAGCTTTCCAAATATATATGCTGGGGGAAAAAATTACAATTTGTATTTCTGAAGACGCAACTCTTAGAAATGGCGATGGCCTGGGGGCCAAGGGGCTTTAGCTCTGATCATTGGTACCACTGGCTTTAGGTTCGAATCCTGACGGTGGCATGGATGTTTGTGAGTGGTTCGGAATCCACGTTAAACTGTATGTCCGGTCTAATAGCTCAACATGTGCACAAAATGACCGTAGAGTGACAAACCAAACCAATCTTAGAAATGGCGACATTTAGATTTTTTTTTTAAATTCCTAATAATAGTTCACACTCTCCCTATATATATCTTGCTCAAATTTTCAATCGTTCATAAAATACTTTTTATTCTTCCACTCAAGTTCAAATACATTCTTTTTGAACTTGTAGTGGATGACACTGGATATTAATACAGTTTTTTCAAATATGAATTCAGTTATTAAATTTAATTAATTAATTTTACTTTTTTTTAGATTTAAGTTGCATTTATCTAATAATAGAGGGCGCCAGATATAAGAGGAAAATTTCAACTTTATTTGTAAAACACTTTTCTGCAATAGAGTGAAAAAAAAGTAGGAATTGACTTTAAAATTTATTTTTTTTTTTTTTATATATTACTTGTTTTTTTTATTTCCGAATAGAAATAAATGTTATGATTTCGTAAAAGAAGCTAAAATATTAAATAATATTTCGATTTAGATTAGTAGACCTTCAGTACTGTCAATAATTAAAAGATTTGGTGCTTTTTCAAAGTTACTTAATCAATCGCTCAACGTCAGTGCGAAACATTAAGCTTTGGCTGCTATATAACGCGCCAAAATTTCTACAATTTAATACATAATTGCTGAAAATTAACCAGGCTTTAAAGATTAACGATTTCTATTTCCATGTTATGGTATGAATCAATTGAATTATCAAAACAGTTGATTAATTTGATTATAACAAAATTTTTTTAAAAATAATAATCGAAAAATATTATACTCTGTTCTATAAAAAATAAACCAATTATCACACTTTATATTCAAACGCATACTGGAATTTTAATTTATTAAAAATCAAACTTCAATTCATTAAAAATCAACTTCTTTGTATGAAAATTTATTGAAGATTAATGGTAGAACTATTTTAAAAGAGCGATAAACAGCCAATTCTGTTTTCCACACAAAAATCTTACGTCAAACAAGCGCATGCGTATATTTGTCTCGCATTTGGCACGTTGCCATGGAAATTGGGTTATTTTCGGACGCATGTGACTGGGCACTTAATAACATATTCCCCTCTGATCTCTTTTCAATTTCGAACGTTCGAATTCGATAGAAAGTGCAAGACATACTTCGTTCTTTTTCGATTAGTACTAGATTTAAGGCATCTTATAGTACTTGAAATAAATATATATATTAGGTATTGGGTAAAAACAGTTTATTATCTCCCCCCCCTTTGTCTTTGTTAGGGATCTTCTACTGAACTTAGATTCGAAAATTAGGGCAAAAAGTAGGCGCACTGCATTGGCAATGAATTATTCTCTCCGTACGTTATTTCGATTTTAATGCATGTAAATAAACATAGAATGGTAGAAATATAGCATGTAAATAAAAAACTTAGAATATGTTTTTTGACATGATGCATTAGGAGAGAAAAAAAAAGCACAGTTTGTTAGTTTTTTATTATTATTGTAGAATGCATTACAGAAAGAATTAATATTATTCATTCTATCTATTTTATTACAAATTTTGTTCTTTTAATTGTTTTATACTTTTTAAACAGGTGTTTATTTTATTTATTTGACCTATTGACTAAGATTACCAGTAATATTTGTAAAATACAATCTTTTATTAATCTACTACATGCAATAATAATAATAATAAATCTCTCGAAGTACATAATAAAATAAAAAATTCGAGTGCCAATTTTCTTTTAATCAGAAATGTCAAATATGTTTAATCTTTTCAGTTTTAATAAAATAAGATTTAAACTAAATTATTATTTTTGCACAGTAATTAAATAAATGTACATTTTATTTATCGTGGGGCCTGAATGGCTAGCGCTCGGTGCCACATATTTCGGATTCGAGTCCCGGCGATGCCAGGAATGTTTGTAGTTTTTCGGAATCCACTTTAAACCGTAGGTCCTGGTCTAATATGACTGTTGGGCAACCCCACTCAATAACAAGTAATATAAAAAAAAAAAAAATTTAAGTCAATTCCTACTTTTTTTTCAGTATATAAGTCCTTTATAAATAATTTTCATTCACTTCTTTAAGTTTATCGGGCGCCATCTGTTGGTAGATACACGCAACTTAAATCTAAAAAAAAAAAACTTTAATTAATGAATTAAATTTAATGAGCGAATTAATATTTGAAAAAACTGTATTAACATCCAGTGTCATCCACTACAAGTTCAAAAAAAAAAAAAAAAAAAAAAAAAAAAATGCATTTGAACCTGAGTGGAAGAATAAAAAGTGTTTTATGAACGATTGAAAATTTGAGCAAGATATGTATAGGGAGAGTGTGAGCTAATAGAAGCAATTGAAAAAAAAAAAAAACATGTCCAGTCTCGAAAAGCAAACGGCCTTGTCCCACCATGGGACTGTTAAACCATTGATGATGATGAGAAGGAGGAGACTAGGTGGTGACTGTAACGTGTGTCAAGCGTCACGCATCGACAGTCGGACTGCTTGTCATGAATTTTCATGATCATGCGACGCCCAAATGCTGAACAGTCACACCTAAAAGTCCTCCCTGAAGGCAATGTCTTCTCGTCATTGGCCGTCACGGTGTTTTTATTGGTATATTCAAGTGGGTAAGTAACAAAGGTCACCAAAAAAGAAGAAGAAATTGCATCGCATCCGTGTCTGTGCCGGGAATGAGCACGATAAATCTATAGGCTGCAATGCCCGTCAACCTCGAGAAAGAAGAAGGTTTAAAAATTGAGGTTGCTTACTGTGGGTGCAGGTATTCCGGGATGCATTCTGAGTAACACTGAATCTGCTATATATCTGCCATTCTATTGAAAAGGTCAAAGTGGCCAACATAAGAAAACTTCATGAGTTTAAATTTACCAAAGTTATTTTTTAATGGATTTATCTACGTAAAAATTGAACGTATTACTGATTATTTGATTAGCTTATGAATCTCCCTGGGATTGAAATTAAAAATATATATAAAATTCTTAAACTATAAATAAGAAATGAAAGTGAATTGAAGTTAATAAAGAAGAATAATAAGAAATGAAAGAGAAAGTGATGAAATTAGAAATGAAAGTGATTGTAAATGTCCCAAAACATATGATCTTAAAATGGATAAAACCCTACAGTTAATTAATGCGGGATTCCCGGAAGTGCCTTGTCGCAAGGAAATGCAGGTGCCATAATCAAAAATGTCAATAAATTGTTTTTTCACTTCAATCTGTCAGAGTTAGAATAATAAACTGAATAATGAACTGAAAGCCAAATATATATATATAAATAAAATAAAAAAAATTGAAATAATTTCAATTTATCATGTGTGAATATACTTGACTGGGTGAATACACACGGGAATATACCAATGTTCAATAATCCAAAAAATATATGAAGCAATCAGTCAGGATACCACAAAAACGGGAATTCTGCATTTTAGGTTCCGCTTGTTTATTTGGCGATTTTTCCCTATACGGGCTTCGCCAAGTTCCGTCCTATGCAAATCAAGGCTGCTGTGATTACAAAATACTACGATGTGGCCAACCTGCGGACCGTCTTGAATATTTTTCCGATCCGTGAGATGTATCAAGCTTTTACAAAATATCTTTATTTTATAATAGACAAAGTAGTGGAAACGAAATATATTACAAAAAATACATTATGTGTGCATCCATATATTCAAAAATTAACTTTGATTTTAAAATAATATTCTTGCGAATATATGAACAGATTTCGCCTGCTTTATTTATGAGTTCGCAGAATAATTAAATTATATTCTGCGAACTCATGATACGCGCCTCTTAGAACGTGAACGTGGAATTAGGAGCGTGTTGGACATATCGTGAATGAATATTTGGATATGCGAAAGCTCTGTTCAAAGTGGGTGTCGCGCAGAGCTCACAATCGACCCAAAACAACAACCAATTGATGATTCTGAGCAGTGTTTGGAGCTGTTCAATAGTAATAAACCCGAATTTTCGCGTCGATATGTGACAATGGAGGAAAAACGGCTCCATCATTTCACACCGGAGTCCAATCGACAGTCAGCCAAGTGGACTGCACGTGATGAACACTAAAAGTGCTATAACTCACACACTAATAGTGCAACAGCTGTCAAATTTATACACGTGTCTTTTGAAGGTTAGGGCTAACTAACAATCACATGGATTTAATACTGGTAGCGCCATATATGTGTCAGCTTACGAACCTTTCAGCCCACGTGTTATACATATTGTTATCTCTATGATAGAGACTAGTTGTGTCAGGTGGATGCAAGACCAATCTCTCTTTCTATTTATATTAGTTTATTTACGATACTTTACACAAGGCACCCCGTGCGTCTTCCGCAATATCAATCCTAAGTAATACTTAAAACCGTAAGCATATACTTCTGAAATATGTAGTCTGCTTGTTAGCGACTAGTTGTGTCAGGATGTAAGACCCATCTCTTTCTTTATACAAATTTATTATATTACAATATTAACAATACTACATACACAGGCACCTGTGCCTCTTCCACAATAGCATTAATAGTTTAAAACCATGAACTCATCACGTACGGTCCCTGACCGTGACGAAAATAAGATAGAAATGAATTCGTCAAACACCGGGTTCTTTTAGTTGTTCACAAATGTTGTTAAGTTGTCGGTGGTTCAAAATAAATCAGCTCTCTTGAATTAATTCATGACTATTTTATTACACATACTAGGAATAATTAAAGAACTTTGTACAATATTTACAAATTAATAGTAATGCCACAAATTTTAATCTCTAATGCCATAAAACTTAATTTCTCTCAATATACCTCTCGCACTTCTAAGATTACCTCTTTCTCTCTCTCGCTCTCCAAGCACGCTCTCAAACTCGCACTTCTTTCGCCCAATTAACTTGGCGTCACAGCGCCCTCTAACGGCATTCATTCCTCTTTTTTCCACAGGTGATGAAACCTGGATAGGGTGTAATTGACCCACAGCTGGCATCCTGGGTAAGGGTTAGGGTTAGTAGGAAATGACCTCAAATCAAGATACCCAGCATTGGAAAGTGGTAACATTAAGTTACTCATTAGGTCGAGACTCACTCAATCTAAGTGAATGAATGCTTATGAATGGTTCATTTATATTCGTTCCCACAAACATCAATGTTTGACGTAAGAAATTAAATTCTCTAAATTGTATTGTAATAAAATATTTCATTTTGCTTTGCCTTGTGGTTCAATGAGTTATTTTAATCATCAAGCAGCTTCAAGGTTTTTTTTAACTTTAATGCCATAAAACTATTCAGGTATTGATGGGAAAATCATTACAAACTCGATTATTTTCCCTTACACGCAAAAATGATTATATTTACAAGTGTATTGAAATTATAAAGAAATAGTTTCATCATAGAATATGTTTTATAAATAAATCAAATGAATAAAAGTGTAACAAGTGCGAATCATTTTATAGTCAGTCCACGAATCTCTAGGAAAGGCAAACAAACGAATCGAATATTTATTGTGTTAATTCTCACAGAATCGGTCAAAAGCTGCTTTGAAAAAAAAATAATAATAATAAAAGGCATAATTTAGGCGGAATTATTTTCATGCATTTTTCTTTTAATATCGAGTCTTTTAAAATTGTAATTATTATCGTGATATTGTCCTGACTGAAGGTTCATGGCGTCACCAAAAAAAGGAAGCTACAAGAGCATAAGTTATGATTTAATCTCTTCACGCAACACGAGAATCTTTCATTCTAAAATTTTTTTAAAATAAAATAGCGCTGGTTTTGAAGTGGTTCTATTCATATGCATTTTAAAACTGACATGGAATATGCGTTGCTCAATATAACGATGGAACCCATATCAAATCATGTGCTCTGTAGTTCATTCCGAATTGTCTGGCTTTCAAAACATAAACTGATAATTGCTTCTATATCCTCAAAATAGCGTCTAAAGATGAGTTTATGTTTATAAAAGCTAATTTTACCATTATTTATCAGACTTCTCTGTTTGAATTGGGTAGGGCTCCTTATAGTATTTGATGAATTGCATCTTCATAAAGTTCTAGAGCCATTAAATTTTATTGCATTCCTGTCACTAGTGAATTTGATAGTTTTTGTGGGGATTCTGCACTTAAAGGTTTCGATTTCACCAGTCTCTTTTCAGCGCCAAATGGAATTGCCAAAACCGCAGTATTTTCCCAGCGGCTTGGTTTGTCGGTCATCTGCGCACGAAGGCTTAACAGACCGGGACCTACAGTTTAAAGTGGATTCCGAACCACTACAAACATCCATGGCACCGACGGGACTCGAACCCGAAACCTGTGGTACCGAGCGCCAGCCACTCATATGACTGCAAAGCGTCACAGAGCCCAATCAGACTTCTCACCCACATCATTCCCAAACTGTAAAGGGACAACTCAGTTCTAGGCACAGTGATGTGGTGTAGTAGTAATACTAATCCCAATTATACAAAATTTATACGCATTCACATGAATAGTGTTATCCCAACTTACATTTAATACATATAAAACGAAAATCACCAAGGCATTATACTGTGGCGGTATTGTAAAGGTTGCGTAGTGTTATTAAAATCCAGACGGCAAAATAAAAGACGATAATCAATTTTCACAATTACGACATGTTTATTCTACTTCGAACGCTTACTACGTTCTATTTTTATTCTAGCGGGAAAATTCCCTTTCTTAACAGTGAAAGTAGAAGTCGTTCAATTTGTATTCCATTTTACATCAATAGGTGTCGCTACAATACCAATTATACAAGGACCCAGCTATCGAGTTACTTCGAGGTATTCAAGAATTGCTTTGACCATCTTGCTGATTGGTCTTGCTTGCGCAAACCGGGCTCTTCTGACATAAGCAATTCGACACTAGAATATCAACAACGTAAGAGATTCGGTTCAAGATGAATCGCTTCAACTTCAATGAATACCGGTAGTCTACGGATTCAATTGGCGATCCAATACTAAAAGGATGATCTAAAGCAGGGGTGCCCAACCCACAGACCGCCTTGAATATTTTTCCTGCCCGTGAGATGTATCACACTTTTACAAAATATAGTTCTTTTAGAATGGCCAAAGTAGTGAAAACCAATTTATTAAAAAAATACAATAGAGAGTTTTTGCATACCGTATTTTGTACGTCCGTTAGCTTTTTTCTCAATAGCGCGCATGCTCATTGGAAATTGCGCATGCGTATCTGTAATAATATTTCCTATGAGCATGCGCACTATGGACGTCCAAAATACGTGCGCATCCCTCTATTCAAAAACGAACTGTCGAAATGAGGAGAACTTTGGTTTTTAAAATAATACACTTGCGAATACGGGACGGATGTCGCCTGTTTTATTGATGAGTTTGCAGAATCATTAAATTATATTCTGCGAATCATGATGAGTGGAGAAAAAAATATCGCACTCGAAAAATAAATATTTTTGTAATAATTTCTTTTCATTTCGTTTATAGTTATATATTTTTTATATTTCATTTTTTGTGTTATATTATATTTCTTTACAATGTGCGTTTAGTATCATTATTATTATATATTATCTATATTATGTGTACATTATCTATGTTTACATGTAAGAATAATAGTAAACACAATAATAATAATAACTCATTATGTTTTATGGGCTGAAAAGTTCATAGACTGACACATAGTTGGCACTACTAGTATTAAATCCATGATTTTTAGTTAGCCCTAACCTTCAAAAGACACGTGTATAAATTTGACAGCTGCTGCACTATTAGTATGTGAGTTATAGCATTTTTAGTGTTCATCACGTGCAGTCCACTCGGCTGACTTTTGATTGGACTCCGGTGTGAAATGATGGAGCCATGTTTTATCCATTGTCACATATCGACGCAAAAATTCGGGTTTATTACGATTGAACAGCTCCAAACACTGCTTAGAATCATGAATTCGTTGTTTTTGGTCGATTGTGAGCTCGCGCGGCACCCACTTTGAACAGAACTTTCGCATATCCAAATATTCATTCACGATATGTCCAACACGTTCCTTTGATATCTTTAGGGTCTCAGCTATCTCAATCCACTTCACTTTACGGTTATCAGAAATTATTTTGTGGACTTTTTTGATGTTTTCGTCGGTAACAGCCTCTTTGGGGCGTCCACTGCGTGCATCGTCCTCGGTGCTCATTTCGCCTTGTTTAAATTTAGCAAACCACTTCTCTACTGTTGATTTTCCTGGTGCAAAGTCCGAATAATGTTTAACAAGCCAAGCCTCGGCTTTAATAGTATTTTTTTTTCGCCAAAAAGCAATGCTTTATTAACACACGAAATTCCTTTTTATCCATTTTTTCAAACCAACAAAAGTTGCTTCACTAAAGATGCTATAACTCCCATACTAATAGTGCAATAGCTGTCAAATTTATACTAGTGTCTTTTGAAGGTTAGGGCTAACTAAAAATCATATGGATTTAATACTAGTAGCGCCATTTATGTGTCAGCCTACGAAATTTTCTGACCACCTGTTAGTGGGTCTAAATTTAACATGGGGATATATAATAATTTGATATGCGCCCGCGGAGTTAAGATGCATTTCCAAAGTGGCTCGCAAGATCATTTGGGTTGGCCACCTCTGACCTAAAGAGAAGGCACCTGCATAATCATGTGATGTGATTGGTGGGGGCGGGGCTAGTACCAGCCAATGGTCAATCAATTACTAGATTTACGTCTATTACTTCTATTTTTAATTTTTTCTTTGATGTTTTCCGCCGTTGCTACCATTATTTTTACACAAATAAATGATCATAAAAAAAGATTTGATATTGGTTGTCTTGATAATTTATTTGAAAGTGACATTAGTTTAATTCAGAATACATTTTTTAAAAAATAATGAACAAGCGAAATAAAAATTATGCATTTTTTTTTTTTTTTTTTTTTAATAGGTCGATATCAGAGCCTCCAATATTCCTGTCATTAAATAAATACAGCCAGAAATATACTAAATGTGATGCAAAATTAGTTTCAATGTAGGAAAAAAACACCAACGTAAATAATGTTTGAATGATTTTTTTTAAACAGCATCCTACTTAATTGATTAAATAGAGAAAAAAAAAAAAAAAAAATTATAGTTGATTTTGCGTTGAAATGTTTTTTCTTGCAGCGCTATATCATAAGTTTCCAAAAAATAAGAAAAAAACATATATACCAGTGGGAAAATATTTTACGGCTAGCGAAAGGGACAACATGTAATGTTGCCATGCCTTTTGTAAGCAAATTATTATTTGCCTTTTACAATGTTTTGTAGTGTACAAGTACAGGCGGCTAGCGCTCGGTACCACAGGTTTCGGGTTCGACTCTCGGTGGTGCCATGGATGTTTGTAGTGGTTCGGAATCCACTTTAAATCGTAGGTCCCGGTCCTAATAGGATCGTAGAGCGTTGCGGGGGCATTGTTACTCCGCGTCCGTATCTTCAAGTTACACGCGCCCCTGGGTAATGCAAAGTGAGTAACGTCTGTGCAACGCTTGGCTTTAAGTCATCCAAGACCAAACTGTCTAAGTGTTTGTCAGCTGCATGGGAACAAAAAAAGTACGAGCGGCCCTACCTTAGGTGCCAGATTGTAGTGTTGTAGGTTGTGCAGATGGATTGTAAAGGCTCGTTCCCACCGAGGCTTTGACCAATCACTAGCCTCACCACGTTCGCCTGAAATCGATTTGAAATCCACCGCTTCGAGTTGACCAACTTTCAACTCGAAGCGGAACTCACTAAGAGTAATGCGATTTCTGACATTTCGCTGTGAACGGGTCGAAAGAATTTTCTTCCCTACCGCCGCACGACGCGTCGCCGCTTCACGCCTCGGTGGGAACGAGCCTTAACTGGGTGTGGTTGGGTAGAGACACAGGTTTAAGAAAACAACTTTATTTACACATTCATAGACGTGCTATATTTAACACATTCAAAGACACGTACCACTGTGTCCAAACAGTAACACCCATTTTCAATTTAAAATTCCCGGGGCTTATGGAATTTCAATTTTTCTTTTCTTTTTTAGGTTGCTGGCTCTGTCCTTGACATCTGTGTGAAATTTCACGTCAAAATATTCGTTAGCGTTTTTGGCTTTGTGAGACGCTCAAACTGATGAAATGTCTGAATTACTTGCATTAAATTTTGTTTGCGGAAATGTGCAGAATGCTACAGAAGGCATTCGGTGAGCCTTCCTATATTGGAAAGAAATGTTTAGAAGCTGTATAAAAGTTAAAAAAAGGCAGAGAACGCGTTGAAGATGAAGAGCCCTCTGGTTGCCCATCAACCTCAACCGACGAAGCTCACGTCCAAAAAATTAAAAATTTGGTGCTTGCAAACTGTCGATTTACAATTACATATCGTTCCACAACCACCGTATTCACACCGTGCGACTTCTAGCTATTTCCTAAACTCAAAGCATCACTCCGGGGACACCGTTTTGAGTCGATTGAAGAGATTAAACGTGAATCGCCGCTCGCTTTAAAGGCCATCCATACCGATGACTTTTTAGCATGCATTGGAGATTGACAAAAACGTTGGCATAAGTGTATTGTGTCCGGAGGGGATTACTTTGAAGGCAATGAAACAAATTTAAAAGAATAAATAAAGAAGTTTTGAAAAAAAAAAAAAATTGGTGTTACTTCGTGGAAGGATTCCACTTTTAAGCCGAAAATAAAGATACTCAGGTAAACATGGGAGTAGCGAAATATACTTCCTCTCCGGGTGAGAGTCTGTAAGCCAACTTAACGCAGGCTGCATCAAATATATTTCTTCTCGGGATGAGAAATTGTAAACTAAGCGTTTCTCAACAGAAGCACGTAAAAGAGCTGTACTAAATGTTTCACAGCGGCAGCACCTGTGGCGCTGTACTTCCTCTGGGGTGAGAATCTCGAGGCTTACTGACCCTTTCTCCTGAATGACGTAGGAGGAAGCACGATTACAGTTTTAATTTCCAATTTTCTTTATCTTAAGAACTAATGAAACAGACGTGTGTTTTCTTTCTCTTCTCCTTATCATAATTATATCGTCTTACTTCTTTGAGTTCTAGTATATGAAGACACAATCACCGGACCGAGTTACCTACCAGACATCAGGAATCATAGAAAAAAAGCAAAAATTCAGAAACACCAGTACACCAGCTGAAATTTTTTGAAGATCACGAAACCATTTATGAAAACTCAGTAAGTCATACTAAACTATAAGTAATAGAAAAGTTATCTGAAATAGGTTCAAATACATGAAAAATAATTAGGTTCAAATACATGAAAAAAAAAAAAGAACAATAAAACAAAGAAGTGCATAAAAAATAAAAATTTAATTTCTAAAAAAAAATTACATAAACAAATTATAAATTAAAATTTAGTCTTCTTTTTTCTTTCACTTGCTCATCTCATTACATCATTTATTTCAGGCTTCCATATTTTGATGAATATTTAATGAAATTAATCCATGAAAAACGCCATCCCAATAAACAAATTCAGGCATGATAATAAAATTGATGCTGGTTCATTGAAATACTAAATATTAAACAAACAAAAAACTGGACCTAAATAGGATGACTAAGTTTGAAAACATTTCCCTTATGTTATGGACTGTGGGTTCAAGCCTGCCAGCCATATCCCTAGATGAGAATCATACTGTCTATGTACTGCCAACTACATTAGTACAACAGATATAGTCTAGGACAGGGATCTCCAAACTTTCCAGCCTTAGGGCCATACTGTTTACTCCAGTAAGTACCAAGGGTCAAAACCGTTTTAATTTTTCTGCCATTATCTATATAATTACATAAATCTCATTAGTATTTTTTTACAAGTGGATAACCCACGGTTTCATTCGTGTTAATTTAGCTTTTCTGGTCCTGAGGGATTTTCAGGATAAAAATCATATGTTTGATTCAAGATATATACATTTCAAACATCGATTTACATACATATGCGATACTCTTTACTCAACATAATAGCCGCAGGATGTTCCTAATTTATAATCTTAGTGGGATTCATTTCAATTATTTGTTATGCTTAAGTTAAATTTTCTGCGTATTATGCTTTACCTAGCAAGTAAATAAAATTGAGTTGTCATTCTGTGTGTTTTTTATCCAACTTATTACAGCAACAATAAGCCTGCAGGCCGTAATTTGGAGAACCCTGGTCTAGAATACTATAAATTTTAATTAATTGTTAAGGAAGAATGTAAGTAATTAAAATAAAAACTCAATTGTATATTTTATTTTCCTCTTTTTATTCTTGTTGTCCTCTACAAAGGTGAGCGGCAGAAATTTAATGATTTTAGTAGTGAGTATTGCCTTGTAAAAGTTTGCATTACCAAAAGTACAGATTTCATAATCACATAAATATATATATATATATTTAGTAAATGGGAACATTCAAAATTTTTAATAATAACAGATAAACATAATAAAGGAAATCATTTATATTAGACTGATTTTATAGTAATAATACGGCTTAAAATATATACAGAATATTAACTTGCACACTAATAAATACAAAAAATATTTTTAATATAGAAAACACACAATAAGTACTTTTGTCCCTTACATTACAATACAGTGATTTAAAAAACAAATGTTTATTTTTTTTTTAAGGAACATATATTAAGAAATGTAATGTGCTACTTAATCTCATAAAATTAATAAATGTTAAATATCTGTTATACATAACAAGCAAATAGACCTAAAATTTGTTTAAAATACAAATTTATGTAATATTTATACCCAGTAATAAATATATACAAAAATATTGTTAATAGATGCACCATAATTACTTTTTATTTAAGTACTAAGAATATTTTTAAAACAACGTTTTTTGAAGGAAATATAATAAACAGCTTTGTAATATGTAATTTGATAATCTCACATAAAATTCTTTGTGATTAAAATCAAATTCCAATTTACAAACAAACAAAAATTATTTTACAATAAAGATAAAGAATTCATTTTATTAAGAATGCTTTAAAGGTATATAATTGAAAACTTTTTTTCACATATTAGAAAATTATATGTGAAGAAAAAAATACCAATAAAAGCTTAAAAGTTGATAAAAATTACCAATCAAAAATGCAATACAGTTAAAATATATATACAAGCACTACTGTTTATATGTTTAAGGGGAAAGGAAGAGTAACAATAGTTGAAAATAACATTAAAAGAAGTATCCAGTACAAGTTTTTCAATTATGAAATTCTTAATAGTAGAATAAGTTACTAATGAAATTTTTAAGTTAGATTAAAGCTTAACTTTTTTTTTAGTCAGCAGGTTTATATTTTTAAATTAGTTATATTTATAAAACAAGATTATTTTCTTCATCAGAGCTATTTAAAGTTAAAGTCGAGATATTTTTTCTAGATTTTCTTAGAGCCTTTCTTAAATTTTTCTTCTTGTTTTGATGGCACTGTGTTGTTCTGCTTCCACCAGGTTTACATGTTGCTAAAACAGAACTTCGTAAACATTGTCTTTTAGTCTGGTCCAATTCCTGTGCAAAATCATTATAGGTTGTACCGTTTGGAGATGATTTCATAGGAGTTGATGCAGGTTGATTTCTTTTTTTTGGCTTCAGTACTTGTTTTTTTAATTGAACAGATTTCAAAATATTACTGTTTTTCTGCTCCCCAACATATTTACTAGCAGAGTTAGGAGGCATTTTTTTCTGAATTTTAGTAGCTGGTGTATGTAACAAAACTATATCAGAATCATGTTTAAGCAACTTGTTAGGAGTTAATTTTGGAGCCACTGATGGAGAAAGTTTCCCTGACATTCCTGGATTTAAACCCAACTCGAAAAGATGCTGTTTATATTTCTCTTGCTTGTAGTTTTCTTTTTGATTGGTTCGCTCAGTCCACTGATTAGTGACAAAAATTCTGTAATCTTCACCATCATACAAAAATGGACATTGTTTTGCTACTTCATAGGCTTCAATGTCTTTGAAAATGTTAGTTTCTAGAGCTGGAAGGTCTTTTTGTAATTTTTTTCTTTGTTTTTCTTCCTGAAGTAAATTTCCTTTTCTGTTTTTAAATCTATTTGGATCAGCAGCTTTTTTTTCAAAATCTAGCATTAAGCTCCATAATTCATCTCTTTTGTTGATTTTGTTAAAAATATGTTCAACATCTTCATAATAATTTCTCCATTTCTCAACTTCTGCTTCATAAGTTTGTAATACTTCATCAGTCCTCTCTGAGCAGAAATAATACTTAAATTGTTGCCGTATGGATTCTGCTACATGACACTTATTCCAGAGTTGATGCAATTCTTGTTGAAGAGAAATTATAAATCTTTCAATATTTTCCTTCTTAATCTTCTCATACCTTTCAATCTCTTGTTGAATTGATTTTATAGTAGAAGCACTACAAGCTTGATGCTTTTTTAAAAACTCTGTTTTCTCTCCTTCCACTTGCAATCTTTCCCATAAGACTGTTAATTTCTTCATCAAAGTTTTCTTTTGCTCCTCCAATTCTGCCTTTTTTATTTCGGCTTCATTAATAGTTTTTTCTATTTTTTGAAAAGTTTCATCGGAAAGAGAAAAGTTTTGTCCTGTCGATAAAATTTCTCTTTCAAAAGGTGTTTCAGGTGTATATTCAGTGCTTTCCCAAATACTAATCAATTCTCTTTTGGCTAAACATAGTTTTTTATAACGTTTTTCTTTTTCTTCTTTAAGCATATTTACACATTCCTGAATTTCTATTATATCTTGCTTTGATGGGATTCCAGTACCTGAGGAAAGTTGATGTTCTGGAAAATTTAATATACGACAATACTTTAGCTCAACATTTTTCAAATCTTGATAAGCTTTAATTTGTTTATTCTTCAATTGATAAAGATTGTCTAATTCTTGCTGTAACAATTCATCTTCCTCTATCAACGATTCTGCAGTAATTTCTTTCGGGAGTACTGATAAAGTAGTGGATAATTCTTGGATTTTTATTTTATAATTTTCAACACGTTTCAAAACTTTTTTATAAAAGTCAGTTTCTTCCTTTAAGATGTCTTGGATAAGATTCTGTACATGAACCCATACAACTTTGGCCCTATTCGATTTTTGGTTAATATCAATACCAAAATCATTCCAAATAGTGTACAATTTTTGTAAAGAAATCTTAACATTTTTAATACCTTCATTTTCAATTTCTTCTAAAGAAGTTTTGCCACTTTGTGATTGATTCTTCAGATCCATGACAGTTCCTTAAAATATCAGCTTTTTAAAAATCTGTTTAAAAGTAAAAGAAATAATGCATTAATTTCTTTTAAGTTGCAATGTCATGTAGAATAAAAAGATTTAGGATAAGTAAAATTAATTCATAATAATGATATGTTTCTGTTAGTGAAATGTCACATAAAATAAGTGCACACATATTGAAAAACCAGGATTTGTCACAATTTTACATTTGTTACTAGATAACAGAAAAGTATCATTAAAATCAATATCAATATAAATGATGTTTTTTACAATTCTCATTATAATTAATTACTGATTATGATAAGTGTATATAATTTTTTTTTCTACATTATTAAAGTCAAGCAAGAAATTTGACCAATTAAATAAAAAGAAAAAATTAAAGGGGAAAGAAATTAAAAGGCGAAATACTTTTATTTGTACAAAAAATGCTAAATGTAGAAAAGAATTACTTTAATTTTAAATATTGTTAGAAAAATAAAATGTCTAAAATCTTCATATCTTTAAAAATTTATTAACTAAGAGATGGATTTTTACTCAATAAAGCAAATATCAAAAATTGTTTTAATGATGTTTAATAAAATTTTAATACACACATGCACACATTTTAATACACACATACAAAATTTTAATCTCACAGCAAACCAAGTCTTTGATTTTATGGAAAAATCTTGCCAATTTCTAAACAGTTTACAAATTTCTAGTTTGTAATTTGTTATTTTATACTTTATCCAGAAGGGATTAATTTTTATAAAAATATAGAGTTCCTTTCCAAATATATTTAAATTTGAGGATCACATGCAATTGCTTGAAAACTGCCATAAGAGCTGGCAATAGGTATGAGTAATGCATGAGGATGCCAAGATGATACAAAATTAAAAGACCCATATACCTCAAAAAAAGTTTTTCATCAAAATAATGATTTTTACGTCTTTGTAAAGTTTGTATTTTAAGCTTTTAAAATATGTTTACGGTTTGTATAGCAAACTACTCTCCAACTGCGGCCTGATGGCCAATTGACTAGCGCTCTGGCCTTTGGTACCGCAGGCTCCAAGTTTAAATCCTGGCAGTGGCATGGATGTTTGTTAGTGGTTTGGAATCTACTTTAAACTGTAGGACCCAGTTTGTTCAGCCCTCGTGTGTAAAACATGGCAGTAGAGCGAAAACCAAACCAAACCATTAAATATCAAACAGGAGAAATTTATGATAATTTGCTTCAATACATAAAGCATTTAAGGTAAAAAAAAATTATTTTATTTTTTTTAGTATTTAACACAGGCACTTCCTGCAATTCTTTACTTCGAAAGGCTAAAAATATATGAGAAGATTTAGAAAAAGAAGCTCATTTTAAAAAAATGCAAAGCTTTAGAAAGAGGAACTGATTTAAAAATAATAAGGAAGTGACAAAAAAAAAAAAAACATTTCAATATGAGGAACATTGAGACGAAGAACCTCAGATACCTAAAAATCTATCAGTATACCTTTCAAGGTATACTCCTTTTCAATAATATTGGAAACAAAATTTGCATCTCTTGATGAGCCATTTGTGAAACATCGAACAAACTGTTAAAATTTTTACCACACACTGATAAATTAATTGAACCTGACTTAAAAAAAAATTTTTTTTTTATCTGCAAATTTATTAAGATAGATAGATAATTGAATGAGTTATTATTATTGAAGTTAATTATTTCAATCAAAAAATCCATTTCATATTTCAGCTTATATATCCAAAAATGATTAGGCAGTTTCGTTTTCAAATTTCAGCATATCAACAGGAATATTAGAAATATAGGAGTGAAAAAAAAATCATTTTCGAAGTTAAAAATTATATAAAAAAAATTACATTCTTTAAACAATGTCCCAAGATCGGCTAATGAGAATCAGTAAGAAGAATATTCATTGGTGATATCGTATCTTAGTTTAGTACTACAAAAAGCTTGTAATGTAAATATAATAGTAATGTTTGCAAATATCCCCGAGAATTATATGGTAAGTCATGAGGAATTTGTTTTCTTAGAAAGGGAAGTGCGCTAATAACTGTTTTGCATAAATATACTCATACTTTTGCCTTAAATCCTTTTAACTGCAAGATACAAAACATATGAATGTATGTTGGTTCAAGACACTAAAAATTATGAACGATTCCACACCCAACAGCAATAACAAAAATTACTCACCTTTAAAAAAACTTTCCCCTGTACTAAATGAAGTAAATAAACAATATGTAGTATTTTTTACTTGACTTGAAATAATAGTTCGAGATCTAAGTTCGCATAAGCATATACATTATTAGCGGCATTTAATTCAAATTTCAAATTAAAAACAAATTTATCTCGTTGCCAGATTTACAAAGTCATACAATTAATATAAAAAAACTTTCTTGAATTGATAAAATTATTCCGGTAATTTTATTTCAAAATAAATAGTTCTACAGTGCAGATGCACCGTGTAATGTAATTATTAACATCAAAAATATATGAATTTTAAAATAAATTTACCATCTTCTAACTTTAATTGTAGCTGAAAATGCTTATTTTGGTTTTAAAGTTGCTAAAGATCATAAACAAATAAGTTCAGGTTAAAACTCATTATTTTAAAAATAAAGATTTCAAGTATTTAAAATAATTGTTCTGGAAAATTTGTGACATTTATCCTTTTAAAAATGCTTTTCAAAATTATGTTTCAAAGAGTTATACTTTCTAATAAAATTGCAAATGTTTCGAAAAGTATACCCAAAACATTCACACAAATGAAATATTTTCACAGTAGTCAGCCTAAAAATGATTTGATGGAATTTTTTGATGATCCAAAAAACTTTGGAGAAAGTGAAGTTAAATCAGGTGCAATTTTGTAGTGTTTATTTTTAGAAAATATGTGTCTATAACTTTAAATACTAGTTATGCAATTTATCCATAAATAGGTATATAATTTAAAACAATAATTACATTTATTTTGTTTTTATATTTTCACATGTATTCTTTTTTATTTAGCTGTGAATTTAACTATTAATTCAATAGTTCTGAAATTATGGCTGGGATGTTTTTCATACAGATTAAAATTAAATCACTTTACATAAATGAAAGAATAATAATAAATAAATTATAGAAGAACATGTAGAGAGGAAGCAATCTTTAATTATCATTAAAGTTTGCCTTCAAAAGGTGCTCTGTTTAATAAGAAATTCTCGATTTTAAATTTAAAATCATTAAAGATTCTGATTTCTTTTATATTTGTACAGTAATGTATCCACGTATATTTTCTCTATAAACGATCTAGTTTAACTTTTTAACCCTTTAAACTTGCCAAGTTATTCTTTTTTTATGTTGGCTAAATCTTGTTGTAAGTACATTATACTTGCTCACAAAAAAAATTCCACCTCCCTCACATATCACCCAATCTTTTTGAAATTTTGTCAATGGAAGTACAAGAATTATAAAAATTATGTAAAATTTCTATATGTTTGTTGTAATCTACTAAAAACAATTAATATAAGCATAGTTTTTGGTGAAATATTGAACTTAACAGAAATGGAGAGTTGGCCAAGACATGTTTGAATTTCAAATCAGATTTTTTAACTGACTCTTAACTTCTCCAAAAAGGCTCGATTCTGACTCCCCACCTCTGGTTATCAATGTGAAGGAAATGTATAACCTCACACCCATATATTTTAAATAAATGTAAATATGTCTTCTATCATTGGCAAGATAAAAAAATTGATGGGTTTTTTTTTCAACTTTTGTATATAATACAACATTTATACATAATGATTGCGATTTTCTAAGAAGGTATCTTTTTCTTATTAAAAAAAGTATTGTGGAACCTTAAGCATTACGTTTTTTTTTTTTTTTTTTTTTTTTTTGCAGCAAATGATATTAGAAGGGGGAATATATGCCAGAAGATAATAACAAGAATTTAAATAGTAGTTGTTTCAAAAGCAGAAAACATATCACTTAAAATTTTATTTCAATTTTAATTTTGTAATTTTTATAATTAAGAATTCTCAGTTTCAATTTTGATTTCTGTTGCACTGTATTTATAGGATTTTTTTTTTTTTTATTATTTGACCACTATCAAACCACAAAACCGAATACTTCTTAATTACATAAAAAAAAAAATTTACGTATACCAAAAAAATCTTAAAAACTAACTTTTCATTGCATTAGGAGCTAAGTATATTTAAATGCTTGGTTGTTTTAATGCATATTTAGCATTTTATTGCTAATGTATTAGTTAAATGCAACTAATATTTTTGTACTTTATTCTGAAAATTTAAGTTTTAATAAAAATAAATGGATTATAAACCTTAAAAGCAATATGGCTAATGTCGCCAAATGTCTTATTTTTAGATAGCTTAACCCATTGTTCCAGGCATGGTTTCAACATGCTAAAATGTCCCATTTTCAGAAAGAACAAACCATTGTAACAATTTTATTTATAATTTTATTAACTAAGAATTTATTGGGGGCTGAGTGACTAGCGCTCTGACGCTTGGTACCACAGGTTTCGAGTTGAAGTCCTGGCAGTGGCATGGATATTTGTAGGGGTTCGGAATCTAATTTAGCTGTAGAACGTTGGGCATAGTGCTGACAACTCTACACTGTAAAAAAGAAAACATTTCCTGTCTAGAAATCTGCCAGCAAGCAGACGGCCTTGACCCACCAAAGGGCTGCTGCACACTGATGATGAAGAATTTATTAGAATTTTATTAACTAAGAATTTTAGAAGAAGAATTTAATTAACCTAAAATTTAAAAAATCCTGCTGTAGTATTTAATATTGCTTCGATGATGACATGCCTAATACATTTTGCACATATGCAAATCACTCAGTGAAGTCAAGTCCGGATGCTTGCTTATTCAAAATTGCAAGAAAGTGGCTGTAGTGGCATTAAAAAGAATATATAAATAAAACATTAAAAGCAGTTTGGTGAACTCAGTATAGCTGTTGAAACTCATTAAAATAAATAAAGAATATTTGAAGCAGTGGACTTTATTCTTTGAAGAATTACAAATATTTGAATGGAAGAATTTAATTAAAATATATTTACTTGAGTCAGATAGAGATACAAATCACATGCTTTTGTATGAAGATATGAAATACTAGTGAGGTCAAGAATTAAGATATTTGTTTGTATATGAATTATGTTTTTCACATAATTAATTGTCTTTTTATCTAATTATCCTTCATGAGATACTTTAGTATAGATACTCCAGACAAAATGTGCATTTTAATTTGTAAAAGTGGCTTCAAATATTTCATCTAAAATTTATGTACTTTATAATTTTTAAATTATAAAATAATTTGTCGAAATAAAATGAAACTTTTCCTTTTTAGGTAGAGCATGGACTATAGATGAATTACGTATTAAAAGTAATTCAGATTTACATAAATTATGGTAAGTTTGCATCAACAAATATTTTCAGTTTAAAAAGATTATTAATTTTTTTAATTTAAAAATCTGGCATTACATTGTGTTAAAAAGTTTATAATTGTGTTTTAATATTTTTAATAAATAAGATTAAACATGACATAGGATTAAACAAACTTTTTTATGGTCAAGCTCAAGTTTAAATAAGTTACATAAGTTTTTTAAAGCAGAATTTCTCTTAAAATTCATCCAGAATATAATCTCTTCTAATTCTATCTGGTTAATTTAAAATCTGCTAATTTAAATGGAATACAAACTTTTATTTGAAATGAGTTTGAAAAAATCTCTTTGATGGAAATAATTGCTTGAATTAATATTTGGTTGAATATTAAATAATTATTTTAAAAAATAAAATGCAATGGAACAATGCTTGTAAAAAATGTCATAAATATTTTTAATAAAATAATTATTTAAACACCATTTTTTTTCCCCTTTGAATCTACAAAATTTATTCAAAATATATCAAACTTTAAATATAAATTCAAAAGTTCTTATTTTTTTCAGAAGTTAATTTTTTTATACATTTTATTTTATGTTTATGTTCATATAAATATAGCATAAAGTTACTTTTATACATGTATAACACTTATTCAACTAGGTAAAATATACTATTTCACAAAAAACATATATTTCTTATTTTTTGTATAAGTAGAAATAAATGTTTTATTCTATCATCTTAGAAAATCTTTGTAATAGTTATAATTGCAAGAGATTAAAACTAATGACATAGTTATTGTTATAGTTATTCAGGGTGGCAACATAACCAGGAAGTCAGAGAATTTTTTTCGATCAGGAGAATTGGTAAAAATAAGTTAAAATTGATGGCGAGAGTATTTTGATTCAAGAATGCAGGCGATCGGTGATTTTGTAGCCAAGTATGCTTAGCAATTTGGATCATTACTCATTTTAAGGCAGCCTTACGTCCTGTTTTTTTATGATAAGCTGTCCAGTTTGTGATTTATCTAATTTTTAAATGTGCAAGCTATGAAATTTTTTTTGATGATGAAATGAAAATTTTTTTACAGTTTCTGTAGCCATATTATAGTGCTTATGTGTAAAAGATGTTTTTGTTAAAGAAAGCAGGTTTGAAAATAAAGCTTAATATCTATATATTAATTTTTAATTATTATATATTAATACCTTGTTACAACCTTTTATTAGTACAAAACTAAATAATAGAAATATGTTTCTAATAATTTATTGTATGTATCTAAAAATATATTCGTAATTAAGTATTTCTTTTTCTCGATTCTTTTTCACATAATTTTTAATATAAATTGATTGAAGTAATTTCCATAATTTCAAAATATTTTATGTAGTTTTGAAAAATTATTTTAAATGCTTACATATGTTTTAAAAACCATGTTTATGACTAAAATTTTTTTTCTGTCAAAAAAGGTATGTATTATACAAAGAAAAAAATATGCTACTTACAATGGAATATAATGCAAAGCAAGAAGTAGAATATTTTCCTAGTCCTGAACGTATTGACAAGGTAATATTATTTGCTTTTAAATCTTTATGTAACATGAAATATATAAATGGTATGCTATGTCTGAAAAATATAAAAATGCACTATATGGTATTCTATGATTAGTGTTATTTTGTATGTAAAATTACAAATTATTTTAAATAAGTAAATATTTTTGAAAATATTTAAATAAATTTTAAATGAAGACATATCCATGTCATCTTAATGAACATGAATTATAATATTGTTGATAAATTATAAAAATTTGTAATTTTAAATTTGCTGAAAATTGGCATGGATAAAATATTAAGAGCAATTATTTTAAGCTATTAAACATTGATAATTTATATGAAGAAATAATAATTGTCCTTAATAATGTGATGAACAATGTGTAAACAATTACAAAGCAATAAATTATCATGAAACTTTCTATGTAGTGTGCTAGTTTAGAATTTTAAATTATAGTTATACTTTCATGGTGTAACGAATATAGCATATCATATTGTAATGCTAAAATTGTGAAGTACACAGTTGCGCTTCTACAAACTCAAAATAATCAAGTTCTAAATTTTCAATTGAATAACTTTTTAAATTTAAAATGATTTATAGTTTTAATTAATGTAATTTCATTAATATTAAACATTATATGTTCTATACAAAATATTTACAAGATATTTATTTATTAATTAATAGTCAAATAGTATAATAATATTTAAATTCTAAAGATTTAATCCACAATATCCTTTCTTATAAAAAGTAAAATCATGCAGAATTTATTATTTTTACTGAAATTAAAAGTTCCTAAAACCGTGAACATCTATAAAAAATAGTTCAAAGCTGTTGTACCTATCAGTGGCTAGTATTTGCAAATTGAATGTTTAAATCAATCATTGATAAAACCTCCTATGGCAGCGACGTATGCTCTGATATGTAAGGAGTGATAAAAATGCGTAAGATACTGCTGGTATTCCTGAATTGTTTTTCTAGATCTGCAATTTTTTGGGACTTCCAAATCTGGCAGCCTACTATGACCTTATACATGTTCAATTCGCGATGACCTTGCTGGCCAAAAAAGATTATTAACAGCATGGAAGTAATGCAAAAATGTACAAACTGTTTATAGATATATACAAGCAAAATATCAAGAATTTTTTTAATGAAAAATGACTGCCATGATAATTGGCTAATGGGTGGATGACATGCTGAAGCTATGAAGTTTGCTGAATGTTATCACATATTGTTCATATGTTAAAGTTGTCTGCATGGTCTTGACACTTACTCACAGGGATGAAATGGTTAATTATTCCAGTTTGGATTCATCATTGAACACTATATGATACTAATTTGCTTGCAGCTATGACATTATTGTAGACAGAAACTGGTTCCACAAATGACTGCTTTCACACTTTTATACACATCTTTATTTACAATAATTACTGACAGATTAAGATAGGATCGAGATTAATTAGATTAAATCTCGATGTCAATTCATGTCAACCGACCTATGCATTAATCCATTTTTTTTTTTGTTAGATGCTCAGCACAAAAATTTGCACCTCTCTCTCGGCTGAAGTTCCTTCTCAATTTCTGTTCAAATTTATTCTGAATTTTTCTTTGAGTATTTTGAATTCTTTCTGAATTCTTATTAAATTATTTAAAATTAATTATAATCCTCTCTACATTGAGTCTTTTAAAAATGTGGCACACACTAAATTCCCCACTCAAGACTGAAGCATTATACAAATGCTCAATCTGAAAAATTGAGTAAAGTGTATGCGACTCTTGTAACATGCACAAGATACAAACTAAAAAAGATTTAAACAATTTAAAACCAAATACTAGTTAAACGCAAAAAAAAGAGATAATTCACACATAATAAAATATTCCATTACTAATTAACCCCAAAAAATATTGATCATTAATTAATGCCACAGAATGAAATAGAATTAGCCTCAAGAAACCTCAATCATTTTAAATAATTAGTTATGTAAATTTAAATATTGACCTAACTAGCAAAATCAGTAGAAACAAGTAAAAATAATTAACAAAATAAGTAAACACAATTAAAAAAGTGATTAATAATTATACTAAACACATATTTAACTTTTATCAGATAATTTTCCTTTAAATCATCTGTGCAATTTACACTATGTTTATCCTTTTAATCATTAACACAATCCATCTTTTCTTTCTTGTAGAATATGGTTTCATTAATGTTCGATATGTACCTTTCTTGAGTTATTTGTATATATATACACACAAGAAGTAAAATGAATGAAAATTTTTTAAGCAATGAAGAATGTACAATTATATTAAAGCACTTTTATTGGATTTTACACTTGCAAATTGACGCAGAAATGGTAATTACATATTTTGTACTGATCTTTTCATTATTTTCTTAACAAAGAAAGTTATAAAACAGAAATTTCAAAGTCATTGCTTGACCTCTATCATCATCCTTATTTGATTCTGATATCTCTTCCAAGCTTCCTATTGATTATTAAACATCAAGTGGAAATAAAAAATAATATGCTACTAAGAACAAGTAGTATGTCAACCATTAATATATAGAAGCAGCTAACATGGTAGGAAGCTACACATAACATTTATTTAATACTGCATAGTTTTATTTGTTGGGCAAGTTTTTTTTTTTTACCCAATTTTTAACATAGTAAAAATTAACTTTTTTAATAATAAGAAAGTAAAAATAAATCTTATGTTGAAATTCTTACATTTTTTGTGAAGATCATCACTCATAGTCATTGAGAGCAGATTGCTTATCCCTGCTCTAATCAAAGACAGTGGTTCTATTTTTCCAAACCCCCCATTGACTAATTATGCGTTGCAAAAACTTCTCTTACCTAAAGAATATATTGTTCACTTCTCATCCCAAACCCTTTTCTTGATTAAACTATATGTCTTGATCGATTTGATGGATAGTTTATTATTATTTGTACTGTAGAGAATTTTTTAAAATTCAAAATTGAATATTTAAATTTAATGTCTCAAAAATTAATTTTATCTCCTGTAGGTAATTAATGAATGTTTGCTATTGAAATAGTAATTAACTTCTTATAAAAACATTTAGGCACCAAAATTTAATATTTTGATTTGTAATTTTTTTCTTTTTATTGATTACCATTGCATAATTATGATAATTGATAGAAATCTCAGTTAATCTGCTATTGTAACTGAGAATCAATGACATTCTAATGTTGAAATCTAAGTTATTCAATAAAAATATGCCTGAAAATCAAAATTATATAAATCTCTCCAGTTCTTATTTAATATGGGACCCTTTTATGCAAATGAATTATGGAATATCATTTTTAAATAAATTATTTTAGGATCTTTCATAGTTTTGTAGAATTAATTTCCATATTTAGTTATGAATGAAATATTTTCAAGCTTTTCATTTCAAGCTCTTTAAATTATTGAATTTAAAAATTGTTTTTAAAAATGCATTGTTAATATTTGTTTATAATAAATGTTTTCAAATAATTTAATTAAAATCTAGACATTTAACTATAAATGAATGATAATTTTTATATTCTGTATTTAATGTGAAGTATATAATAATAAAATTTTTAAAAGTAGTTTCAGTATTTTTCTAAAACTAAGAATTTTTAAGTTTGTTTATACTCTGTTCTTCAGTTGCATGATTCTTCTTGAATTTAGTTTATGTATTGATTATAAAATTTTAATTCTTATTATAGGTGGAGATCAGTATGGAAAATTTAGAAGCTGTTGTCAGAGAAAGAAATGAAGCATATTATTTATTAGAAACAGGGAAAACAGGAGAGCGACCTCATGATTGGAAAGAAGATCCTTTTGGAAGATTTGAATGGTTAGTTTTTATATTCCATTTCATTTCAGAAAATTATCGTAGAGTGACATCTACATTATTATGACTTTATGAAGATTATTTCTCTACTTTGCATATTCTAGTACATCTAAACCTCTTTTATTTTATAGTTTTCTTAAAATTCACAAGTAAAACACATTTTCATTAAGAAAGATTCTATTAATTTTGTTTTTATTTATGTGTGTTATATAAATTGGAGACTTTAAAATTTTCTTTATTGAAATAATAATGCAATTTTACAAAACTTTCTGAATTTCATATTTTTTACTTAATTTAGACTTAGGATTGGCTGTGTATATAAAAAATAAATAAAAATCATTTTTGACAACCCAATTCATGTAAAAAAATATGAATGACACTTAAATCTATTTTTGTACATTAAAAATGTACAAAAATAGATTTAAGTGTGTTTGTGTTAATAAAAGCTTTAAGCATATCATGTTAACAAGCAGCAAAGTTTCAATAACTGTATCTTGGTGAAATCTAGAAAACATAAATTATTCATTTAATAAATTAAAAATTATTTGTGTTGAATAATTAATGATGGATAATACTACCACTTCAAAGAACAGTTATTGTACAATGGTTTCAATATTAGGGTCATGCATATTGAATTAGTGTAACATAAACAAGTTTTAAACAAATTAATTTAATTTAATTTGAATAACTTAATGGCTAAACATTATTAATTGAATATGACATATGTAGACTTTTTATGCTTATACAAGTATAATAAAGTGGATGTAAAACTACGCTGCATACTTCATCTATTATACATATTTTATTCCACATATTAATTGATATGAAGGAAAAATAAGTATCATAAACTATAGGTAAACACTCAACCTGTAAAAGTTAGGGAATTTGATAAAAGGCTAGGAAAATCTGGGAAAATGAGGGAATTTTTTAAGAGAACTGTAAAAAAATTATTTGGAAGAACAAAACTGTAAAAAATTTCCAAATGAAAAATTCCAGAGCAAAACAGAAGAAAAGTAGCTGAATTATTAAAAAATTACCACATATATATAGAAAAATTTATTTATACATGAAAAATATATAATCAGGCGCCATGATATTGCTCGCAAAATCTAGACTTGTGGAAGATGGCTGTGTTATTTGATTGGTCCTAGAGTTATATTTTGTATAATAGTAGGTCTGAAATTTCTAGCTACAATCACAGAAATTTGGGGAAATTTTTTTTCCCCAATTTATTCTACATTATAGGTGAAATAGGATGAGTCTAAGTTGTCATTCCGATAATCTTAGTCTTCTGGATGCATTTTAGTTCATCAATTTTGGAATAAGGAATAGTTTTCATTGTGTAGAAAACAAGTAAATTGTAGTCTATTTCCTTTTTTATATGGATTTTTACCTAGGATGTCTACGAATTTCTAATTGTCAGTGTATTTTAGATATTTATAACTTATGTTTCAACGCAACAAATTTCACTTGTGTGAAATTTCTGTTTTTATCACTGGCAAAACATTCATGGAAGCACAGATTTTCTTTAATACTTTCACTAAGAATATTTTTCTCTCATATTTCATTTTCTGTTAATCAGCCCTCTTTATCGGATGACTGCCCTCATGGTACCACCTAAGGCAGGGTTTCCCAAGCATTGATTCTTTTCAAAACTATTAAATATTTAAGAAGAATTAAATATTAATATGAAAGATGGCTAAAATTTTTTGCCCTATTAGTAATGAATTGAGAATTGTACCATATAACCCTGAAAATCTGGACTTCAAAACCAGGTGACACACGAGAAAAATCTTTTTTGCGACCCATGAAAAATCCATTTTCCTGGATAAAGACGATATCCTTGAAACATGAGTGAACATAAATTACTGCTGCTTTCAAAATTTAAAGAGAAAATGTGTGGCTTAAAGAAGAAATTGATAATACTGTATAACTTTCAATTCTAGATATATTGAAAAATAATTAAACTTAACTTATTTCTTAACATAGGTTTTAAAAAATCAAACAATTTTGACCACATTTTTTTCATCACTTAACAAGCTTATTTTTTTTTAATTTAAAGATATTCCAGCATGAAGAGGCAACTTACACACTACACAGATTCTAAAAAAGTTTTATGTTCAATGGCTCGAAAATTCGGCAGTAGCCAGAAGAGCTTTGGAAATTCTACAGCATATTGCTGAGTTTGTCGATCATCTCTTAAAGATAAAATATGCTATATTAAGTTTAAGAACTTCAAAGATAAAGGTTTTTAAGTTTAAAAAAAATAGACTTTTTTTTAATTTATTATTCAGCTGATTTTAATGCTTTATCATGAAAATGCTTTCTTGAAAGGGAACCCCATTTCAACATTGTATAAATTCACTCTGAAGAGTTTTAAGACAAATTTTCAATGAAGTGCCAATAGATGGAGGCATTTTAAACACCAAAATAACAAAAACATTGCTGAGCTTGCATTTGATTTTTTACTCTACGGTAATCTTGTGTACACAAGGGCTAAACAAACCTGGACCTACATTTCAAAGTGGATTCCAAACCACTAACAAACATTTATGCCACTGCCAGGATTCGAACCTGAAGCCTGTGGTATCAAAGGCCAGATTGATAGCCACTTAGCCATCAGGCTGCAATTACTTTTATGAGAACATTATTGTGCCTATGGATAGATCAGCACGTTCTCTGTACTGGAACCCTTTTGATTATGTTTTGGATGCTTTAGGAAGATGTATTACTGTACTTAAGCGTGCCTTCAGCAACCTTTCATGGAATTGTATTGACACAATAATGGGTTTTTACTGCCTTATTGAGTTAATAAACACCATCATCATCACTATTATTGCTGATTACATTCCATATTGAAATTGATCTCATATTGAACTCATTTTTTTAAAAAATATTTCCAAACTTTTTTTGTGTTTTTCTGTATTTGCAAGACAGAAAACAAGCTTAATGTTTTTGTGTGTGTGGGCCTAACTTGTAAAGCATGCTTGATTTCTTATATGATGCATGATATTTTTATCAAATTTCATTAAATTCCAATGACTACCAGTTTGCCTATCACAATTTTTCGAAACTAGTATAATTACTGAAATAAAAATATTTTTAAAAATGGATAAATTGAAAATTTGTGCCATTAAATATACATGCCTATTTTACTTGCTTAAAAATATTAAATATCTATACAAGTTATATTTTATTGATTTTAATTATTTGTATATTTTTTATAACAAATCTCTATTAAACAATTTTAGGCTATATTAAAATGTGTCAATAATATATAAATTAGTCAGTCAGAAAATATTTAAATTCAGACTTTGTTAGTAAAATGATTAAATAATTAGTCTGATTTGATACCAGCTAATAATGCACTGGTAATGGCAAAATTTACAAGTGTTTTCATTTAAGTTCTCTATCATGATTATATTATTAAAATAAGGTTTAAAGATGTTCTTAATGGGCCACATTGATTTTTAAGATTTTTTTTATAAGTCTTTATATATATATAATATTAATTATTACTTTCATTATATTTCTTTTTTAGTGTTCCTTTAAAAGAACATACTATTCCAATGAAAGAAAATGAGGAGTTCTTAGAAAATGAATTATTTCCAACAATGGAAACTGTTAACCCAACTGTCCCAGAATTCTTATTAAAATTAAGAGAAAAAGAGAGAAATGTGAAGAGACATGAAAAACGTATACAACGAAAACACATTAAGAAATTATTCAAAGCATTTCCAAATATGGATATGGAAGCATTGCAAGAAGAATATCCTGACATTGATGTATATCAATATAAAAAATATTTAGAAGATAGAGATGAGTTATGAAATAACAATTTTATTTTTAATTGTTATTAGTAAAAGAAAAAAATTCTGGCTGTTTTTATTTTATTTTGTGTTGTCTAGCTGTTTTTATTTATTGAAAAAATAAAATGCGTATGACTTTGATATGCATTACATAATGAAGAGCTATTTATAGCCAAAATAACAATTTTATCTAAATCCGATTTTTTCCCTTCCTGAAAAACTTCATAAAACATCCAAAGGCAAATTTTTACAACCCCCTATTATTTATTTATTAGTGGATATATTGAATAATAAAATTAAACAGTTTTAACCTGTGCTAAAATAGTAATAGCCAAATTTTAAAAACTAATCTCGTGAGTTTTAGAAATCAATCTTTAGTCCGATTCTTTAAAATGTCTTAAGCCTTCAATTTTAGTAGGAAATGAAAAGTCGTTTGCTTTAATTAATTTAAATCAAGTGTTAATTCTATTTTTTCAAGCATTGTTTGTTTTGGGTAAATTAAAAAAATGATGTAGCATTTAATTTTTTCATATGAAACCATTAAAGCTAAAATTTGATAGTTCCTATATTGTAAAACCAATTGTAAGTTATTAAAATGTTGATGTTTGATAATTTTATTTGATTTGTAATATAAAAATTTTTTAATTGATTTTATCCATTATAATATTTATTTTACTATGTTAATAAATAAATTATTAAACTATTTCAGTTGAATAAGATAAAATGATTGTAAAATGTAGGCTTATATCTTGGAAATAAACAAAGTCAGCTTAAATAGGATGAGTTAAAATTAAATTTGTTGAAAGTTCAAGAATTTATACTTTTGTAGGAAAAAAAATGTCAGATGCAATTTTGTTTTATATACATACAATTTTTTTAATTCCATAACAAACTTAATATGTTCCACTGTTAAAAAACTCATCAAAATTAATAAATACTTCTATCTAAATATTAAATTCCATTTCTAGAAATGGAATGCCTCCTGCAAAATTATACATTTTTAGCAACAAATAGTTTTGCACAAGTTTTACAAAAGCTCAACCCTATTAACATGTTTTATAAGAACACTATAAAAAAATAATGTAATAAGATCATTAAGTTAAACGTTTATAAAAAGCACTTTTTTGAAATAAAAGTTGTATGATAAAAATTATGTTTAATATTGTATGTTAGGAGATGAAAATCAAAAAACAATGACACAGGTTCTAATATTAATGCTTTTTAAATACTGAAAATGGGGAATTTGAATACAAAGAGAATTTTAAATTTTCTCTTGTATGCTGTTTATTTTCAATTTTTGTAACCTTAAAATAAGAAACCTGAGTAAGAATGAATGTGAAATTACTTTTTTTTGCCTCCTTTTCATTTTCAAATAATGCTTTTAAAGGCAGCAAACTGCATTTAAATCATGTAATTAGAATTTGATTTCGTTGTAATGTACAGAGCTTTATTCTTCAATCTTTTTGCATTTTAGTTTTCTTTAAAGATAATAGTTAAGTGAAATCCATCATTGAATATGAATAACAATGAAAGAGCATACTAATGTATGTGCATTTATTATATTTAAATATATATAAGGATATAAAAAATATTAAGAACTATTTAATTAATCTCTTTTCATTAATTCTTCCAAATTAAATGCAAATTAGGCAAAATCTAATAACTAAGTAAATAATTCCAATCAAAAGCAAAATGTTAAGAAAATTATTATTCTTTTTTTAAAATTATAGCAATAACTTTGAGAACAAAGCTGGATATTTAAAGTGAGAGTACCATTAAAGGATTATCAGAAAAATTATAGCTGATAAGATTATTTATTAGCTAAAATCATATAAACATATTTAGGTTTATAAACACAAGAAACAATTATGAATGCAGCATAAATCTTTATGATTATTAATCCCCGAAACTCTGAATTTAACTGTTGAAATTTACTAATTGAAATTACAAATTAAAATATTATGTGCCATATATAATTCTAAAAAGAGGGAGAACAATTAATTTTTGAAATATATATTATAAGGTAGATTAAAAAAAGTAAGATATAAAGCAACTTTCGAATAATTTCCTTTTTCTCCTCTAATAAAAAATAAATAGAACATACATTTTATTAACTATATCGCATAAGGTACATTGATGATCTTAAATTGTAAAAATAATTACTGACTTATGATAAATTTAAGAATGTTTTATCAACTTGAGATTAGTTAAAACTAAATCAATACTGAAAATAAAAAATGAAATGGTTGAAACAACATTTATTTTTTATAAAAAAATATATATTTACACAGCAGCCCTTTTATATATTACAAAATTAAAAAATACTATTTTTCTTTAGATGCCATATGCCTCATTAATTGACTTGACAATTTCTCAAACTTCTTTACATCTTGTGTAAGTTCTGTTTTATACATCAAACACTGAAAGGAAAAAAATAAATAATCAAACTTATATTTAAAATACAATAAATCATTAAAAAAAAAAAAAAATTCAGTACAAGTTTTAAAAAGTTTTATATTTGCCATATTAGTATAGTTTCGTGAAAAATTATGGTCTGATTACGAAATTTAAAAAATTGCCAGGACATGCAATGTACACAATCTATTAATCATGAAATGCAATTTCATTTAAACTGTTATAATGAACACAACCAAAAATTACTTTCTATCAAATTTAAATTCTCTGTAGACATTATTAAAAAACATATACCTTTTTATGGATAATATTTACAATTTAAATACTAAATCTCGAATATATTTGTTTATATTCATATCTCATGAAAAATTATCAAAATAAAATTTTGATCAGGAATAATTTTTTATTAAACTAACAGAAATATAAAAAAATGCATTAAAATAGCATTTGAAAAGTTATGTAAATAACAATAAAGTATTAGTTGTAAATAAATTTTTAAAAAAAATCAATTGATGCATTTTCCAATGTTTATTAAAAAGCAAAATTATATAATTTTTGCTTATTATACTAATTTTTTTTTTATATAAAAATTCAATTTCTCTTATATTATTATTTGTTGGCACAAAGTTTTTAGAACACACAGATTATTATTAAGTTATTTTAAGATTAAGATTATTTTTTAAGTGCTCGATATGTTTAATAAATAACAATTTCTGAAACAGTCATGTTTTTTAATTAGTTTGAATGATTTGGCATGTTAAATATTTAAAAAAATATATATATTCTTTTCAAAATTTAACTTTAAAAAACTAATCAAAGTTAATCCAATTTATTTTAAAGAAGGCTTAGTTGTATATAATTAATTTTTCAGTATCTTAATTTTTAATGACTTAAAATAATATACTGTGATCAAATAAAGACTGATATATATGCAGCAGTTATAAAAATTAAAATGACTAAATTATTTAAGAGGTTATTAGACAGAATTTACACAATTAAATTATAATTGTGCTCTCCCCCTCTTCTTAATAACAATGCACTTTTGTATAATTATGTCCAACATACTTTAAAAAATGGAGTATTTTGTAAAAATTTGATATTACTGCCACATAATTATTAAAACATATGTAAAAAATCTAATTTAAAAAAAAAAAAAATCAAAAACCTGATAAGGAAATTGAACTGAAATATCCTGATGAATAAGAAATATAAAGTTAAAATAATTAAATAAAAATCTTTTTAGTAACTTATAAAATATTTAAATATACATACTGTTTGATCATCTGTTATTTTAACCACTATCTTGCCTTCACAATGGCGATACTTCATAGTAAATCTAACCTGAAAAGAAAAAATGCATATTTAAATATTTCAAAATATAGTGTAAAAGGTAAAAAAAATTTTAAATATATTTTTTTTATTTCAAAATTGACAATAGGCACATTAAAAACGTTCCTTTCTGAAGTATTTTTAAATTTGTTTCCATTAAAATAGAGTAATAACCATACATATTTTATGATTATTGTAATATAATATATATTTGCAATTATATTGGGAAAAATTCAGATTTAAAATTAAATATAAATCATCAATCTAGACATTTGCATCCTTATTTAAAAACATTAGTTTTACTTTCATTCAGTATTTTTCAAGAAAATCCATTAAAAAAATCAAAATTCTCTTACTTTTAAACACCAGTATAGTTTCAAAAGTATTAAAGGTAATCAAAAAACGTTCAATAGAGTTTGTTCGATTCTTTAGATATTATGAAATTACATGTTCTGAAAATTACTGATAGAACACGACAAAATATGTTAATTTAATAATAAGATCTTATTTCAATGGACCCTTTATTATGTTTCAGCAATATTTTTTATGATGTTTTTTCTGTAAAAAGTTGACATCACAATCCTATGACATTCTATTACCTTATAACAAACTAATGAATAATTAATAGTAGGAGGAAATCTATAATTAAACTACAGGTGCATGATTTGATATGTAATTAGCTATTAATTTTTAAATTCTCATTGTTTATCAAAAATATTTGACAATTGAAGCTTTTTATGTCCACGTATAAGGGGAAAAAATGTTCATTATTAATAAAAAATTAAATTAGAGACTTTCATATTAACAGTATTCCAACGATAGATCATTCATAATAATTTCGGTGCATGTTACTATCAATGATTGATTGCATATATTAACATTTTCCAGAAAATTGAACTTTTACAAAACTGACTGAGAATTAGCAATAGCAACAATCAATTGCTGACAAGCAGTTAATATTTAAATACCTTAACTTTTTACACCATTTCAAAGATTGATTATTTTAGTGATTAATTCTATGGTTATTATATTTATCAAATCTTTCATAAAAAAATATGAATCCCATAATTTCATTTGTTTCAAAATCAAATATTACTTGCATATATTTTTTATATTGTTATGAAAAATGGAGAATTTTTTTTATATATTGTTAGGAAAAAGCAGTATATTAGAATTACCAAAAAATATATTTATTATAAACTAATAAGAGCCACGAATCAAAATTATAAGAAAAGGGATACTTAGATGAAAAATTAAATTTTTAAATATAATTATCTTAGATCAATCATTAAAGTTTTTTAAAAAAAAATATTTTTTTGCAAGAATAACTTTTAACTAAGATATAATAAATTTTAAATGAATTTCAGGGAGAATCTATGGAATTAAATAATGAATCCCTCTTAGAATGGAAAATTTGAGGTTTAAGTACATTTTTATATGTGTTTCTTTTAACCGAACTAAAAATAAAGTTCAGTTGACAAGCAAGGACTAAGATATCACAATGTAATTTGGGCAGGTAAAATAACAGTATTGTTTCAATAAAAACTAGACTTTTTAAAAATAATTAAGATTTACAATAATTCCTTTACTTGACTTGACTATAAATTCCATAAAAGAAATTCTGAATAAATTTTGTTTCCCTTTTTCTTTTTAATAATAACAGGAATTTCTTTATCTTAATTTTGTGTAGAAAAATGGCTTTCAAAGAAAAACCCACAGACTTTAAATTCTACTGAAAGTAATTATAAGCAAACGTTAGAAATATAAATTGGTACATAATATGATATTTTAAACATTTTTCTCTTTTCAATAGAAGGCTGCAAATAATACAATAAAAAAAAAAGGTCCAACTAGTTTTCTTACTTTCATTGGATCATTAATGTACAATCTTTCTGCAGCTTTTGCAAATTCTTCCCAAGTTAAACAATAAGGCATCTTGGTTACGTGGAATGTTCAGAGTAATTGTTAAACAATATTAAGTGAAAATAATGGGTACCGATATAACAAATGAGCTTTTGATAATGATCTATTTATTCTACTCAAAATCATAAGCACACGTATCCTTCCTTCCGAAACTATCGGCATAATATTTTTCTCGTGGCAACTTCCGCAGCACACTTCCGGTATACCATTGCGCCCTCTAGTGCCCAGTTAGCGTCGGATCGTAGCCGATGCAATCCGAGATTCTGAAAAAAAAAAGATGAAGAGTTGTTGAAGAGAAGCCTTCGTTTTCTTGTTAAAAGTAGTGAAGTTCTGCTTACTACCTTTCTAATTTACAACTGATAGTTGTTTGGAACACAAAGATGAGGTAAGATGTTCATTTCTTTGCTCTGTAAACCATTCAATATTTTTAGTCGTAAATTAGGGCTGGGTCCTTGTTGTTTTCTTTCATATTTATCTCTCTGATGTAAAAGAGTTATGAGAAAATTTTTAGATCTGAAAAAAAGTTATTAAAATAATTGATTTCTACATATTTTATGCACCATTCAACGAAACAATAAATCCATACTGGAGGGATTAACCGCTCGTCGCTACATTCATCAATCACTTTGTTTATCAAGTATGTATTTTTAAAGATGTTTACAGAGAAATATATCCTCATAAGCTGATAACATAAGTTTGAAGTGTCAAGAGAAGTCATACTCGTTTTCTTTCGGCGGAAATAGTAACTGAGTCAATATTGCCTCATAAATAATATTCGCCGTACGGCGCTTTAAATGAGTCATTTATGAGCTGTTTGCTTATTATATTAAAACATCGGCGATAGATTTAATGAGATAATTTACCTTTTAATTGAATAGCGTTGTTTATGTTTATTGTTATAGTTTTATTTTGGTTTTCTTTCCTAGTACTGAGATGTGTTTTTCTTTTCATCCTTATTTATTTTGAGTAATTCTTAGTTTGTAGTATTTTCATTTGTGTAAGATGTCCACCTAAGCAATTATTTGTAAATACAATTTTTTTTTTTTTTTGTACATTTTTGACTAAATTGTTTTTGTCAATGTTAACATGTTCGTATGTAAATAATATGCATCGAAGTATATAGTATATGTATAATTTTTTAAAGAATTTATTTTGAGAAATAAACATTTTTAAAAACAGAATTAAAATTTTGTGATATATTGCAGTATATTGATCTTATTAAAAACAATTCCTGGAAAATTTTGATTTTGAATTATTTTTTTTTTCCTAAAAATATTTAAGTAGATTCTTTATTGAATTTTGATATTGACATATTTTTACTTGCATGATCATGATACTGACAAATTTTTGCACTGTTTATGTATTGATATATTGACATATTTTTGCACTGTTTCTCATTATTTGATGAAATTAAATAGTGTTTATATGAATAAGTTGCATTTTCCTGTTAAATAAAAAAAAATATATTTTTTTAAATAAGATTTTCAAACTACACAAATGTTCATTAAATATATGAAATTTAAAGAAAAAAAAATATCTACACTGAGTATTTTAAGATTAAGATGTTCTACAGTTCTTCCATAAATTGTTTGCTAGTATACTGTAGCAAATTTACTGATATACTCTAATTCATAATTTATTTATTTGACTGTTATGAAATTTTTTTGTAGTAGTAATAAATTTTTTCATGAAAAGTATCATTTTAGTGTGTATTTTTTTTATTTTAATTGTCTTCTTTCATTGTTGTTTTTATCTATTTAACCATAAATACACATTTAGATTTTAAACAGATGCATAATTTTAAGGATTTTTTTTTACCCTTAATGTACATTTAAATAAATTTTTAAATTCAACTTTTAATATATTAATAGCTTAAATTTTATTCTTTTATAATAATAATTTATTGTTTTTATCTGTTGTAAAGGACAGAATAGAGATCAATAAATGTTTCTGTAAATTTATAAAAGATATCAGTATTAACTGTCAGTTTAATTTCATTCACTTCAGTTAATGATTATTATTATTTAAATATAATCTTTTAAAATATTTTTATTTTTGAAGACTGATTTTATAATTTATTTACTTAAACCTTTTATGCATTCATTTATTTTTATTCAGACCTTATGCATTTTGTTATATGTAAGTTGTTAAATGTGTTATAAAATTAATATCTAACTAATTAACTATAAATAAACTGCAATACAGGAAAAGAAATAATTAATATTTCTAGTTTTATTTTTTGAATATTCATGTGTTTATATAAAAAGTTATAAATAAGTTGAAATTTTCATATTTAAATATTTAATAAAACAAAAAGTTAATTTGTTTTATTATTAAAAAATTTTTCTTTTGTATTTAGCAAAATAATATTGAAACAATATAATTTTTTATACTATATGGTAAAAGGTCTATTTATGATCGATAAGAAATTTTCATGATACCAATTTTCTGTATATTAATCTTTCAACTTAATGTTTTAAAGTAATATATTAATACTACATAATTCACTATAGCTTATTGCTTAAAAAAACAATAAAAATGATAAATACCACTTTACCTCAGAAAGTAAATATTGATTTTAACTAATAATGGATTTTTTTCATTTTCCCAACTTTATAAAAGAAAATATTTGAATTTTTTTAAAATTTATTAATATGTAAAAATATGTAGATCTTTGTTATTTTCTTCATAAGAATTATAAGTATTTAAAAATACAGAATTTATCCCAGGTGCTTATTATTTATATTTTAATTCTTATTAAGAAAAGTTTTTTTTTTTTATAATTTGTTTTAAATATATCATTCCATTTTAAAATTTAATATTGACTCTTTAAATAAAATACTGTAATTGCAGAGTAAAATTTTACTTCAATGAATTTTAATCAAATAGCATTTTGCTTATAATATCCAAAAATAAATTTCAAATTTGTAGTTTAGGACAACAACATTGTATCTTCTAAAGTAATTATTAAACATAGTTATTTATGAATATGCTTATTATAATAAACTTTGCTATAATATTTTACTATTATACTTATTGTTTCTAAATTTCTATTTAAAAACAAAGAAAGAGAGAATAGCCATTTCTTATATAAAAAAAAATGTAATTCAAAGTTCTAAAAGAAAGAAATGAAGCTAAAATCTAGTGCAAAAGAAATAAATATTATACTAATATTGAAGATGATAGAGTTTTAAACTAAATTTCATGTTTTGATAAATAATTTTATAATTATGACATAGAAATCATGTTGTGTATTTAATTAACTTAATTATTATGGAAAATATCTGAATCATGTGCAAAAAAAAATTCCTTATTAAAAATTCCTAGTTAAGTGTTCTTTTTTATATAACAATCTGGATCCCTCTGAAATTTATATATGTAAGTTGTGTTGTTGCAAATTTCATACAATATATATATATGATATTTTTATGTAATTCAGTTAATAGGAAACCTTAGTGAAAATGCTTAACTTAACCATTTGGTTGCTGTACGATTTTTTCAGATGAGTTATTCATATAATTTGCATGCATGAGAATCTGCATTTAATAGTTCTATATACTCATGATATAAATACTTAATACTAATGAAAGTAGACCATATTACTAGACTACTAGATCTATATTCACCAATGTTTTATGTAACATGAAATTACTTTATTTTAATTTATCATAAATGCTTTGCTAGTTTAATTTACTTAAGAAAAAATGCTGAATTTAATTAAAGGCCAGGAAAAATAACTATAGTAAATTTTTATATTTTCCCTATGCAAACATAAGGACTTTTTTTTAAATACTTTGGCATGTTTAAGTTAAAATCATTGTTTTAGAATATTAATTTCAGCTTGATAATTGAATTATCTTAGCTAATGCATTGATTAGAGAAAAATGCACATTATTTGGCTAAAAAGGCTAATTTTTAATTATTTGATAGCATCAAATATTTATCACTTATGAATTTTTAAAATTGCTTTAAATTGGCATAATTTAGAATTAGAAAATCTTTCCCATAGCTATATTAATACTCATATTGTAAATATTGCTTTCAATAAAATGCTCCCAACTCATTATAAAGAAATACAAAGGCCATAATTTTTTTTCTATTTATTACCAAAATATTTGTGTTTAGATTTTGAGATCAACAATTTATACTAGTTTAATTTCTTGACAGTAATAGGTTTGAATGCTTATTTACATTATATTATTGTCTGAATTTTTTTTGGTGCTTACAAAAACGATATTCTGGGCTCATTGTTGAATTAAAAAAATAAAGGTTTTGCCTTAAATTACAAATATTTACTGTTATAAATAAAGTTGACTAATATTTCCCCTAATTCTGATTATTGTAACACTTTCTTCTTCATTAAATGTCCTGCTATATTTTAACATTGTTTATTTTTTTTATTTTTTATTTTTTTATTATTATTTTTTTTTTAATACTTTATTAACGATTCTTATACAATTTGATTGAATGAACTTTTGAAGAAAAAAATTGTCTATGATAACGAAATTTTACCTTTCACTTTTTTTTATTTATTCATTGCAGTATAATTCTTGTTTACCACGCACCGATAGATACCTTTCAAAAGTAATTTAGCCTTGGTTTATTTTTTTGGGGAAGATGTAAACAGAAACCGAGCAATGGTACAGTGGTGCAATGACGTGTAACTGTAACTGCAACGGAGACATTTAAGGACGGCTTCCGTTACCACGGGATATGTTACCGAAAATAGACGAACCTCTCCTCCAACGCGAACACTGTTGATAAGTGTTAAAGGAGATTGCTCAAGTTTTTCCTTTTTAAGCGAATTCGTTATTGCCGCTCAGCAATCAGAATTTTAAATCACAAACAAACATTTTATGGTATCTACAACTGGTCTCTAATTGTACCGAATTTTGTACTTAAATTCAATTTTTATTTATTTTTAGTATTTTTAACTTTTTAGAGTACCATTTTTTTTCCCCCCCTTATACAACATTTTAAGCAACCAATAATTGTAAATGTATAGATATGAATTAAGATGAGGAGGTTAAGGAGTCTATCCCCATGAGTACTCCGTAATCGGTACGCCAGTTGTCAGTTATGTCGCTGTTTTGAATAAAACAAACTTCCTTTAGATTTGACTGCCATATAGTTAATTTTAAATTTTTTATCTTCCATGGCTGCCAATTTTTATGATTTTTTTTTTTTTTTTCAATTTTTACAAATGAATAGTTGAAAGCTCTCTTTCCTCCATCTCATACCAGTGCTCGCGGCCTGATGGCCAATTGGCTAGCGCTCTGGTAGTTGGTACCACAGTCTTCAGGTTCGAATCCTGGAGGTGGGATGAATGTTTGGGAGTGGTTCGGAATCCACGTTATCGGACTACTGTCCAAGTCAAATAAATGTGCAAAAGTAATGTGCAAAAAATGACCGTAGAGCGGCAAACCAAACAGAACTTACCAGTTCCCATTTTTCTCATCCTTGTGTATTTCTTTATCTATCTCTGAAGAAGAAATCATAACTATTTTTAAGACATTAAATTTAGAAAGTAATAATATTCGCAAAAATAAAAAAAGAAGTTTAAAAGATTATATATATAAGTGTCTTTTAAGAACGAAATTCATTTCATGATAAATAATTCGAATGTAATGAGAGATGCAAAGAAGGATTGGATAGGTTCTATTAATATATATATATATAAACAAACAATGTCTGAGTGGTCAGCGCTCTGATGCTCGGTACCATAGGTTTCGCGTTCGAGTCCCGGCGTTGCTATGGATGTTTGTAGTGGTTCGAAATTACATGTAGTACATTTTAAATTTATATAAATAAAGTAATACAGATTGTGTGTCGGTTAATAGAGATTTTTGAAGAGAATGTTTTAATTTTCAGCCGACAGTAAATTTATCCATTGCAAAAAAAAAAAAACCCCGAAACACCAGCGTAATTTTTAATGTTTAAATTTGTTATATGATATTAAAGAATGATGCACTAGATTTCATGATAGATAGAACTACTATAATGGCTAAAAAAATGTGATTCGTCGACCGTGAAAAAAAATTAGTATGTTGGTAGTGCTATTTGGAGCTTTTATAGCCTTTGGCAGAACTTAATCTGTGATGAATAGGTGTTTGTTAGGACAGAACTTTAATGTGTACTCTGTAAATATTGTTAAACAAAAACAGTACATAACACAGAAATTGAAAACAAATTGAGGTGAGGGGGTGAGAGAGAAAGTAAAGAAAAAGACTCAACACATTTTAGCCTGCTCTGTGGGAATTGGAAGTTAATTGATCAAAATTGATTTGGTCTTTTTTATGTTTCAAGTTGGAGAGTGAGTAATTTCCAGTAGATTGCAACGTCGTCATTGTTATTAAAGGTAATTGAAGAACTCGTCTAATCTTTTAGAAAGGATTTCAGAGTGGATAATATTTGATGGTATTGTAGTTCGTCAAGTTCCATTTAAAATCCGTACAGGGAAGATGTTTTTGTTGAGTCTCTATTGAATTAAGTTGTTCCGTTCCTAGGCAAGATGTCAGTCAGTCTGCGGCATTGATTTTATGTGAAGTATATCAAAATCCGCTTAACAGCATTTACGGGAAAAAGCAATAAGTTTAAAACACGTATTAGAATCACACTTCATGTATAAATATCTATAATTCATATGCATTTTTGTCTGACTTTCTGAGGGTTTTGTGGACAGTTGTCTTGATCTATATTATCATCATTTGCAATAAATGGGGCCTGATGGTTGAGTGACTAGCGCTCGGTGACACAGGTTTCGGGTTCGGCGCTGCCATAGATGTTTGTAGTGGTTCGGAATCCACTTTAAGCCATAGGTCTGTAGAGCATTGGGGTAGGGCTGACTACACTACCCCGTATAAAGTCAGCGTCACTGTGCCAAGTCAGACTTCTACCTATGGATACTCCATCGCAACAGAAGCTGCCCCCTCCCCTTTCCCACCTTCCATGAGACCACATGGATTCATGGATTGGGTCTAGATGTTGCTGTCTGCCAAGCGGTTTAAGAGACAACAACAATATGCAATAAATATTTTAATAAAGAATTCATTACATTTCTCTGTCAATTAAATCTTTTCTAAATTTATTAAATCATTGGACGAATTAATGTTTATTTTTATTAACTAAAGCAAGTCTAGTTTTTATTATTATTATTATTTACGCATATATTTGTGATTGCTATGAACTTTATATCAGAGTAATATGTTCATGTAAAATAATAAAAACAAAACTTATTTAACTTTTGAAAGTGTATAAGTAACTGTTTGTTTGGTTTGTCGCTCTACGGTCATCTTGTGCACACTTTAGGCCAAACAGACCGGGACCTACAGTTTAAAGTGGATTCCGATCCACTACGAACATCCATGGCACCGCCGGCGTATAAGTAGCAGGAAAATTGAGACAATTAATAAATCTTGTTATTCTTATCTGGACAAAGCATTCCAGTTCCGATGTGTCCGGATGTCTGGTTACAAAAATCATAGATAAGTATAGATCTGAAAATAGAAATACTAAAGGTATATTTTTGATAATATTTTGCTAGTTGCACATGAACTTCACTACATGAAAATTTTTTGGCTATGGTTGTTATTACTTTAAATTTAACATTTTATTCAACGTTTTATGTGGTATCGGGGTGAGTAACTGGCGTTCGATGCCACAGGTTTCGGGTTCGAGTCCCGGCGGTGCCATTGATGTTTGTAGTAGTTCGGAATCCACATAAAACCGTAGGTTTCGGTCTAGAAATGACCGTAGTGTGTTGGGCGTACGGGTGGCAGCCCTATCCCGTAAAAAGATAACATCTTCTGTCTCTAAATCTGCCAGGAAGTCGACGGCCATTGGGTTGTTGCGCCACTGATGATATGTGGGGCTTCATCAAATTTAACAAGTTATCTGTGCCATTATGCAAAAACTTTAATTCATTCATTTGTCATTCTTTAAAAATTCGCTTATCACAGTTGTGTGGGGGAGTTATCGAAATTGATTCCGAAATTAAATTTATTTACATAGATATATAAACTTAAATTTAGAATCAATTTATGATCTTTTTAAAATACTCTTCTCTAAAAGGTCTTCTTAAAATACACTCGTTTATTTTAGTTCTTGATTTGAATAAGTTACAGTTCCATTGTTCAAAAAAAATGATTAAATCACTTTTTAGTGGGTGGATAAGCTGTACGAAATTTGTTTTTTCCCCCTATCATTTCAATGTTGAAAGATTTAAATTTTTTTTTATTTCTCGTTTAGGTCATATGTAGTAATTTACTAAAATCCTTTTTTTTTTTAAATTCGTATCTTTTGTTTATTATATTATTTAACAAAATAAAGACCGTGGCTCAGTGGCAACGCACGCCGCTGGTGAGCATTAGGGGTGAGATTCAATCCGCTGGCGGCATTGTTGTAGACATTGTTTCAAAAAACGATGAGAATCGATGGCGTTTGCGATGTTCAGCATCTTGCCTCGTCAGTCGGACTTCCTGGTGGGAGTTTTCCGGGTTTTCTCCCATACGATACGCAAATGCGGTGTAGTATAAAATGCGGTATAGTAACCTCATAAAAATCCTCCCTAAAGGCACTGCCCTCCTTCTTCAGAGACTTCTACCTACTGGTGCTCCATCACAACAGAAGCTGCCCCTTTCCCTCCTTCCACGAGTAGATCACTCATGGGATGTCCATCCCGCACTGCAGGACGCTTAGGATTAGACACAACGTGAATAGATTTATAAAGAAAAACACGTTTTAATTACTTAATGGAGGACACATATCATGGACTCGGAGCAGAAGTCAGACGTCTACCTACGGGCGCTCCATCACAACAGAAGCTGCTCCCTTCCCTCCTTCCGTGAGAGATACGACGACAATAACAACAAAATAAAAATAAAATACCAATATTTTTTTTTTTTTTTTTCACATCTGTAAAATTCACGAAAGTCTTAAAGGAATTTTGCTTTGTTTGAAATGTGAAAATACAAAAACACAGTGTTTTATGCGCTCCATATGAGACAAAGCATTCCATTGACTTCCTAAATCTGATATAGGGGATGATATTACATTTCCCCCTCCCCAATCTATTTCGTATTGGAATGTCTGGAAATGTAATCAGAGCATCTTGGGACGAGTGATGTTTTTGTCATGTGAGAAGAAAAATGATCAAGATAAAAATAAAGCAAAGCACGCAGAGATATCGAAACTCCACCCAATTTCAAACTATAAATACTTTTGTCCCCAAAAAATTATCGAATTTTATGTTATTAAAAAATGAATAATAATTTTTTTATTTCTGTATTACCTTTGATGAGAATAATTCGATTTCTTTAATAGCTACAATACTTAAAAGAATAAAAGTCGAATGCTTACAAAAAGACAATTAAACACTACTTTACTTTATGCACACTATAAAGCATATACTTAAAGACTAAAGTTACTTAATACTTTTAAATAAAGGGTGATTGTAATTAAAGTCCCACTTTTAAAATGCTGTAAAAAAATGAGTTCAAATTTGAACTGAAGATACTTGAAGAAGGGGAAACCAGTATGGCATCAAAAAAATAAAAAATTCCACCGATTTTTCGCATTCAATTTGGTATGACCTTTTCGTGGTAGATGAGTTTTCCACTAACAGTGTCACACCTGTTGAATGACTTGGAAGTCATTTTTTCTGTCCAAAACCCGAAACAATTGAGCACTACAGTGGGTTTAATGTGCAACTCATGCCAAATACGTTGTCATTTCGATTCAAAATACCACTGGCAGCCAGCTGAATTCACTTTCTTTATGCCGCTTACAGCGCCATCTATTAATACACTTTCGAACTTTTTTGATGCCGTATCGTTTCCCCCTTCTTCAGTTGAAATTTGAACTCATTGTGACGAGTAGTTCTTTTTTTTTTTTTTTTTTTTTTTTCTACAGCATTTTGAAAGTGGAACTTTAATTATAATCAACCTATAAATAGAAGGAAAAAAAATTTTTATTTTTCATTTCAATGTGTCGTTATTGGCAGTAACTTCTTAGACACTTATTTATTTAAAGCACTTTCAATCAGACTCATGCTTCTATATAAGACCACAATAAGTATTAAGACAACGTTGAAATGAACCAAACAGGATTATAAAAATAAACAACTATTCAAACACTGATTATAATAAAATCACAACTTGTCTGCACTTCCTCGTGATCATCTGCCTGGCTAAGACATTAAATGGTGAGTTTAAGATAATGCTATCGAATTTTGCTGCTTAAAAAAAAGAAAGCGTCCCTCTTTAATTCGTGTATTTAAAAGCGATAACGCTGCTGGAATGCAAAGAAAGAAAAACTTTTTTTAGTATCATCATCTGGCAACTGGCGTACCGATTACGGAGTACCAACGGGGAAATGCCCCGTAAACTTCCTCATCTTAATTCGTAAATAGGATTATAATTATAGTTGGCTGATTAATTAATGTTAGTAAAAATACCAGATAAAGTTTCTAAAAATTCAATTAATGTGGTACTCAAAAAAAAATTTAAAAATACTAAAAATAAATAAAAGTAAGATACAAAATAAAAGAATTTAAAGTTAAGTTTAAATTCGGTACAATGAGGGACCCGTTGTCGATGCCACAAGGCTATTGAAAAAAGTAAACAATGCAGTGAAAGGGTTATGCTGAACGGTGGGAGCCAGGGTGGTGATCTGAAAAGCAAATGGTTAATTGAAAATCCCTACAAAAAAAAAAGACTGATCTCAGAACCGAAGTTCTTTTTATTTATTCAATTCCTTCTATTAGCTCACACTCTCCCTATATATATCTTGTTCAAATTTGCAATCGTTCATAAAATACTTTTTATTCATCCACTCGAGTTCAAATACATTTTTTTTTTTTTTAACTTGTAGTGGATGATACTCGATGTTAATATAGTTTTTTCAAATATTAATTCAGTAATTAAATTTCATTAATTAATTATATATTTTTTTAGATTTAAGTTGCATGTATCTACCAATAGAGGGCGCCAAATAAACTTAAAAAAATGAATGAAAATTATTTATAAAGGAATTTCTGCAATAGAGTGAAAAAAAGTAGGAATTTTTTTTTTTATATTACTTGTTATATTTTTTATTTTCATTTTTTGATTTTATTCCATCCTTTTATTTTCCTAACAAAAAAAAAGGGATAAAAAAGCGTACACTAAAAACCTAACTATTCACTGATCGTTAAAAGAGAATTATGGTGCACATCTTATCCCAGATTAAGAGAATGGCTTGCTCCAGTGGCCGAGTGGTAGTTCCTCCGCTCGCCGACACCCACACTTAAATCGTTTGTGGAGAAGCGAACCCCGCGGGGGCAACGCTCTCCCCTTTTCATTCATTCCCCTTCCGAGTGCGCAGTCCGCCTGCGCAAGGAGCCATTCTCTCGTTCCATGTGGATGCCCCGATGTCCATCCAGTTCCACTTTCATTCGGATTGCATGGGATTGGGGAAGTCGAACGCAAAGAGTGGATAGTTTCGGATCATGTTCTGTTGCGTGCCCGTACTGACGGGGAGCTGCGTGGCCAGTAGGCCCACCCCCGCACAATGCAGGTGAGCTGGGTGATTTTTTTTTTATTACTATTATTTCTTTTTATAGGGAGGAGTTGGGATGATTGCGTCCACCCTTGATTCATTTGCTTAAATGTAGTGACTGTTGTTAGATCTCGTTTGCGGTATCACGAAAGACTTTTTTAATTGGGTACTTCGATATTTTCGTTTGCAAATTAAAATAGGCAGACGATTTATTTATTATTATTTTTTTAAATTGTCGTTTTCACTTTATCCCCCCCTTTTTTTTTTAAGGCAGAATTAAAAAAAATTTTTACATCTATTTCGTTTTCAAGATTAAGGCTAATAATTAAAGCTAGTTGCAAATTATTATAGCCCCCTTCTCCCCCCCTGTTACAGTTGGTTCTGTAGATTTATTGTAAATATGAAATATATGAAAGTAAATGACAAAAAAAAAAATTTTAATGTTCTATTAATATGTTTATTTATTAATTTTTTTTTTTTTAAACTGGTAAAAAGAGGTTTTAGACCTAGGGGACTAGACACTCGGCCATTCAGACCAAGATTTGAGGGCCTAAATGGCCGAGTGTCTAGCGCTCGGTGCCACAAGTTTCGGTTTCGAGTCCCGGCGGTGCCATGGATGTTTATAGTGGTTCGGAATAGTGTTGTAGTGGAGAATTCGGTTGTAATGTTTTGAGAAAAATCAGATTCACGGATCAAAATGCTAGTGGAAAAATTCGAAGAGTCACATAGCATTAAAAAGGAATATTTTAGATATTCTTTTAATACTTAAAATTCTTATTCTTCTAAATTTCATAAAGTTCGAATACCTTACATTTAAAAGATTAATTTAGATATTCTTTTAAATGTCTTGATGAAATTGAACTTGATGAAATTTTTCCTAAAAGAAACGACAACGAAAAGTATTGTGATATTCGTCTGGTGAGAACGTAAATAAAGAGTTTTTAAAAAATTTCTTATCAGTTTTGAAGTGAGTTTTTTTCCTTCGTTTTTCGAGTTCAATGTTTTTAGTTAAAAAAAAGAGAAAAGAGTGTTTTGGGAGATCTTGCTCTCATTTATCTAAGTATAACATTACATATATTTATTTATGTATTTATATTTTTTTATAAATTAAAAAAAGTAAAGAAATTTTTTTTAATGTTTTATGCAATACAATACCATCCAAAATAATACCAAATATTTGTATGTATGTATGTATATATATATGTGTGTGTGTTTCTTTTCTTTCTTTTTTTTTTTTTAATTCAATGGAAATTGCAACTTTCGATAATAAAATTTATCGAAACGAACTAGATGAAAAATTGCGGTTGTGATCCTATTTATTGTTCTATTTTGAAAGATTCCTCTTTTTCAAACATTACACTCTTGTAAATTTATTAAGATTTTTTTTTAGATTGAAGGCAATCGAAGCCATTTCTATATCCAGATAATTCTTATTATAAATGTTCTGTTTTTTTTTATCCTTAAAATTGGAATATTTTGCTAGTAGATGTAAATTTCCGAATCGCAGGGAAACATGAAATATTCTGCTGTAATAAGATACTATTTTACGTAGAACATCTTTTTCGTTCGAAATTTTTAATCTTAATGAATTCTTAATCTTACCCATTTTCAGTGATACTTTTCTCAACAAGACTTAAAAGTTAATAATTCTATTGACCGCAACTGCGGCTTGTCTGCGAGTTGCTGTGTCCCATTATGTAGACGCGACTTCATTGGGCCTAATGCATGGATGCAATCCATTTGGCTCGGTGTTGTGGGTCATTGCGCAGGAGAGCCGTGTGTTTTCCCGTGGCGATTACTCACCGGGGATAGGGGGGGAGTGGCGGATCACCATTCAAGGTCGCTGGCTAGGATAATGACGTAGGTAAATGGGCTTTTGGCTCGCAAACATATGACACATTTTTTTTATCTAGTTGTTTTTGTATAAAAGTAGTGGTCGTTTTAGATATAATTATGTTTTCGGCAAGTTTTATTTGAATATGGATTTTTATAAAATGAATTATTGTGAAATACTGTATAATGTGTCTTTGAATAGATATTTTCTCAGAAAATTTACAGCGGTTTTATGTTGTGTTTGTGTTTATGTCAACAGTTTATGTTTATAAAAGTTAATTTAACCATTATTTAACATTCTCTGTCTGAATTGGGTAGTGTATCTTGTAGTATTTGACCAACTGCTTCTTCATAAAATGCAGCCTGATAACCAATCGACTAGTGCTCTGGCCTTTGGTACCACAGGCTGCTGGTTCGAATCCTGGCGATGACATGGACGTTTGTTGGTGGTTCGGAATCCCTGTAAACTGTAGATCCTGGTCTAATTAACCGACCACTCTACGGTTATTTTGTGCACAAAATGACGTAGAGCGACAACCCAAACCAAACCATCCCGGGCTGGACAGGAAAAGTTTTTTTATGCGTCAAAAAAAAAAAAATTTTTTTATATGTTTATGAATAATGAATAGAATTTGTGTTGCCTATGAGGATAAGCTAATAAAAAAAAAAGAAAAATCACAATTAGTTTCACTAATCTGGATCTTAAAATTTGTAAAAGCTATCGAGACAAACATGTAATTTTTTTTAAGTAATGGTCACTTTGTTAAAAATTAATAGTTTAAAAAAACTAAAAAATACGCTTTTAGAGTTAATCTATCTAAAAAGTAAAAAATAATTGTTAACATAAGAATAAAATGACTGACGAGAAAATGAATGTCACTGTTCTAAAAGCGTGGGGTGCTTGTATGACATTTTAAAATTAACTCTGCATTTCTGAGTGAAACTAGTGAAAAATTATAACCATTGATATTGAGCACCCCACGCTTTTAGAACAGTGGCATTCATTTTCTCGTCAGTCATTTTATTCTTATGTTAACAATTATTTTTTACTTTTTAGATAGATTAACTCTAAAAGCGTATTTTTAGTTTTTTTAAACTATTAATTTATTTTTTACTTTTTAGTCTGATTAACTCTAAAAGCGTGTTTTTTTTTTTAGTTTTTTTAAACTATAATTTATTTTTTATTTTTTAGTTTCAATACAAATCATTTATCATTTGCTACAAAATACTTTTATTACAATACATTTATCATTTGCTGCAAAATACATTTATTACAATACATTTATCATTTGCTACAAAATACATTAATTACATTTATCATTTACAAATACAAAAAGATAAATACAATGCAAATAAAAATTAATGAAAAAATACTAAAAAAGCTAAGTACAATACAATTAATATAAGCAAAAAAAAAGAAGAATATAAAAAAGTTGGAATATACTACAAAGTAGAGTAATTGCTGCTAGAAAGGATGACTAAAGTCTAGGTCTGGTGCAAATTATGCAGAGACGGTACCTTGGCCGATTATCCGCTAAGTTTATATACTTTTTGCCCACCGAAATTTTCGGCCAATAGGAAGAGCGCAATTCGACATGATCGCACTCCTATGCCTTTGAGATCCGCCTCTTTTTAGCCACGGAAATTTTCGGCCAATAGGAAGAGCGCAATTCGATCGCGGATATTACTGAATTTCTACCCGGGGTGAAAGAAAGCTGGGCAACGGGCGTACCGGTTATGATGTTCCTTGGTGGTTTTAAGAATCACAAAACCTCCACATCTTAAATTAATTGAAACATTAGCATAAATTGTAGTTTCTTAAATTAATGAATAGAAGTAATTAAAAATAAATAAATGAATTTAAAATTTAGGAAAAACATCTGCTTGAGAACAATTAAAGCATGAGATCGAAAAAGCTAAAGCTATCGGTACAATTAAGAGTTCGTTGACGATGCCCAAAAATAAAAAGGTTAAAGTTAAAAAAAATGAGAATTTTAAGATAAAAGTAAAATAAAACAAAAGGAATTAAGATTAAACAAAATAATTATACAAAATAAGTAGGGTTTGATCAGTTGACTGACTCGCCAGTAGATGGCGCCATCAGTCCCAACATCGAGCCCAAAAAGTGAGTTACATACAAACATACATACATACATACAAACATACAGGTGAAGCTAATAAAAGCGTATTAAAAATTCGATATCATTCAAATTGAATTTTTTTTTTTTTTTTTTTTTCATTTCTGGAAGAGGTACGAGTTAAAAAACTTTCTCAAGTCTCCAAATCGGATAAAAACTTTAAAAATAGCGTAGGTGCTAAAAGTCTGCCGAAAGGACATTAATTACTTAGAGCAAAAATTTGATTAAGCATATGTTGTAGCTTAATAGGAGCCACCTCCAGGATTTGAACCTGAAGTCTGTGATACCAAAGGCCACAGCACTAACCAATTGGCCATAAGGCCGCTGTAAATGTTCTGAGGAAATATCTATTCAAAGACACACACTATACAATGTTTCGCAATAATAGCTTTATAAAATATATGTTAAAAATGTAAATTTTGCGATTTCAATTGCCATGATAAATAGGAATCGTGAAAAACTGTGCAGCTTTCGAAATGAACAGGCTCGCAAATGATAGAAACATAGATTTGACTTCAATAATGTCTTCATTCTTAGTGTGAAAAAAATGGCCATTAAGAGACGAATAAAACCGAATCAATAATATCTTGAACCATGAAGCCATTGCTTTTATTTACTTTTTCTTTTCTTTTAGACGCCTGAAAAGTAGAGACTGATTGCAGTGCGTCTGTTGTTTGTGCAGGTGCAGTTCTTAATCTGAAATTAATGAGGTTATATATATCTGTATAAAGAACAGGTGAAAGAATCAGATAGCATTTGTAGTATCGCGTGATTCTTTCTTTGTGGCGAGGTTCGTTGTCGTTTCCAAATTCCAATTTGATGATGATGATTGTTTCATATTTTGACGATGATTCAGTTCATTTCCAAATTCTTATTTGATGATGATTATTTTTTATTATGTGGACCTATTCATGCAACTATATGCAACACCTATTCAGATGTTTGTGGGAAAGTCGTTGCCTTTTCAAATTTTTCAATTCAGGTGTTGCTGTTTTCACTTATTTGAAAAAAAGGGGGGGGGGATTATTATTCAACTTGTTTGAGTTTTCCCGTTGTAATTTTTCTCTTTATAATACAACTCAGCATCTGGCTGTGTGGACAAAAATACCTTATTTGAAAATATCCTCCATTATTATAAATCCATTTTAATGTAGAGCATTGGATTGTTGCTATTCTTCAAGATTTGATGACCAAATTGGCTTGCACTCTGGCCGTTGGTACCAAAGACTTGAGGTTCGAATTCTGGCGGTGGCATGCATGTTTGTGAGTGGTTCGGAGTTTTGTAGGTCCTTGTCTAATTAGCTTAAAGTGTGCTGAAAATGACCGTGGAGCGACAAGCAAATCCAAAATCTACATTCTTTAAATACATTATTTAAATTCTTTAAATTAAAATAATTTTCTTTAAAAAATATTCTTTAAATACATTCTTTAAATCTACATTCTTTAAATAAATTTTCATTAATCAATCAACATATTTAGCAAATCTTCATGAATTTGCTAAATATGTTGATTGATTTGGTTAGTTTGTAGTACCTCGGTCCTTTTGTGCACACTTAAGGCTAATTAGACAGGGACCTACAGTTTAACGTGGATTCCGAACCACCAACAAACATCTATGCCACCGCCAGAATTTGAACCTGAAGCATGTAGTACCAAAGACCAGAGCGCTGGCCAATTGGCTATGTGGCAACTGGGCTGTGAAGGGGAAGTTGATCTAGAACTTGGCCCTGGCGCTTAATTCTCGCTTTTATATTTCGAAATACAGTTGTGTTGCTGGAGTGATAAGAGGTAGGGTTAATTAACAGGTGAGCGGAAATGTTCGTAGGCTGACAGATAGATGGCGCTACTAGTATTAAATCCATTCGATTTTTAGGTAGCCCTAACCTTCAAAAGGCATGTGTATAAATTTGACAGCTGTTGCACTATTAGTATGTGGGTTATAGTATTTTTAGTGAATCAACTTTTGTTAGTTTGAAAAAATGGATAAAAAGGAATTCCGTGTGTTAATAAAGCATTGCATTTTGGCGAAAAAAAATACTATTGAAGCCAAGGCTTGGCTTGATAAACATTATTCGGACTTTGCACCAGGAAAATCAACCGTAGAGAAGTGGTTTGCTAAATTTAAACGAGGCGAAATGAGCACCGAGGACGATGCACGCAGTGGACGCCCCAAAGAGGCTGTTACCGAAGAAAACATCAAAAATAGTGCAACAGCTGTTAAATTTATACACGTGTCTTTTGAAGGTTAGGGCTAACTAAAAATCATATGGATTTAATACTAGTAGAGCCATCTGTGTGTCAGCCTATGAACTTTTCAGCCCACTTGTTAGATTAAAGTGTGCATAAAATGGCCGTAGAGCGCAAAACCAAACCAAATCAAGATTTGACCTTCTGTTGTATTTATATCTACATTCCATCAAAAATATCTCTTTGTATTTTTCTGTCAAAAACATCAAACATTCCTTTCATTTTTAGGAGACATTTTTTTTTAATGGTTTAAGATACATATGTCAGCACAATTTTAATTAAACTTTATAGCTATCTCTTTAGGCATGTTAATTGATTTCTTTTGATTACAAACCTCAATGTATTCAGCTTTCATTTTGTGCACTAATCATTTGTGTAAAGGTGCGTGTTTTAAATTTTATAGTTTTGTTGTGTCAAAAATATTTTGCATTTTTACATTTTATAACTGCTTTAATATTTTAACAAATATTGTTTTTTTTTTAATGCAGATTTATTAAAAACTAACAAGAGAATAGACATTTTATTTTCTTGACCGTTTTTTTATATATCTATTTCCATTGTTAGTGCAGGTATATGTTTGTATTATATTATATTATCTCCTTTTTTCAATTCCTACTATTAGTTCACACTCTCCCTATATGTTGTTCAAATTTTCAATCGTTCATGAAATACTTTTTATTCATCCATTCAAGTTCAAATACATTTTTTGAAACTTGTAATGGATGACACTTGATGTTAATACAGTTTTTTTAGATTTAAGTTGCATGTATCTAATAATAGATGGCGCCAGATGTAGGAGGAAAATTTCAACTTTATTTATAAAGGACTTTCTGCAATATAGTGAAAAAAAAGTAGGAATTGACTTTAAAAAAAAATTTTTTTTTTTTGTTACTTGTTTTAAAAATACAAATCATTTTTATTAAAGTCATGTAATTTTGTAGTTTTGCTCCTTTGAAATTCAGGCGGCCTGATGGCTAGCGCTCTGGCCGTTGGTACCGAAGGCTTCAGATTCGAATCCTGGCGTTGGCATGGATATTTGTTGGTGGTTCGGGATCCATGTTAAACTTTAGGTACCGTAAACTACACCATAGGTTTAGCGTAAAGCGTGCACAAGATGAGCATAGAGCGACAAACCAAACCTAAACCTTTGAAATTCAACTTTCTTTTTAATTTTAGATTTTTTGAAGAAAAGCGACCACACAACGCAAGAGATGCCTTTTCAATAACAAGCACACTATGCTCTTTGTTGTTTTTATAATAATGCATGTGATTAAAAAAAAAAAGTGGGGTTATCTTCTTGCCCTTCTTTCGATGGTGGGAAGACTCCATCAACTTCTCACTTGATGAATGCCTTGTTTCACAGTAGTCAGTAATCAAATAGCGTGGCAGAAAAAACTAAAGACATTTTAGACATAGTTAATCAATTGTATTCTTACGTATGTATGTATGTATTTTTTTTTAATTTCGTTAGTAGACAAATTTGCCTTTGTTTTGAAGTACATGCCGAATTTATATTTTTTATTTACATGTTGCTTTCTTATTGGCGCCATACTTCGTGTCATTAACTTTCATTTTAAGTTACGGATGAAGTCTATATATTTTTTTTTCTGTTAGTTGTTATGATGTTTTTATGTATACAAAATAAATTAGTTGTGTAAAGATCGTATGCCTGAAGTAAATTTTATTTTCCTTAAACATTGTACTGAAGTGTTATTGCACTTTGACACACTCCATTTACTAGTAATTTTTTTTTCCTAATAAGCTGGCAGACATTTCGACAATTGTTTTTGATGCCTTGTGGCAAGCGCTGCACCGACGTTACTCACTTAACACTACCCAAGAAGTGCGTGTAGCTTGAAAATATTACGGACGCGGAGTAACAATACCCCCACAACGCTCTGCTATCCTATTTGACCGGCACCTACGGTTTTAAAGTGGATTCCGAACCACTACAAATATCCATGACACCGTCGGGACTGGAACCCGAAACCTGTGGTATCGAGAGCCAGAGCACTAGCCACTCCGCCATTCAGGCCCCTGTTTACATGTATTTAAGATTTAAAAAAAAATTACTTCAGTTTACATTTTAAACTATGAAAATTCTGTTAAAATCTCCGAAAATATTATCTTTCGCATATGTAATGTTTCTATATAATGTGATCAGTTTTTATCAATTTACATCCTATTTTAAAATTCAAAAAAAAGTAGCTTGTTTTTTTAAAATAGCTCTACTTTATTCTTTTAAAAAAAATGCTCAACCAATTCATTATGCATTCATTGGATATATACTTTCTAATGAACATCATACTTTTCAGCCTCAGTTAAGTTATTTTATTTTATTTTTATTATTATTATCATGTGTAAACATGTCCTAATTACAGGTCTGTGGTGTCCCCAAAAAAAGTGAAGCTAGAAAATCTAAAAAAAATATTAATCAAAGCATATTAATCTGCTTTCGCAACAAGATAAACTTTTATTTAAAATAAATGCTGATTTTCGTGGTTTTTATTCGTGTGTGTTTTAAAACTGGCATGAAATATGTGTTGCCAAATATAACGATTGACTCATATATGAAGTCAAGTGCTCTGTAATTCGTTTTGAAGTGTCTGTCTTTCAAAATATAAATTGTTTCAATTTCTTCAAAATAGTATGTCTAAGGATTAGTTCAGGTTTATAAGAATCTAATTTAACCATCACTTTACGGATTTCTCTGTCTGAATTGCATAGTGCTTCTCATGGTATTTGAACCATTGCTTCTTCATAACATTTTAGAGATATTAAATTCTATTATATTCCTGTCGTTATTGAATTTCATAGTTCTTTGGGGATTCTATTCTTTAGGGTTTCTATTTCGCCAAGTGTCTTCTATGCGCCAAATGCAATCGCCAAAATCGCAGTATTTTGACTGTTTAGGATGGGGCATGCGCATATAATTAATTATGATGCAAAAAAAAAAAACTACGGAACAAATTCAAAATGCTATCAATTACTCGCATTTATTTAATGCTGGATTCTACATGATCTGGTGCTCGGTGCCACAGGTTTCGGGTTCGAGTCCCGGCGTTGCCATTGATGTTTGTAGTGGTTCCGATTCCACTTTAAACCGTAGGTCCTGGTCTAAAATGGCTGTAAAGCGTTGGTCATAGTGCTTGACAAACCTATTCCGTAAAAAGAAAATATCTCGTTTCTAGAAATCTGCCAGCAGGCTGACGGCTTTGGCCCACCATGGGGCTGTTGCACCACTGATGATGATGATGGATTTTATGTACTTCAAATGATACGAATAATGTGTATTTTATAAATACTTGATTCCTATCTGAAATTGATTTTTGTTGATTTTAATGCGAAGTTAAAATATCGATATGTAATTGTACTTTTTAGTTTATTAAAACTATTTTACATTAATTAAACCACTTAGTAATTTATATAGATCAAAATTTAAATTTGGAACTCATTTTAAGTGAAAAAAGTGTCGAATATTTAAAATCTAATCTGGATCTTCTACTGAATGAACAGTTCGATAGTTTTTTATTCTACCAGTAAAATGCCCGCTTTTAGTTTCATTTATCGTCTGAATATATGTGTTCTTAATACATTTCTCGTGTAGGGAAGAGTATAGTGGCCATTTTTAATAAACGGTTTGTTACTATTTCGTTCTCAGTGTAGGTGGTAGTCCCAAATTTCTTCGCTTGCGATTGGCAGGGGGCCAAATTAAGGCCCTTCATTTCTGGCACGGATGTTTGCGGGTAATGTCCTCTTCAAACGGTGGTCTACTTTGCTTAATTGACGCTTGCACATTCTGTAAGGCATGGATTTTTAATCTCCAGTGATAACAACTTAGAGGGAGAATAAATTTAATGTGAAAAATTGATTCTTAGTACAATTAGTAGTAATTGCCATTTTGCGCACAAAGCAAATTATTTATTGAGAATTTTTTTTTTTTTTTTTTTTTTTTTTTTACAAACATGTAAATAGTTACGCTATTTTAATAACTGTTGCTACTATGTATTTGTTTGTTATTAAATGTCCGTATTATTATAGCGTTAAATATTATTAATAGCTTTTATATATTAATTATATATAATATTAATAGGATTCAGTTACCTTTACTATAAAGCAAATACAATAATTTATGGTATTCTATTACTTTGCATTTAAGTCTTATAGTTTAATTTTTAAAAAATCTTTTATTCACGTTTTTATAATGTATACATAAATAGCTCTCGTTATATTTATTTAAATATGTTTTAAATATACAGGGCCTGAATGGCCGAGTGGCTAGCGCTCTGGCGCTCGGTACCAAAGGTTTCGGGTTCGAGTCCCAGCGGTGCTATGGATGTTTGTAGTGGTTCCGATTCCACTTTAAACCGTAGGTCCCGGTCCTAATAGGATCGTGTAGAGCGTTGCGGGGGCATTGTTACTCCACGTTCCTTATCTTCAAGTTACACGCACCCCCTGGGTAATGCAAAGTGAGTAACGTCTGTGCAGCGCTTGCCTTAAGGCATCCAAGACCAAGCTGTCTAAGTGTTTGCCAGATGCATTGGAACAAAAAAAAAAGTGTTTTAAATATACTCTGCGGTAAATAACCTCTCTCACTGTTTAATACAATGACTAATCAATATCTGCTGACATGTTCGTTTTCCTTTAATCTTATCAAGAGTCAAATTTTTACATGGATAGCAAATTTTTCACGTGTGAACATGATGTTATCCTGGTTAGAGGTCCATGGTGTCCTCCAAAAAAAGTGAAGCTATAAAAGTAAAATAATATGTAAGAGTATAAGTTATTATTTAAAGCAGTTTAATCACCTCGCGCAACACGAGAAACTCTTTATTTAAAATAAATGCTGATTTTAACATATTCATGTGTGTTTTAAAACTGGCATGGAATATGTGTTGCTAAATCTAATGATTGCTCTGTAGTTCATTTTGAAGTGTCTGCCTTTCGAAATGTAAACAGGTTATCGTTTCAATATCCTCAAAATTCTGTCTAAGGATTAGTTTGTTCATAAAAGTTAATTTAACCATCACTTGATACACATCTTTGTCTGAATTGGGTTGTGTTTCTTGTAGTATTTGAATAGTTGCTTCTTCATAAAGTTTTAGAGTTATTCAATTTTTGTTATGTTCCTGTCGCTGTTGAATTGGATAGTTCTTGTGGGGATTCCGCACTTTAGGGTTCCGCTCCAAATGGAATTATCAAAACTGTAGTATTTTGTAAACGCAACAGCCTTGTTTGTTAGTAGGGAACTTGGCGAAAATAGCATGGGAAAAAAATCGCCAAATACATAAGCGGAACCGTAAAATGCAGAATTCCCGTTCTTGTAATATTCTGACCCATTGCTTCATAAATTTCTTGGGTTATTGAACATTGGTATACTTACTCCACGTGTATTCGTCCAGCAAAGTATGTTCACACTTGATAAATTGGAATTCTTGAAAAGATTTCAGTTTTTATTTATTTATTTGATTTTGGTTTATTCATTTGAAGCAAATTTTTGTAGCGAGAAAAAAAAAAAAAAAATTTTAAAAATAAGGTATGTAAAAAATAATAATTCATCCATAGGGTTGTTGTTTAACTAAACGAAAGTTAAATTTATAAGTTATATCTTGTGAGGAGATTAAATTGATGTGAAGAAAAAATCCCCGTGTTAACAATGATCTTAAGGAATTAAAATGTCTGAGCGGGAAGCAAATAAAAATACGATTTGTAAAGTTAATCATTCGATAAATTGAATGGGGGGAGGGGTAAAAGGAAAGACAGCAAGTTGGTATTAGTTTAAAAATACTTGTTACTTAAAAAAAAAATGTGTGCCAACTAAATTTTCTTTCCTCAGTTTGTCAAGTGAGAAGTAGACCACATTTCAAATTCTTTTTTTTATTTTTTATTAATTTATTTATTTCTGGGTGTCGAGTGAAATGAGTTGCAAATTTAGAATTTGTTCAAAATTGTCTTTTGCCACCTTTCTAAACAATGAACCTTTCATGTGTGGATGCAGAGCGGATCCAAAATGTATTTTTAACGAAACAATAATTAAAACATAAAGTGGAGCGGAAAGATTTTAAAACGATGATGCAATGGGATATAGGATGCACTTTTAGGATTAACCCTTCCTTCCCTAGTACTGCACCAAGGAAAATAGAACTGAAAACAGTAATTGCTTTCGTGGTGGACCTTGAAAAAAATCTGAAGAGCGCCCAATCGTTTATTGTTGCTGTGTCTGGGGCCTGATAGCCCAGTGACTACCGCTGTGGCGCTCTCTTCCACAGGTTTCGGGATGGATGTTCGTAGTGGTTCGGAATCCATTTTAAGCCGTAGATCCCGGTCTAATAGGATCGGAGAGCGATGTGGGGGCATTATTACTCCATAAACTACTTCTTCAAACTACACGTGGCCCCCATCACGGGTAGTGCTCAATGAGTAACAGCAGTACAGCCCTTGCTTATAGCATAAAGATTAACTGTCTCTGTATTGCCAACTGCATTAGAACAACAGTGTCTGGCATTCCGTGAGTAATCTACTCATAAGTGGAGGGAAAGGGTGCAGAGTGGAGCGGCCGTAAGTACAAGTCTGACTTGGCACAGGGATGCCGAAGAGGGACTTTTAGGAGAAACTAACCCGCATTTGTGTATCATATGGGAGAAAATCGGGAAAACTTTCCCCCCATCCACACACAGGTAGTCCGATTCACGAGACAAGGAACGAACACCTGTAGGTAGAAGTCTCACTTCTACCCTGTGTCGCTGAAGGAGGACAGTGCTTTCCGGGAGGACTTTTAGGGGTAACTACCCCGCATTTGCGTGTCGTATGGGATAATTCCCTCCAGGTAGTTTACTAACAAGGTAAGATGCTGAACATCACAAGCGCCATCGCGACTCCTCGTTTTTTTAAACATTGTTTACAACAAAGCCGCCAGTGGAATGAACCTTCAACCTGATGCTCACCAGCGGGTCAGGCCATATATATATATATATATATATATATATATATATATATATATATATATATATATATATAATAGATTAATATATAAATTAGATATATAACAGAGGAGGGCTTTGGCCTTCTATAAATTTAATTCTTGAAGACCAACAAGAAAAAAAAAATGAGAAGAAAATGTCTCCAAAAATTGTTCTAAATTAAATTTAGTACTTTTCTAAAAAATAAATTTAACTTCTTTCACGGCTCATTGAGCCAGAAGTGAAATTTTTCCAACCACCTTTATCCTCATTTCCTTTTTCTTAAAAGTTTTAAAAAATAAATGTCACCTTTTTTTTCCCTGCCAAAGATCCGAATTCATTGTCTAGACACTTTCAAGACCAGCCATCGAGAAAAAGGCGATGTCTGCTAAATAACCTTCGTAAAAAATAATTCTGGTTTTTAACTATTCGGTGTATCGATTTTTTGTCTCAGGTGAAGACGAGATTGTAGTTGGATTTTTAAATCGAATCAACTGGAAAGTGCCGAAGTTAAAAAGAAAAGTTTTTCGAAGTCAAAAACCGGTCCATTGGACGTTTTCGCTCGGCTTGTCATTCGACCTTGTGCTGCTGATTTCGTAATGAGTTGTGCTTTTTAATGATTTTATGTAAATATTTTCATTTATACGTTTGCTGTTTCAGTGTCCTAATTGCATATATCGATTCAAAGCATTAAAATGCATTTCTTATTTTAATTAATACTGTTTTATTTTTATTTTATTTTATTGCAAACAAATTATTTTCTCATTCTCAAAAATTAGACAGAATATGCATCGAAACTGAAACAAGAAATAAAGAATTGGTACAAAACCTTGAAGTGTAGACATTTTTTTTTTTTAAACCAGAATTATGCGGAAAGGTGGATAAATTAAAGTTACATATTGGGGAAATGTGGATAATTTATATTCATTTTGAACATCACCTGGCGGCATTGTCGTAGACCGTGTTTCAAAAAGTGTGGAGACTATGCCGTTTGGGAGGACTCGTGCATCGGACTGTCTGGTGGAAGTTTTTCCGGATTTTCTCCCATACAATATGCAAATGAGGGGTCGTTCCCAATATAGTCCGCAGGGAAGGCACTGTCATCTTTCTTCGGCGACTTCTACCTAAGGGTACTTCATCAAAAACAGAAGCTGCATCCCTACTTCCGTGAGGGATACGACGACAACAAATGCAACATTGATTATATCTGTTGTTCAATAACAATTTTAATGCATTGGATGGCTTTGTGTTCTTCATTTGTGTATATGCCACGAATAGTCTAATTTCTCTTCTTTTCTCCCCCCATCCTCCCCACACACATCAGTCAAAACGGTATTCATAGTAGGTAGGTAGAACATCGGTGAGCCTCAGATATACCACTATCAGCCCACCGACGGGTGTTGAAGAGTGGCTTCCGGAAGGACTTTTGGGAGAAAAACTTTTTCATCTAACTATCGTATGGCAGAAAAATTCGGAAATCTCCCGCCAGACAGTCTGACTATCGATGCTTTACACACATCATCACAATAACCATCGAGTCTCCTCGTTTCTAAAAGCAATGATTACAACAATGCTGCCAACAAATTCGAACCTCAACCTTCTTGCATTATATCTGTGCACTTTGCCACTGGTTCACGGGTATAAATAGTGTGCTGATAGGTGACGAAGGGAAGATATTAATTTCCGAAAGGACTTTTAAGATCAATTACCTTACATATGCATGTCTAATTGAGCCATCTTGCACTCAAGTTGCGTATGTTGCGACTATACAGTGATTCGGGCAATCAGATTTAGAATTAATTTTTAATAATCTTCATCCAGTTTATTTCTCAAATAAAAAAATAAAAAAACGTTTTTAACAGAAAATTACATTTTTGTTAGTTTCGCGCATTGCCTTTATAGCTTTATCTTTACGTTCTTTAATAAGTTGGATCTCTTTTATGAAACCGCTATTGCATTCATTTAATGTCAATTTCGGCAACTTGTGGCTTATTGCTGCCGTCATCATCTAAAAGATTCTTTATATGTTTTGATAGTTTGATGACGAAGTTGTTTTAGCATTCCAGCGTAATAGTTAAGTATCCAAGAAATGTCGTTTTTTTTTTTTTTTATAACCTTTTATTTAAAAAAAAAATTATTTCTAAAATCTGGAGATGTGCTGCGTATTCATGGAGATTTGTTCCAGAAGGTTTGAATTAAATGAATGTCATTCATAACCAGTTAGTTCATTCGCACTTTATTTATTTACTTATTATTTTTGATCATCGTATTCCATATATATATATATATATATATATATATATATATATATATATATATACCACAGTTAACCCACCTCATCGGTGGATAAGTTCCCGTGATCGGTGGGTAAGAAGGATTAAAAAGTAACTGATCTGCATTTGCATGTTATATAGCAACAAGTAATATAAAAACAAATTTTTTAATTCAATTCCTTCTTTTTTTTTTTTTTTTTTTCACTCTATTGCAGAAAGTCCTTTATAAATAATTTGCATTCATTTTTTTAGGTTTATCTGGCACCATCTATTGGTAGATACATGCAACTTAAAATCTAAAAAAAAAAACTAAAATTAATCTTAATTAAACTTAATTACTGAATTAATATTTGAAAAGACTGTATTAACATCCAGTGCCATCCACTACAAGTTCGAAAAAAAAAAAAAAAAAAAAAATGTTTTTGCGCGTGAGTGGATGAATAAAAAGTATTTTATGAACGATTGAAAATTTGAACAAGATATATATAGGGAGTGGAGCTAATTGAAGGAATTGAAATAATCCCGGAAAACTGCCTCCAAGAAACCTGACTATGGATGCGAGACTCTTCACACATGGTGTCTCAATTACTGTCATATCTCCTCATTTTTGAAACCAGTGATCGCAATGGACGTCAGAAGAATTAACATGTTAAACTTTTTAACCCATTGCCGGGGTTTTGTTGTTGTTGCTGCTTGGGATACACAAATATATACAGATGTTAAATCTTTTACGAATGTAATAAAAATACCATGAAATACATCATTACAATGAGAATTCCAAATAATGCTATGCGGATTCCATCTTTGCATTACTTGCCCATTTCCTATTTTCAACCCACTCGCCGATCGTAGCTCTTTTTTATTATTATTATTAGAACTATCAGGATTTCTATCTGTCTTCTTGCCAATCGTTTCTCTACTTTTTTTTCCCCTTAGTGACTCGAACTAACGTAATCTGTCTAAAATAGATTTTTTCTTTTGTCCGCCTACGCACCACTTCTAATCTGACACCGTTTTCGGACCGTCCGAGAGTCTTGGTGAATGACCCCGTATCTCTCCTTGTCAATTGTCCCCGGTCTAAAAGAATTCGGAACGTCGTGACCAACGTCTTGCAGTGACCAGAGGAAAGAAATGTGTTCTTTTTTTCCCCTTGTCGGTTTAGTAGGACAAATGATCTTTGGGAATAAAAAGAAAAGAGTGGAGTATGAGATGAGAAATTGTTTCCGGGTTTCTTTCCGTTTTAGTTCGTACTAGGTAGCAGTTTTCCAAAAATAGTAATTGATAGATTCAGTATTTTAAGTTTTCTGGTTCCGAAATGACCATGTAATTTTTTTTGAAATTGTGTTATTGCTATTATATTATTCTTCATTCATTCTAAATTCGTTCTCCTCTAGTATAATAAACAAGTAACATATTCAGCGTCATGCAAAGTGCAGCAATGGAGGATCTTCTACACTACATGTACATTTTTCCGCTTCAGTTATAGATGAACACCCTAAGGATGGTATGTGAGGTGCTAGGTTATGCAAGGTGCGGCAATGGGGGACCTGATACTTGTACATTTTTCCGCTTGAGTTATAAATGAACACTACTAACGATGGTAGATGAAGTTTTTTGTGTGCCCAACCTCAGCAAAGGCATGGTAGATTTCGGCTCGGTTTCGCTAGTTGGTCTTTAAGACCTGGATCCCAAAATTCGCAAATCCAATGCTCTATTCCACCAGGCCACCAGTCTTCTGGTATATTCTTGTTGGTAGATATCTTAGACAGAGGTGCAACTCTATACATGATGCCACGAAAAAATGATATGCCATGTAGGATGCCACAAAGAAATGATATGCCATGCAGGATAATATGAAAAAAAGGCTATGCCAGGTACGATAATACGAAAAAAAGTCTATGGTATGCAGGATTCTACGAAGAAATGCTATGCCATGGAGGAGGCTACGGAAAAATGCTATGCCATGCAGGATGTTACGAAAAAATAAGCTTTGCTATGCAGGAGTTTTATTTTAAAATTCCTGCATAGCAAAATCGCAAACGCTTAATATTGTATGTGATCGCTATATTACAAAATGAACAATGAACCGATGCGAAAAGGCTTTAGTAATACCTTTTCCTGAATTATATTCATTACTTCCTAAATGCTTTCAATTTTTAATTCCTAATGCTTTAATTTTTCTTTTGAAATATCCAACAAATTGCATAACATAATTTTTTAATTGTTATGCTATTACATAATGTATTTAAATGTTATGTTATTACGTAATGTATTGTATACACATAAATTCAACTTAATAAGTGCTCAAATCCTGAATAATGAAGTCATATTTTTTTACAAGAAATTTTTGGCATTTTATTAATAAGTTGGCTGATGGAGATACATTTAAAAAAAATCATTATTTTATAAAGAGTTGCAATTTTCCGAGAATAATTTTTAACGAGACTTTTATCAGTGATAGGGAAAGTTGCGGATGAACACCCACATATTTCAGTTATATAAACTGCGGTTTCGTGTCTTGAGAGTTAAAAACGAATGCGCAACGAACGGTATTTTCAGTGGCACGCTGCCGAGACTTGGGCAAAAAAACAAATATATTCACACATAAATTTTTTGATTCTGACGTCACCGCATTTTGAAAAAGGAGAAGAAAAATGTGTTTTCGTTTCGCACAATTTCGTTACCTTTACAAAAAGAGACGCACTCGCTCTTTTGTAAGACCTGCGTATTTTGGAAACTAAAAAAATAGATGTCTCTACTAAACTTAACCAATTTCTGTAGTCTTAGTACCTGTATTTAGATAACCTCTAAGCCAGCTCTTAATTTTGCCCCATTGTGTTGCCCGTTTTATTATGGCATGTTGGAAAACCAAGATATCAGAGAGTTTTTGCATAACGTTTTTTTTGTCGTCCGCTATTTTTTCTTCCTAGCGCACATGCTCATAGGAAACATTGTACCTATTGCGCATGCATATCTGTAATACTGCACTACTGAGCTATTCCTATGAGCATACGCGCTAGGAAGAAAAAAATAACGGACGACAAAAAAACGTTATGCAAAAACTCTCTATTAATGAAACCAAAACCAAGATATTAAAAAAAGTGTAGTAAAATTTAGATAGATACCTATCATCTTTATGTCATCATCATCATCAATGGCGCAACAGCTGCATGGTAGGCCAGGCCTCTGCCTATTGACAGATTTCGAGACAGGAGATGTTTTCTTTTTTACGGGGTAGGATTGTAAGTCCTACGCCCAACGCTTTACAACCATATCTGACCGGCATCTACAGTTTAATGTGGATTCCGAACCACTACAAACACCCGTGGCACCGCCGGGACTCGAACCTGAAACCCGTGGCACCGAGCTCTAATCACTCGGTGATAAGGCCCTATCTTTATATCATCAAATATATTAAATATTTTTGGCCAAGTCAGCCTGCAATTAAGCGTGAAGTAGACCCAATAAATAGATCGCAAAAAGATATAAAAGTAAGAAATTGGTTAATAAGGGTCGAGAACCACTTATTTTGAAGCACATTTTCGAAGAACGTAATTTACCTAATTCTGCATAATGAATGAAGAAGTAATTTTAACATAATCCTATTTCTATGGCCTATATTTAAAACGTGTTTTTTTTTTTTTTTTTTTTTTTTTTTTTTTTTTTTTTTTAATATGGAATTTTAAAAAAAAAGCTGCATTAGGTGCGTTTTATATCAGAGCTTTTCTTAACACTTTTTCGATGTAGCAGCATAAAATAAAAATATTATGAAAAAAAAAAGATAATTGTATAAGAATATTGTCTTATAATGTTCTCCAAGAAGGCGTTCTCCTTTCATTCGTAGTCGCTTGATGGCTAATTGGATAGCGCTGTGGCCGTTGGTACCACAGGTTTCAGGTTCGAATCCTGGCTGAGTGTTTCGAAATCCACGATAAACTGTAGGTCGCGGTCTAATTAGCCTAAAGTGTGCTCAAAATGACCGTAGAGCGACACACCAAACAAAACCTATAAAACGATAATGTTAGACCATGTAGAGGTCAATTAGAGAATTACTTTCATGGTTTGGTTTGGTAATCAAAACATAATGAGCAGCAGTAGTGATGTTTCGTACTAAAAATGATGTTTATCAACTTAATAAGGCAGTGAAAGCCCATTATTGTGTCAGTGCATTTCCCTGAAAGGTTGTTGAGGACATGCTTAAGTAGAGTAATACATCTTCCTAGATTAGTAATACATCCTCCTCCATGATACTCCTCCCTCCTATTTAATAATACATCCTCCTAGAGTATCCAAAACATACTCGAAGGGTTTCCAGTAAAGAGAACATGCTGATCAATCCATAGGCACAATAATATTCCCATGAAAGTAATTGCAGCCTGATGGCCAAATGGCTATCGCTCTATCCTTTGGTACCAAAGGCTCCAGATTCGAATGCTGGCGGGGGCATGAATGCTTGTGAGTGGTTCGGAATCAACTTTAAACTGTAGGTCCCGGTTTAATTAACTCTAAGTGTGCACAAAATGACCGTAAAGCGGCAAACCAAAACTTCTGGCGTATACAGGAAAAGTCGCAATTCGTCATAATTGTCGATTTTCGAATCGAATCTTAATTTGGAAGTGCAACTTTTTATCTGTTTTCAATAAAGATCTAGGTTTTTTAATAATGTTTGCCGATTACTTCTTACTTACGACACACAAAACTAGTCAGTTGTCAAAACTGTAGTTTAAGTTTACGCGAAGTTTATTAGTGATATTGATGTCACTGTACAATATTTTTTTTTCTACTAGATGATTGTCTATCAATAATTTGTACAGAAGCTCTAGTACGATGTAAATAAAATCAACCTCCCATGCTCTTTAGATATTGGAATGTATTTCGTAATGTATGGATTCTGTAATTAGATACATATATTTTAAATGAGCTTCAACTAGTGTCCACCATGCCTTGCATAGTCCCTTTTCTAGAATGAAAAGCACCGTCCCTTTCAGTTGGAAGCCTAATATTTGCGACTCTACAATACCCTAGCCGTATCCATCCCAATAACTCTTTGGTGTTCCGCTGCGCCTTTGTGAGAGTCGCCGCCGCAATTCATCCCACTGGGGTTTAATTGAGGTTGTGTTGATGCGTGGAAGCCATTCGAGTGTGAAGGCCGCCGCGCAAATTGTTTTCTCTTGGCTTTTCAATCTGGCGAAAGTTGTTGTGCACTTTCTCGCCAAATGCGCAGCCGGCTGTTTGTGTGACTGACCTGTGAGAGATCTATCTTAAATCTCTTCCTCCCCCATATCTTTATATCCGTGCGAAGATACGCAAGGTTAAATTTCTGTTTCGATAAATAAATAAATAGAAAGCTTCGGGTTCAGTGAAATATTAAAAAAGAGCTCTTCAATGTATCTAAATCGGAAGATTACGAATTCTAATCAGATGCGTGGGATAATATTTTAAAATGTTATGTTGTGATTGAGTTTAATTTCAGCGTTTAAAATGTGAGAATCAAAATTAAATAGAAAATTATTATAAATTCTAAATAATCTTTTAAGTAGATCTGTTGTTTCTTATCATCCCACTGGGTCGACAGCAACATCTAGAACCAGTCCATGAACCGGTGTGGGCATGATAAAGGGTAAAAAATGCAGCTTCTTCTTGTTTTTACTTATCCCACTCGGCAATCATGTAGACCAAGTCTGCGAACTGGTATGGACTCATGGGGGAAGGGAAGGTGGGGGGCAGCTTCTGCTGAGATGGAGCACCCATAGGTAGAAGTTTGATTTGACTCTGTGACGCTCTTACAGTCATATGAGACCGGGTCCTACGGTTTAAAGTGGATTCCGAACCACTACTAACACCCATGGCACCGCCTTGGACACGAACCGAAACCTGTGACACAGAGCTCTATCTCGGCCATTCAGGCCCCATGCAGCTTCTTTTTGTCCTTGACCTTGCGGCACAAAGACATGGGGGCACCCAAAGGAATAAGTCTGACTTTACCCCACCCGATTATACCCCTGGACACTGAGTACCTCTTTTAGTCCCCTTTTACGACATGCATGGGTTATAGAGGGATTATTCTAACCCGGACCCACACGCGAGTAAGTAACATACAGTGGGTAAAAAAAGTATTGGCAATTGCCTTAATTTATTCATATTAACAAATAAATAAAATTTTATGCAATTTTAGCTGTCGTAATTAAATAGAAGACATCTTAGTTATATATAAAAATAGTAAAAATTTTATTTTAATTTGCATTTTCTACGATTTTTTCTTCCAAAAACGAAAATTTGCATGTCAAAAAAGTATTGGCAAAGTTTTAACTGCTATGCAAATTTTGTTACATTGAAGTCACGTGTTTCGACTGATAAGAAAGTCTACCGGTATAAAGTCTGCAAAACTACTCCAAAAGTGTATATGCATTATTTTGCGATTACTGCAGTAAAATGACTTCGAAATCGAAGGAGTTGGACGTTAGTGTTAAAAACACGATTATTAGGCTCAGAAATGAAGGTTTAATTTATCGTGCTATAGGAGTGCAGTTCAATATAAGTTTATTTACTGTCAGAAGTGTTGTAAAAAAGTTCAAGGAAACAGGATCAACGGAAAATAATACTAGAAGTGGACGACCTCGAATATTTTCTTCAAGAGAAGAACGTGTCATCATTAATAAGGTTAAGAAAAACCCTAAAATAAGTGCACCCCAGATAGCTTTCACTTCGCAAAAGACTTTCAGCGTACAGACTGTACGGAATGTTTTACACGAGAGAAGTTATTATGGAAGGGCAGCTAGAAAGAAACCATTCATCTCGGAAATAAATAGGAGAAAGAGGTTAGATTTCGCAAAATCCCACGTTGATTTATCTGAAGAGTTTTGGAACACAGTTATTTTTTCCGACGAATCAAAGTTTAACATTTTCGGCAGTGATGGACGATGATATGTGTGGAGGAGGCCAAATACTGAAATGGAAAAGCAACATTTAACTGCTACTGTAAAACATGGTGGAGGCAGCGTCTTAATTTGGGGCTGTATGGCAGCTAATGGAATTGGCAACCTGCCTTTTATTGATGATATTATAACAGCATGTACATACATTGACATTTTGCGCCATAATTTAAAAATCAGTGCCCAAAATCTTGGCTTGGGAACATCATTCGTTTTTCAACAAGACAATGACCCCAAGCATACAGCGAATCTCACCCGTGTATGGCTACTCTACAATGCTCCTCGCCAATTAAAAACCCCACCTCAATCGCCTGACATCAATCCAATTGAAAATTTATGGCACCTGCAGGATCTAGAAATCAAGAAACATAAAATTTCAAGTAAAGACGACCTCAAACGTTAACTCTTGCAAGAGTGGCACAAAATTCCCAACAGTACAACAAAGACCTTAGTTTCCTCTATGAGAAATAGATTACAAGCTGTTATTGATGCAGAAGGTATGCATACAGAGTACTAAACATATACTGATTTTGTTTTCGCTCATAATTTTGCCAATACTTTTTTTATCATGTAAATTTTGGATTTTCTCGTAGATTTTGACTAAAAAAATATTTAAATGAAAATTTCGTTATATTTGTTTGTCTTTTCTCCTTCTGTAATCGCTATGTTAAAATAAAATTTGTAAACATACTTTGTTAGCAAATATGATCATTTATAAGCAATTGCCAATACTTTTTTTATCCACTGTATGTCTAGATCAGATGAGGAAAAAGAAGTTCTATGTTGCAGGAAAAAAACAAAAACAAAAAAATTTACTAAAATATAATAATTCCATCATTTTATCTATTAAACTCTTTTAAGCCCTATTTTTTAACTATTCTGAATGTGTTTCAAAAAATGCTAATGACATATTAGGACAAAATTATTAATGACGTAGGGAAGACATGATAAAACAACGAACTGAAATTATAGTCGAGAAGGCATTATTTGTGAAGTTATTTGTATGTATGTATATAAATACAATTTAAAGTGTTCCCATGAACCTGAAAGTGGCCTTCTTCTTGAGACCGTTATAGGTCTCATATAGACCGAGATGTTACAATACTAATGTTCAATAACTGCAGCTAATCTATGGGCAATTTTGCTAATGACTAAGCTCTCACGTACCTCATTTACCCGGTTTTCTAGTTTATTCGACTGAAAATGTGAGCTCATCTATCTGCAAATCGTGTTCATTTTCCGTGTATTTTCGGTCTTGTAACTGTCATAAATTTTTATTAAAATGCATAAAATCATATTCATTAATTTTATAAAAGATTCGTGAAGTCCCATATCATTTCAAAAATAAGTTCTGTAATATAAATCTTTAACCCTATTTTACAAATCTTAGTTTTATGTGTTAGCCTCACATTTTTGCTGAATGGTGGCCGAGTGGTTATACTGGTGCTCTGTACCACAGGTTTCGGGTTCGAGTCCCGGCGGTGCCATGGGTGTTTGTAATGGTTCGGAATCCACTTTAAACCGTAGGTCTAATAGGATCGTATAGCGTTATGAAAGTAGTGTTACTCGCGTTCGTAACATATCTTCAAGCTACACGTGCCCTATGGATATTACTAAATGAGTAACGTCGGTGCAACTCTTGCTTGTGGCATAAAGATAACTGGCTTAATATTTCCCAGTAGGGAAAAAAACACACACATTTTAGCTGATATCGCAAACCATTATACCAGGACAACGTATTGTTTACACATGATAAAATAACTTAATCAGGTCCCCTATTTCTTTTTAAAGATAATGCATCTTATTAATAAAAATCTTATCTTATCATTAGAATATTTATCTACTTAATTATTACGTCATAACTAATCAAATAAATAAAATGTCGTGCAGAAAAAGAGGCTAATGTGAATTGCTAACGGACTGGAGTAACGTTTTTCCATTTGAATACTTTAATAGGCAAGAACACATTTAAATTATTAGGTCGCGGTCTAATAGGATCTTAGAGCATTGCGGAGGGTAGTGCTAAGTGAGTAACGTCGGTGTAGCCCTAGCTTATGACATAAAGATAAGTATTTGCCAGCTGCATTAGAAAGAAAAAAAAGACATTTTCGCTAATATCGGGAACCATCATACCAGGACAATGTAATGTTTACATGTGATAAAATAACTTAATCAGGTTCCCCCCCTTTTTTTTTTTTTTGAAGATAATGCATCTTATTAATAAAGATAATATTATCTTATCTTTAAAATATTATTCTGCTTCATTAGTACGTCACAATTAATTAAACAAGTAAAATGTCAAGCAGAAAAAAAAAGAAAAAAAACTAATGCCAATTGCTAACGGACTGGCGTAACGTTTTTTTTCCATTTGAATACTTTATTAGACAAGAACAGGTTTAAATGTGTTCACGTTTGCACGAAAACCTGGTAAAGCATAGATGTTCACACTTAGGCTTTGCTTAAATTGAGACAGACTGCAGTTTGACAGCTGCTTCCAAACAGCTGCCCTCTTTTATTCGGCATTATAACTGCGCCTTTATACCTCCCGGCCTCAAATTTATTTTTGAACTATTATCTTTTTGGTAACGCTGTCAACCGCAACAATAATAAGAGAATGTCCTTGCGTGGATAACGCAATGGTTTTCTGAATCATCTCTACATGTCAAGTTTTTTTTTTTATTCCTAACTCAATGCCTTAATTTTTACGGGCCTTTCAATTATATTTAAATATAATAATTATCTTGGGGTCTGATGGCCGAGTGGCTAGCGCTCTGGCTTTCGGTACCACAGATTTCGGGTTCGGGTCCCGGCGGTCTCATGGATGTTTGTGAGTGGTTCGGAATCCTCTTTAGACCATAGGTCCTGGCCTAATAGGTTCGTAGAGCGTTGTGGGGGTAGTGTTACTCGCATCCGTAGCTTGTCTTCAAGATATATGCACCTCCTGGGTAGTGCTAAGTGAGTAACAGCGGTGCAGCCCTTGCTTATGGCATAAAGATTAACTATCTCTGTATTGCTAACTGCATTAGAACAACAACATAATAATCATCGATAATTAAATATCATTTAGGTCGTAACTACTTCCTAATTATCAAAGGCTTAGTCTGGCCTTTCGTACCGCAGGCTTCAGGTTCAAATTCTGGTGGTGGCATGGATGTTTGTGAATGGTTCGGAATCCACTTTAAACTGTAGGTCCCGGTCTGGTTAATCCAAAATGTGCACAAAATGACTAGAGCGACAAACCAAATCTAGGGGGTGTTGATAGAGATCGACTACGTAATTTAGCTGTATGAAATGCTCGGCATAAAATATATATCTATATATTTCTAATGCAGCTGGCAAACACTTAGACAGTTGTTTTTGATGCCTTAAGGCAAGCGTTGCATCGACGTTACTCACTTAGCACTATCCAGAGGTGCGTGTAACTTGAAGATAAGCTACGGACGCGGAGTAGCAATACTCACTGTTGTAATAATTAAATCATCTCACTGTTGTAATAATTAAAATTATTATCTTTAATAATATAGCAGTGAAATTAAAATTCAATTCAAATAAATTACTCATTAGACAAGTAATAGTTATTTGAATTGATTTTTTAATTTACTAAAATATACCGATTAATACTTTGTAAAATATAATTATATATATATATATATGTTGTGTGTGTGACGCCTGTGCATATAAAATTATTTAAAAAAATTAGATTTTTATGTTAAACCCTCCATGGAACAAATTTATCATTCCTACAATAATCATACGCTATCCTTATTCATATATTTTTTACCCCTGTAAAGTATGACAGACTAATAAAGTAAGCAAAATCTAATAACGCTTTTTAAAAAAAAAATAATAATAATAATTCGAAACATATACTTTCCCTGCAGTCGATGAGTCAAAATGAAATTTACCCGATACATCATCCCTCATTTCTCTCCCTTTCTGAAATAAATCCCTCCGCCATCGCGGCTGAAGGGAGAAAAAAAAACGCAGTAGGGAAATTGCTCCCGTATCGATTTGCCGGCGCCAAGGTCATTGGTCCGACCAGAAGATGCGGAGCTCCAGTGAGACATTCTATCTGGATGACAAGTGCGCTGCTTCCATTCATTAGAGATTGCGCGGAGCCATTAAAAGGGAAGCTTTAATAGCTGCTCCCCTCCCTGTTTCAGTGTAGGGAAAAAGAACAAGCAAAATATTTTGGATTCCTTGTCAACAAAGCTTGGAATGTGAATGGAATTTTTTTGATGTTTTATGTTCGTTAACAATTAGATGTGACCCAAAAAATCTGTTCATTATTAAAAAAAGTGAAATAAACAATTTCAGATAAATTAAGCGATACTGTAGATTTAAGCAGAAAAAAATAGCCATATCACGAAAATATAATTTTTTTTTTTTTTTAACGAATTTTACTAATATTTTTTCAAATGCAAATAAGAGTATGAAAAGGATTATCTTGCTCCTTCTAACAGCATATGTTTTGAAAATATTTGATTAAAAGAAAATACGAATTTAAAAAGAAACTTTCTGAGTTAAAAAAAAAAATTCTTGTGATATTGATAAATAGCGCAATAACCAATCTATATCATCACCATCATTCATTGCCGCAAAAGCCCCATGGTGGGTAAAGGCCGTCTGTCTACTGGCAGATTTCGAGATAGGAGATATATTTTTTTTTCGGAGTAGGGTTGTCAGCACTACACCCAATACTCTACAGCTATATTATACCTGGACCTACTGTTTAAAGTGGATTCTGAACCACTACAAACATCCATGACACCGCCGAGACTTGAACCCGAAACCTGTGGCGCCAGAGCGCTAGATGCTCGGCTATTCAGGCCTCATCTGCAGAAGCTGTAGGATGACGAGCGAGATTCTGCACATGTTCAATAGGCGACATATCCGGCGAATAAGCTGGCCAAGGAAGAAGCTGCAAGTGCTCTGCTGAAAAGAAGTTCTTGAACATTTCTTTTAACATGCGGTTGGACATTGTTGTAAGATAGCTACAGGAGTGTCTTGAAGGAAAGAAACGACTTAGGCCTCCAGCACTTCACTGATGTACCTGTTGCTGTTAAAATTGCTACAATTCGTAACAGCTGTGATCGATCCATGATGCATAATCCCATCCTAGACCATTACTCCGGGTGTTCGTCCACTATGACGTTCGATAACACACTCCGGAAGGTAGCATTCAACGGCATAGTGTCTGATACTAATGCGGCCATCATGGTAACCACAAATTAAGGCAGGATTCGTCAGAAAACACTTGCTACCAATCTCTATGTTCATGAGTCCATTTTAGTTGCAGACGTCGATGGTTTTGCCTCAAGGGGATCCTGTATAAAGGAGTTCTTGCACGCAGTCCATTGTGAAGCAGACGTCGACGAATTGACGAAGCAGACAGTGAAACACTTGTAGCAGTAGACCAACGTGCTGTCAACTCTCTAGTTGAAGCTGTACGGTCCGTCAGAGCCATGCGGACTTAGTGTCTATCATCACGCGTTGACATTACCTTACGGTATCCATTACCAGATTTACGGGTTGTCTGATTCTCATCTGTCCACTGCTTCCAAACTCGTTGCACAATAGGGAAATCCTTCTCCACGAAGGCCAGTGATTCTCCACCGTTCAAACTCTGTAAATTGCTCAAATAACGCCCTCTTTCTTCGAAAACGTATAGTTACATCTCGCGTACCATTTGCCACTAGCAGATAACCATAGACTATTCTCAACGTCCCGTTACAGCCCTCTATTTATATGGTTTCAGGAGAGCGCTGTTTAGCCCACGCATGTGTGGTGACTCAAATGTATGTACAGAAATAGAAGTGCCAATAGTGTTCTTTGGGGCTTTTTTGTTGTTTGATTATAATTTATCGTTCACCCTAACAGTGTTTCTTTTATTTCCGTACCATTTGGATAAATTGAGATAAAGCAGCTTACGCGAGCATATATCTCAAAACATCTGGCGCTTGGTCTTCTTTCACTATACCATCAATTTGTCGAACTCGCAACCAAATAATCCATCTTATATCTTCCACTGAAGAATTAAAAAATAACTACATTTAACTCTAACTTTGAGCAAAATTATTTAGAATAAAATATTCTATTATTTATTAGATAAATGTTATTTGGATTTCTAATTGTGGAAAAAAAAATTATTCTGATTTTGAAATAAAATTTTATGCTTGTGTTATTAAATCTTTTAAGCTTGGACAATTTGAATTTTATTTATTCATTCTTTTCTTGTACCGAGTACACGTACAAATTATTAAGGTAAGGGTAAAGATTTTGATTTTTCATTGAATCCTAAAAGGGTTTTCTCTGCATAAAAGGCATGGAAGCAGGAAAACACGTACATGTATACTTTTTTGTCTTTGCTATAAAAATATAAATTTAATTATTGGTATTAGATAAAAAGTATTTTAACGTTTTTCCAACTATTTTTTAATTTTTATTATTTTTATCGTTTTTGGGTAAAGAAGAAAAGAGAATAGAATAAGTTTTTTTTTTTTTTTTAATTCATCAATTTGTTTTAAAATTCCTTTTTAAAAAATTCAAATTATTTTAGCTGAAACAGTTATTTTGAAATGGAATTCTGTTAGCTTAATTAAAATATCTTTATTCACTAATTCTTGAAAACAAAATTTCACCTTTTTTTTTTTTATTGTTTTATGTGACTGCTATAAGCTATTTTAAGATAAGCAATATCTTAAAATAATCTTATCTTATATGAAATAATCTTATCTTAAAATGATCGTGTATATAATAATTATCTTAGAATAGTTGCAGTAAAATATATTTTTTATATAAGGGCTATTTGAGGACAAGTGAAACACGTGTTTATTATAAAATTAAAATTGTAACATTTTGCTAGGTCTTTCATCCAATTCGTTTATATTACAAAAAAATAATATTCAGTGAAATATACTTTGTCATTATAGCCTAGAGAATTAAAAATAATAAAAATTGAGACTATTTAAAATTACTTTTAATTTTGATGTCAAAATGCTATTTGAAGATTTATATTGGTATGTCGTAATTTTAAAAAATTAGTTATTATTATATAAATATTCTTTATTATTAAATTTTTTCATTCCAGTCTTAATTATTTATTATATAATTTTATAACATAAATAAACATGCCATGTTTTTATTTTCTCTCTTTTTATTTCCATTATGTCTTTATTTTTAAATATGTTTCTTAACATTGTACGAATCATTTATCTCAAATTAATTTTAAATTAATATTAATAACTTTTATATGTATTGATATTTTATTTAAAGTTTTAAATAATTTTTAGTATAATAGAAATATTAGTAACTAAACATATATTAAATGACTTTTGCAACACATTTCATATAATGCTATACAAATTACAGAAACATTCAAGACGTCACATAAAACTTCTGTCTTTTAAAAAAGAAATATTTATTGCTTCATGAAATATTTCGTAATATTCCTCATATAACACATTGATTCCTTAATTGCAGCGAACAGTCAATTGCCTCGGCCAGAGCCTCTGTGATGGTTTACGATGACATCAACAAAAAATGGGTGCCCAGTGGATCCTCCAGTGGACTATCCAAGGTCCACATCTACCAACATCTGACAAATAACACCTTCCGAGTGGTCGGAAGAAAACTGCAAGATCATGAAGTAAGTACACTCACCTTTTGTTTCCATCTTATTCTGCAGTAAATGAATTCAAACATAACTTAAAAATTGTTGAAACAATTATTATTGAGTTACAATGTGAATAAAAGTTACTCAGTTTCACATTTTTTTTAACATGAAACATGTGTTTTTTGTTTGACTTATTCAGTAAAAAAAATTATTTTTTGGTACTGTTTTTGGTTTTAAAAAAATTAGCTTTTTGTTTATGGTAAATCATGAAGTAAAATAATGTACTATTTCTATAGCAGTTTTTACCGATTTATTTGTAGGGATTGAAAACCAAAAGATATTTTTTGATTATATATATTAAGTAAAAAAAAAATATATTCTTCTTTTTCTTTACTGGCGTGAGGCCTCCAACACAACAGCTTTCCATCTGTCTTGCTCCAATGTTAGTCTCTTTCAGTTAATAATTTTCAGTTGTGGAAGATCCTCTTCAACACCATCCATCCACCTTTCCCTCGGTCTTCCTAATGTTGAACAATTTACATAACACAATCCTTTTAATGATGTTTGCCTCATCTCTGCGATATACATGTCCGAGCCAGTGGATTCTTTGTGATTTGATGTATCTCACATTGTCTGTATTTTTAATTAGGTGTTCAATTTCTTTATTTGGTCTTTGGTCTTCTAATCCATATATTATTGTCAGCTCTTTGTCCAAAAGAGAGCAAATATATTGTTGGATATTATTTACTCCATTCAATTGTAAGTTCTTAAAATATATAATTCAAAAATATGCTCTAATATGTGAATGAAAAAGAAATGAATAAATAGGTAAACCAATGTATTATGCACATAATATCTTTATGAAAATTGAAAAGTCTTAGTATGTGCATAGTGATAAGTGGTCTATTCTATTAAAATTTGAATGAAGTTTTTTTCTTGGGGAGGGGAGAAAATTGTTCTCCTTCTATACTTTATTACTTTTAAACATTGTGGAAAGTTAATTATCTTTTGTAAAACTCTGATTTAAAAATATAATGTAATGTTATTTTCTAGTTTATTAATTATATTTTTATAATCAAACCAAATCAATTTTTCGTTAGTAAAACGCAAATCATATATTTCTTTGAATTCATTTGTTTCCTTCTAAATAGGTTGTCATCAATGCTTCTATACTGAAAGGATTAAAATATAACCAAGCCACTCCAACATTTCACCAATGGAGAGACAACAAACAAGTTTATGGCCTTAATTTTAGCAGTCGTGATGATGCAGAAGCTTTTGCAGGAGCCATGCTACGTACCCTTGATGCAATTAACCAAATTAGTATGTTTACTTTTAATATAATGATTTTATATGTTTCATAATCCAACTAAATAAGCCCTGATAAATTGTAATTTTCTTAAATTTTTGGAAATGTCAGTAAGGGGCACTTAATTCTTTGTAGAAAACATTTAATGTTATTGGTTGGTTTCAAATGTAATAATAAATAAAAAAAATTTGCCTATTATTTTTATTTGCAAAATAATTTTTTATTTCATTTCTGAACTTCACATCTACTATTTTCAGCTACTTCCCCACGACCTCCCCCTCCTCCTCCGATGAGTTCGCAGCCAGTATATCAAAGCATTTCGGGAGAGCTGGAAATAAACAATATTGAACAACCAAAATGGTTAGTTTTGCTATCTTTGAAATATTCTGGCTTATTTAAGACTTCATTTATTAATTGTTTTTCTTTACAATGTATTTGACTGTAGTTTACTTATTTACACATGATTTTTAAGTGTGTAAAACATGACACTAAATAAAACCATGTAATATTTTTTTTCTTCATTTATTTCATAAGTTTAATTGCAATTTTTCCTTCATTTTTTGGTAATATATTTAATAAAACCATCACTTTTTAAAACTGTATTTAAATAACTTTAAAAATTAAATAACTAATAAATTTAAAGATATAAAAATTCCACAACACTTGATTTTTAGAATAATATTATCTTTGTTACATTTTGTATGTATAATACAAAGACCCATTATTTGTTGTGAACATTGCTTTGCATATAATCACTTTAAAAGTATCACTTGTACATGAAAGAGAAAAAAGTGTATTTCTGTTAATACCAAAAATACTGAAATATTTCATTATCTTTTGATACATGAGTAATTCAAGTTGCTAAACTCTTTTTTAGAAGATTATAATGTATTATACAGTTTCTTTCTTGAATTTTTACTGTTTATTTCATACTTCTTTTGAAATATATATATATATATTGAAAAAAAAATGTCTTGTAATTAGCAATAATCACCTCTTTACTTTTTTCATAGAAGTTTCAAATTTAAGTTAGGAAATCAAATTGCAACAATCAATTTATTAGTAAATTAGCTTCAAATTTTTCTATATCTTGGACCATCTTTTAAAAAATGTATTATTCTGAATATATTACAATTTCTAAATTACATCAATTAAAATTGAATAGTTGTTTTTTCGATAATAAAACAATCAGCTGAGAAATTATTTTAGAATGAATAATAAAGAGTTGTAGTTTTTTTATTATTATTTAAAGATATAAGGAAAAATTAATAAAAGTTATTCAAACAAAAAAGTTTAGTATATGTTTTTTAACTATATATGCCACTTTAAGATATATATATTTTTTAAATATTATTTAGGTCAGATGACTCAGGGAGAATGTCCCATCAAGTACAATATGGAACTAATACAGGTGAGATTAATCAAATTATTAAGAAAATTATATTAAATCTTTTTTTTTATTTTAGAATATATAGATCATTAAATGGCATTTTTATGTATAGATATATACATAATGTTAATAATTGTTTCACTCATTTGTAGAGTTTTACTGAGATTTGGCTTGCATATTTTTTTTCTTAGATGATTATATATTTTTAAATGGCTATTAATAGAATTAATGGCAATGTAATAAAAACAATTTTTAGAATTTATTATCCTGGATTATTGTTAGAATTTTAAATGATATCCTGTATTCCATCTTTATTTCTATTTTAATATTTTATGCCATTCTGTCTTTAAAAAAAAAAAAATAATTAATAAAAATATATATATTCTTAAATCTCAATCTTTTACTGTTGGTAAATTATGCAATTTGTATATTAACAAGAATTTCTTGTATATATTGATTTTTTTAGTTTCTTATAAAAATAATTTAAAATTTAGATTTATGTATAGCTTAATCAATGTATTTAAAGTATTATGACAAAGAAATTATAACTGTTATGCTACTTTTGTGTAAATTAATTTCAGAATTGTTATTGCTTGACTTGAATTAACTGAATCTCCTCCATTTTGGTTATATTTTCTCTTGATTATGATTTTAACTAAATGGTTAGCAACATTCTCATTGTCTGTGTAGTTGATCCAAACTAAACTCTCTATTTTGTCTCTCTTCCTTTGTAGTTCTAAGTATTGTATTTTATTCATGTAAACTGATAACTATTGCACCATTAATAAATATGGTTCAGTTAAATTTGCATATATACAGTTAAAGGAGTAAATCATTTCTTTGTCATAACCCATATCCCATGTTGAAATTCTGCATCATTCAAAATGATAATTAAATTATTTTATTCTTCCAGAAAAAATTAAATGTCACTCCTTTAAAGTCTGCCAACTGTTTTATAAAGATATCTCATTTTGTCCCCCCCCATTATTTTGTGCATTTTCAAATAGCGATTTACGTAAAAACAATTTTGTTATTTTAATCAAACAATTTTATGCCCAATTACACATAGAATAGCAGCAATAAATATTTAAAATTGAAATGTATTTTTAGATTTGTACAAAATACATAACTGTTTTTCCAGAATGCACAAAATTAACCTAACCCAATAAAACCCAGAAGATCATTCATTATTTTATAATGGAAAATCTAAACCAAGTTAATAAAATGATGAAATTTTATCATTTATCTTAAGTAATTATTTATATCTATCACTTTCATATTCGGACAACTTAAAACATTGTTTTACATCCTGATTTATGTAATGCACAACAGTAAAAAAATGTTATTTGATTAGACATAATTTAACTAAGATATAATTTGTGTGTGTGTGTGTGCATGTGCTTAAGAATAATAAGCTTAAAATATCTTTTTAAGGTTATTTTCGGAAAAAAAAACTATATTAGCTCTCATTGCTTTTAACATGTAAAAGAACCTAATATATATATTTTTTTCTTTTTATACAAATGTATCTTCAAACACATAATAAAATTAACATCATTTGATTAAAAGAAAAATTACCATTATCATTATTTCTATAGATAAGAAAGTACCATTATTTGTTGTTAATAATTTTTTTTTTTTTTTTTAAAGTTTGCCTAAAAACTGTCTGAAAGTTGTTTACATCATTTTGATTAGACAAATAAAACACAAAGTTCCACATCCTTCAGTTGTAGTACTTTTCCTTCTCCTTTTAACTCCCAGAGTTGAATTCCAACTCCTTGATTCCTTAGGGGCCTGAATGGCCGAGTGGCTAGCGCTCTCACGCTCGATACCACAGGTTTCAGGTTCGAGTCCCGGCGGTGCCTGGATGTTTGTAGTGGTTCGGAATCCACTGTAAACCGTAGGTCCCGGTCTGTTTAGCCTAAAGTGTGCAAAAGATGACCGTAGAGCGACAAACCAAACCTTGATTCCTTAAAAATATTAATAAAAATAAAATTAAAAAACTCTTTACTTTTCATCGTCTGTTAAACTTGGCCTTTAACTACAGCTTCTGTGCTTAGCATATATATATATATATTGTTATTAATATAACGGAAACATTTTAGAGTTATAAGGAATCCTTTACTAATATGGTGTATGACTGCCTTTAGCATGTAATACAGCTTGGATTTGCCTGAGAATCAAATCATACAAGTGCTGAATAATGTTTAGAGAAATATTGAACCATTCTTCATGGTTATCTAAAGTCATGAGGAGGGGGAGGGAGAGGTTATCATGACAGCATACATGACTTTAGACATCCTACCTCTAGAAACACCTAAAAGCTGGGATATTTTGGTCACAGTTGCACCTACAATTTTGCCTCTTTGAAAGTCTGAGAGGTTTGATATTTTACACTTTTGACAAGAATCTAAGACATATACAACTGCACTAAATTTAGAAGAAGATGTTGAAGATTATTGGAGCACACTGACCCCATCAGGGGCCTCATCTCCGGTGTGACAAACATGAAAGAATGAAGACATTGACAAAGCCCAGAGATTAAATAAAATCGTGAGGAAAATCGTTGAAAAAGTTCAACACTTAATAAAAATAGAAAATAGGTAGGTTAGAGCAGGAAGCACTAAATTTACCTCATACTACCATGATATATACTTTTTATATTTAAAAAAAAGTTGGTAGTTAAGATTATATTTTAATGATTCCGAAGAACGTTCATAAATGCCACTTTTGTTCGCAGGTATTTCCATTATTTTGATAACCTGTATATATATATGCTGTTGCGAATGGTACAATTTTTTAAGTTTATCCTCCAATCTATTTCATATTTGTAGAAGACAATATATAAATGTGATGTATAGATCACTTTCTTTTGGTTATAAAAAAGAATTCCTGCATTAATGGTACTTTGTATATTATTAATGATAAATCACTAGTAATGCCAGAATTTTTCAATTAAAAAATATAGATATTTTCATGATTATTGAAACTACTTTCGATTTTGTTGATCTAACTATAATTAACATCATACTAATTTTTTATTTGCAGTAAATGGCTCACAGGTGAATTCAGGATCGCCCAGCAACACTCTTCATCGATCTGCAGCCCCTAATTGCGCTCCGCCAGCCCCACCTCAGCCACCAACTCCACCTGTTCAGAATGCCGCTCCTCCTCCACCACCGCCTCCGCCTCCACCCCCTCCAGCCATGGGTGGAGGAATGCCCCCTGCTCCACCTCCTGCCATGCCCAGTGCTGGACCACCCCCACCTCCAGCCCCTCCCATGGGTCTCTCTGGACCTCCTTGCCCTCCACCCCCTCCTGGCTCTTCCATGCAGAGACCCAATACTGCAAACATGTCGCTGGCCTCAGCTCTTGCCAATGCAAAGTTGAAAAAGACTCAGAAGGTGAGTTGGGATGCATTAACTTAAAAATTGTACCGATTAAGGATGAATTAACATGCGAACTTACATGAAAATCAAAAGAACATTTGGTTACTCCATTATGATTGCTGACTTCATCAAATAAATATTATAAATACGATTAGATAAATATAATATACATACCTTGTAATTAATTCATTGCATCAACAAGGTTGCTATAATCATGTTTGAACAGATGGAATTGAAATAATATTAGTTTTATAATTCAGCCTTCTGTTCGTTATTGGAAACCTTGAGTCTTAACTGAGGATCTTTCAACTTTGGAAGATCTGAAAAGATCTCAGTTATTATGATACGCAGTGTTAGTCAGTCTTTATAAAGATCCAATCTGAAATTTTAATGGATCTTATGTTAATGATGGATATTTGGCATTTTTTCTCATTCCAGATTTCTTAATTTACTAAACCTTTGTTACAACATAATTTATTCAATATATATGCATATAGAGAGAGCAGTATGGGGTTTGTTAGTATATATGTTTTCTGCTTGTAATTAAAAGCATCATAGGGTTTGTTAATATATAAGGTTTTTATGCCTATTATTAAAAGCTTAGATAAACTAGCTGATTTCTTTAAAAATAGATGTATATATTTGTAAAATTTGTATAAACATGCTGATAAAGCAATAACAAAAGATAATGAGGATCTATGCAATATTTAAATTTGTCTAGTTATATATATAAATATATATTATTATTATTATTGTTATTTTTAAACTAAACTTACCTTTTTTTAATAATAGACAATATCTTTGTTATATTAATGTTATTGAATTTTTATGTTTTTTTTACATGTTCTTATTATACTAATGATTGTTTCTCACAACTTTATCATGGCTAATTGTTTTTTAAGAATTGTTAATTATTGTTTGTTTGTTTTTTAGAATGAAACCAACAATGATGCAAATAAAACACCAGGCCCTCCTTCAGGAATGGCTAGTATGATGGACGAAATGGCCAAAACACTTGCAAGAAGGTATGAATTTTTTATTATATTTTAATCATTTTTATAAATAATTTAGTCTTACAGTTTATTTAAAACCAGCTAAATTAAAAATTTAAATATGCAATCTATCTCAGAATTTATTATGTTCTCTATGGTTTGTAGAATTAAAAATTTTTTTGATAATTATTCTGTATAAAAAAGAAAAGAGCCACTTTCATGTTTTATTTTTTTTTCTCCTCAATTTGTAGTTTTCAGTTCAATTTATATTTTATCTGTTATTTGTTATTTTGTATTATATTTCCATTATGATTTAAGAAATCATTTGAACTGCCAATATTATTTTGAATATAACATTACAAACTGCAATATATAATATTCAGAGATGCCACCTACTGCAGAATGTAGAAACAAAATATTTTATGAAAATCTAATAACTTAAATTTTATCTATCAAATTTCTAACTTAACACAAAAATAGTATAAATAGTATTAGTTTATGCAAAAGAAAATGTTATTAAATTTGTTTTATTAATTAAGTAACATTCAGTTTTATTTAATAATGTACACAAATAAGTATAATGTAGCTGTTGTATTTTATCTTAAAAAAAAAATATTTGTTTGTGATGTCTTTATATAAAAGAGGATAGAGTTGGTGGAATGCAGGACATTATCTGAGATACTGCTAAAAAGTCTGGCTTGAAGTTGTCATTTCTGATTGTGGTAGCTTTCAAACCTAGATTTTATGATACCTTGTGAAGATTGATAAGAAAGCACTAGTTATAATACTTTAAATGAGCACCATATCATAAATTTAACAAAACTTAAATATAAAAAAACTTAATATGTATAATTATTTAAAAGGCATTATTCTGGCTAAATCTAAGTGAACATTTAATTTTTAAATATTTGTTTTTAAGATTTTTCAATTATTAATAAATCTTAAATTCACGTTGAAGTATTTTTAATATTTATCTTTATTATTTTATTTCAGACGAGCCCAAGCAGAAAGTTCTCTAAACACAGTATGTTATTAGTATTTACTTTTATTATTACTTTGTCTTATTGCTCTTTTCAATGGGAGAAATAAAAAATATAATCCTTTTTCAAATAGGATTCTGGCTCAACTTTAGATAGTAAATGGGACAAAAATGCTGCTAATGGTAATGGCACAAATGCAGGCCTGGAATCACCAAAAAGTAGCAGAAGGTATACATTTAATTAATTACTTTATATTGTTTTTTATGTTATTTTTTAAATATTATTATTTGATTTTTTACTTTTATAATAGATTTTTGTTTTGAATTTTTATCAATTTGTTACATTCCATCTTTGTTGCCTATTAGAAAATAATATTGTATAGTTAGTACTATAGTAAATTTTGTTTGTAAAAATGTGTAGGAAACTTTAAAATTAGAATTGCAGAAAAAAATAATAATAATCAACATTGCTATAATTTCATTGTAGCCAGTCATTTCATATTCTTTACAATAAGGTCGATTTTGTCTGTAAAAAGATGAATTTTAATCTCATCTAAAATTTCAATGTACAAAAGTAATAAAAAATCATAAAACAAATTCCAAATATGAAAAAAAAATCAAAACTTAAGCAATTAAATAAATGAGAATTATCCTAAATTAGATCTGAATTATAAATTATGAATGTAAATAAAAATATAACACAGATAGTATGTCTTAAAAATTAAGGTTTTTATTAAAATAAATTAAAAGTTATTAGAATTCTTCTGTGCATTTTGGTTATGCACCAAATAAAAATTAAATGAATACTAGAAAGAATAATTAAATTCTAGTTATAAAGCAAAAAATGTAATTCATTAATTTTTGTTATCAGACAACTGTAAGGGAAAGCAGACAATTGAGCTAATCATTTCATTAGTTAGCCATTTCACAATAAAATTCTTTTAATTTAATAAAAAATTATAATTTTTTGTGATTTCTGATTACACATTAGATAAAATTGTAATGAATTCAAATTTTAAGAAATAAACCTCTCATTCTTATAATTTTTTTTGAAATGGAATTCTTAGTCAAGCCTAGATTGATTAAGTACTTTTATTAATTTTTATCACATACTAGTTTTTGGTTTTGCAATTGTTAAGTTTTAGTAAAAATTATAGAAAACGTTATTTTATAAATCATTAACAAAATTTTTCATTCTAAACAGAAATTTATTATTGTTAAGGTATGCTGACATTTTAAATTACACAGCTTTTAGTGTTAATAATATAGAACAGAAATTATAATTTAATTCTATATTAATGCTAAAAGATATTAACAAAATTTAAGTTAAGAAAAATGTCTTAATTTTTTCACTCTTTTAAAATTTAATACAGTTTTTTTTGTATAAAATTGGATAACTAATTATAAAATTGAATTTTTTCCCCCTCAGGCAAAGGATAGGATCTATTGGTGACATGGATAACTTAAAATCTAATGGCTTGGATCCATGCGATATAGATCGATTAAAACAAGAAATACTTGTAGAAATCCGAATGGAAATGAACAAGTGTAAACAAGATATTATTGATGGTAAGTATTTGTTAACAAGGGTCGATTATATGTTATGTAATTCACATGCTGTGTTTGTCTCTGTGTATTTTGGGGGGAATTTGTTTTAAAATCTAACTTAAAAGTTTGGAATTAAATCTTAAACATTTATTTTACAAACAAATGTCATCATTGCTATATATGCTTTAATTAACTGATGTAATATATACTGATAGCTGGATTTATATTTATATTCTATCACTCCTTTAGAAATCAGACATTTAGAGATCATAAGAGTTGTGATAGTTGTCATTAATTAAAAGGAAAAAATTTTAATACAAAATTGTTTAATAGAACAGGAATTTAATACATGAACCCAAAAGTGTTGGTGTCACTATGAAATCTTTAATTTTCTTAAACAGAATTACCATAATTAAGTTAAATTACTGAAAAATAATCATTCAGTAATCTCTCTTTTATCCTCCACTTTCGAAACCATGACTGTATCTGATTATCAAGCATTAATATTGTTTTAAAAGGGATATCAAAGATAAAGTACACTAGATAAAAATTTTAATGATTGAAATATGTTCATATTTAAACTGTTGGTGCACATTCTGAACACATGTAGAAGACATAAATATCTGATGAATGCGAGCAACATTGTGTCACCATCTGCTTATCAAAGCCAAACTATCGAAAGTTGAATTAAAAAGATTGTATTTTTGAAAATGTTATATTCATTAATGTATTAATTTTAAACTATAAATGAATAATCACAAAAACATTTTTCAGCCATAAGAATGGAACTGAACCGAAGGTAATACCATTCTGCAATGGAGGGGAAAAAAAGCAAGTTCGGTTTTTCTTTTATTATTATTAACTCAAGAAATAATTCTGAAGAAGTGGTCTTTATGTGTGAGTTGCCTTTCATAATGATTTTCATAATAACTGTACATATGTGTGCAAGACTACTTTTGCCTTCTAAGAACTTTTTCAAAGGTTCGCATTTGTACTTTTTTCTATAGAAAGCAGAGTCAGAAGAAATTTCTTTTGTTTTAATCTTCTAAAATAACTAAACTACTGGTAGGTTTGGAAATTTTCTTGATGCCAAGTCAAACAGTTGAGTCGCTAAGTTGTGTCGGTTACTCGTAAGACAAGACATTTCGTGAAATAAACTATTATTTGCTTATGGTTCTTTTTTGTAAATACAATTTTAAGCAAACAGAATTTATAAACTTGCTGATCGAGTGATGGCACATTTTGCTAGCTTTGTGGATTTTAATAGGTTAAACGTAATTTTTCTTCCATTTTTTTTTTTTTTTTTTTTTTTTTTTTTTTTTTTTTTTTTTTTTTTTTTTTTAGTATACAAGATTTTATTTTTATAGCAAAACAATTCAGAAATTTTAATTGCACTAGTACAAATAAAGTTTTATGGTGCTGAATTCTAAAGAGCTATTTAGATCTGTTAGCTAACATTTTTTTTCTACATTTTTTTTCCCCCCAGTTTCTATATAAATAGGCTCTAGGAAGTTGGAAACTCTTTCTAAAAGACATGCATAGTTAAATTAGCTTTTGAAAAGCTGCATTTTTCATTGTACTTAAAGTATTGCCTCTATCTTGCTTAGTCAGTATAATGAAAGCTGTATAAAATTGCAACGTCAAACATTCTAATGAATTAAAAATGCTTCATTATTTAAAATGATAAATAAACTTAAATGATAAGAATTCTATTACTTGCAGATCACTGTTTAAGTGTGTGATATGGTATAGAATTTTGATAGGAATTTTTTAAGTAAAACGAAATTGAATTTGTGATAGTGTTTTTATATTTGACTTAGTATGAAGATAAATTTTCACCACCCTATCAGTTTAAGAGATTTTATTTTACTTTATTAATCAGTGCCTTTATTTTGGCACTTGCTATGTGATGCTCTTCCATGCAATAATTGCATTTGTGTAGCTGATTAACAATGACTGGGTGTTTATAACTTTGATAATTAAAAGTGAAGTTCTGACTCTGAGAAATGCGACGAGTTTTTCTTTTGGTTTTTATGTATAATACTCCTACTTACTCTATAACAAGTTTATGTGTGTTAACTTGAGCTTTTTATATAATAAATGTAAGTGTAGTGTTTTTAATATGTTTTCATGGTAATGTAAAATCATTCTTAAAGACCTTTTGATATAATACTCGAATATTAGTGTTTCCCTTGTTGAACAAAGGATGCTGTCATTTTTAAGGCACTGTAAATTGTACTTTGCAAGTTTTATGATAATTCTTATTGACAAAGAAGCTGTTGTAGAGTCATTTTCAACTGAAAGAGGAAAGCGTATAACACTTAGATGATGTACATTTTTTTTACTCGCAAAATTTTGAGTATTGCTGTTGGAAGCCAGGCACTCATCCTGGGAAGGGGGAGTTGACAGACTTAAGCACCTTCTCCAAGGCCTTAAGGGAAATGCATGTTCAAACTTATAGGCCCTTACCACTTAAGTTTTTCCTTTTTTAAATAAATATATATATATATTTAGTATTTCAAATCATCGTATGTTTTCCTTATCAGTCTCAATTTTATTACCTTGCTTGAATTTGTTGATCGAGTCAGCAAATTTCCTGATTTAGTTTTGTTAAATATTAATCAAAATATTGAAGTTGATTGATAATGATGTATTCAATGATCTGGTAAAAAAAAGAAAAGAAAATTGAATTTTTATTTTTAGTGCAATATTTCTTACTTTCATTGTTCTCTTTTTTGTACAATAAAAACCGAATGAGTGCAATGTACAAATTATTAATAAAATAATTAATGTATTGAATTTTGACTCTTTCAACTTTTTCTATTACTTATGAGAACACTTATGACCTATTAAGTTTTCATAAGTAGTTATGCTTTATTTTGTTTAGCCCTCGTAAGTCAAAATCCTGGGTGTGTGCCTAATTAAAAGTTTCTTTGAACTTATAAATTTTAAAAAATGAGACATTTCTGTGTCATATTGTATGTTTTAACTTTTTTTAACCTTAATTTTGTTTTTTGTCAGTTGCCTTAAACTTGCCTATCAAGAATAATTTGATTATTTCATTTTTTACATTCAAAACATATCATTGCTTTTTAAGCATCCATGCCAAAGAATAATTAATGCAAGTAGAACTAATCGGCTGTATGCAAAAAAAAAAAATTTTTTTAATTGAGATTTAGTTGAAAGAAAAATCTGATGCAAAATTCCTCCATGTTTTATTAATGGATGCTTCATTTGAAAAGGTTTTTATTTTTGATTGAGCTGAGAGATTTAAAATCAGTACGAGCTTTGTCGTCATATTGTTTTAGTGAGATTATTTTAATTCTTAACTTATATGTTGACTTTTATGTATTCTTTAAATGCTTAGCTGTTATTTATGATATAATATGATTTTCGAAGAATTTAATATTATGTTGGGAATATTTAATAAACTAACATTTCTGATCAATTAAAAATAAATAATATTTTCTGTACATGAATTAAACTGAAATACTGTACTGTATTTCAGTTTTAAACTAATTTTTTTATCAAAATTATATTTTTGTATTCATTTAGTGCTATTCAACTTGCATTTAGTGTTATTTACTTTGCATTTAAGGCTTTGCTTTTTTTTTATTTATTATTTTTTTATGTAAAAGTTTACAAACGAACCAAGTTATGCTTTCTTTCATTCATATTAATTGAGTTGCATTTAGCACCTTTTTAAAAAAAAATTTTTTAAACTTTCTATTCTTTGCTGTTTTATATTGTAATTTATTTTATAGCCAATGTGCTCAGTTTTTGTATTTCCCTTTCAAATAATACTTCTGAATAGATTTAATAATTTGTTTTACTCTTCCTCTATTTTGATTTTAAACTAAATTGATATTTATTTCTACTAAACATATAAATTGCAACATCAATAATTCCTTTTTCTTTGCAAATAATGCATGTTAACATTGAATGAATCATTTTATTTATCTATTGTAGAAGTTTAAAACTATTAAGGGGAAAAAAAGAACGTTATACTAAAATAGAAATACTTCACTAGAAATGTTTAATTAATCTAATCTATTAAAGAAATGTTTTTGCATTCTGCAAAATAGAATTTTTTAACCAGATCAAAAATAAATATTTGTGCTATTTTATGTTTATGGAGCATTTTGAAAAGCTGGTTAATATGTATCTAATATTTACAAAAGTCAAGATCCATGTACAGTAACTGTAGCCTGTTCAATCCATGTAGTATAAATAAAATTTAATTCCATTCATTCGAGTACTTTTTAGACTTAAATTAGAATATCTGTATGCACTGAACTGAATTGGTAAATTTTACAATATCTGTATATATGATCATGAACTTTTTTTTTGTACTTCAAATTATTATTTTAAGTAGAATTGTCTTTTGCCTCCACTTTAAAATGCTCAGTGGTGCAAAATATTTCTGTCTGATAAACACTTGGTGCAAAAAATAAAAAATGTAAGTGTATGAATTTATGTTCAGAGTTGGCTTTTAATGTTAATGCTTCTTATTTTTTTATGAATCCTATTCTTTTAATTTTGAAAATAAATCCTTTTATAGAATTATATTTTATTTATTTATTATTATTTTTTAATGATTATTTCTCCTCTTTTTTTTTAACTATATGCTACATATCTGTCTGACCACCCATCGCATGGAAAATAGGCAAACGGCCAAGTCAGGCGGATTCAAAAATAGTGGTATACCAGGAGTGAAAATGTTATTTAAATAAGATTTTAATTGCAATGAAAAAGGAAACTATCTGGTTTAGAGTGCCCTACTGCGAAACCTTATTTTCGCACCAACTTGGCATTCTCCAAAAGGAGACTGTCCTTTTCGTCGTTAAACCGGATGTTTACCATTCCAGCCGATCCGTGGTCGGATTATTAAAGCATTTTTTTCTCAAAGTATTTCAGTTTTAAACTAATCTTACAAATTGTATAAGTAAAGATTTTTGACATCATATGTGTATAAAAAAATAAAATTCATTATTTTTATATAAATTCATTTATGACCATGATTAATTTCATACTCGAAACAGTTATATTTTTTGTTTGGTCGTATATAGTTATCTGAAAATAGTTTATGAATTATTCTCTATAACATTCCAATAGTTATTTTATTTGGAATCTTTACAGCAATCTCCTGTATTGTTATGACTGTTTTTATTCATTCTTACTTAACATTACTTTATTTCTTATATAATTTTTACTTAATTTATTATTTCTAGTGAAAAGCATGCATTTTATGTTAACAATCATATAGAATAGAGTATTCTAAAAACTTTAAAATAAGTTTTCACTATTTTATTTAAGATGTAACTAATTGTCATTTTTCTCCAAAATATTATATCATTATAAAATTTCAACTGAACCAGAACAAATGGAAAAAATTGGAGTTAATTTTTCTTACTGAAAGCTATAAGTATTTATATTAAATTAATGTTAATTTATAATTTTCAGTGCAAAAATGAAGCTTGCTTATAAACAATTCTTTATTAGTTAGACATAAATTCATCAGGTATATTCCAGATAATTGTTTGCTCATTTTTTGTGTGTTATTTTGCTTTTTTTTAGCAGTATTTTTGTTAATTTTGTATTTTTATATAAAATGGTATCTAGTCAATGTGATATTATGATTGTTGAAATTGTAATAATTTAACTTGTTTCACACAAAAAAAGAAAAGGATTAACCTATTAAAATCCTTTTATCAGAGAAAAATGAGATTAATTTTTTTTTTTTATAAAAGAACTGATTTTTTTTTTTAGCATAGTGTCTGTGTGTGTGTGCTCATTATCTTTGATTATGCAAAATCATATCATTAACTATGCAAATGCCTCTGCTCATGCTCTTGGCAATGAGGAGGTAAAGTGTGTCTTGTCTTTCTGGAAAGCTCCTATTTATAGTGCGAAAAAATATGTGTGTTTAATTTTCATGTTTTTTTGTTTGTTTTTTCACTTTGGTGTAAAATTAAAAAGAATTGAAAAGAAAAATAAAGTATGATTATTCGAAAATGTGAAAACTGTGTTGTTTATTTCTCGCTAGTAACATCATTATCAAAAGCTAATCAATGTTTCTTTGTACATTTTTTTTAAACGTAAGTTATTTTCAAAAGAAAAAAAAATCTTCAGGAAAATTAGGGGGGGAATTTTCAGGAAAAAAAAAGTCCAACCCTTCCTTATATGGAAATAATGACAATTTCCTTAATTGAAAATTTTCTTAAATACATCAGCTTTTATTTGTATTATGTATAATTTTGTCAATATTCATTATGTAATGTACAAAACTTAAAGAAATTTAAAGATATGGTCATAAATCAAATCATTATAGTAATTCATCCCTCTCTATATATAGATTTGTTGTAATAAAACTTTTGGGGTTTGGCTGTTCCTAGGTTGAAAATAAATTAAAAACATGACACATTATTAATATGATTAAGAATATAGCAACAAAAAATAATGGCTGCTTTGTTTTGTGTTAATTAAAATTTCAAGAAATTTAAAAGTTGAATATTTTGGATCTACATAACATTGTGTTGGCCTAAGTAAATGCATAAACTATCTGATGTACATTAAAAAGCATACTACATTTATGCATATAGCATTTCTTTTGATATATATTCAAATTGTTACTTAATTACATACTACCTTGATAAATCTTGTTCTCCAATTATAAAGCATAGACATTTAGATCAGGCTCCTAAATAGTTATATATTTAGAAATGACCGAATCAAAACAATTTTGTATATTTGTCAGTAAAATCAACTATGTAGGCAGGGTTTCATTAAAATATAAAGGCAGGTAGAGGACAACAAAACAAGTAGATATTGTTATTAAAGTATTTATAACTTAATTAATACTAAATACAATAATTCATATGAGTTTTTTGTTATTAATTTTACATAGACACTCTGCAGTTGGTATGTTCATTGCCACGAACCTCTTTCTACAAGATATCTTGTAGGAATCTTTAGAAACTACTTCAACCCTACTATGACTTGCATTGGTTCGGAGGAGATGAATCTTCTCCTTGACAACAACAATCGCCAGGTTTGACATGCATTGTATTTCTTCTGTAGGGATATTAGGAGCATGATTTATGAATGTCCCACTCAGTCCCATGTAGATCTAGTAGGCGAACTTTAAGTTGCTGCTGGAACTGTGCGTGATATGCCTTTAAATTTTTGCCAGATATTTTACAGACACCTTGTATTTGACATTTCTTAATACAAATTATGATATATGCATAATAATAATCTGCCTATAGCGAATTTTAATTATATTTATAAGGTTTATTTTAAGAAACTTGTAAATTAACTTTTAAGATATTGAAAGTAAGAAAGAGACTTGACAAAGAATAAAGATTTGTAAGATATTTGAATAAGAAAAGGATTTTGATTTGATTAAATATGAAATTTCTCTAATTATTAGTGAATGTAGTATTAAAGCAAATTATTTGTGTTCTTTGATAACAACTCAAAATTAATTAAAGTGTCAACTATGTATTCTTTCTTTACTTAAAATATTCATAGATTTCTTTTCCTGCTTTTAGAATCTGGAAATTTTTTCTAAATTCTGACATTAATTTTGGTAAATTTTATTGGGGGGGAGGAGTACAAAGAAATCATGAGGAAATCTCAATTGCAGATGTAAAACACTGAAAACGATTATTAAGAATTCTGGTTTGAAAAATTATTGTGAATAACTATTTAGAAATAAAAAAAAAATTTGGAAAGGAAAATATATATAAAAGAATGGCATGTTTGAAAGAAACAAAACGTGAATAATTGAAAAATTTACTGTAATTTAATTAAGTGTTTTAACAATTTATTGTAAATTAAAGAAAATTTATAATTCAAGCCACCAGATGGGAAAAAAGGATTTTTGCTTAATTTTAATTAAGTAAAAACCCATTTATGAACTAATTATATATCCTATCAACTAATTAGGATATTTTCGTATTTTTTGGCTAGACACAAAGTTAGAGGATAATAACTTAAGAAAAAAAAATAGAGCGCTAAAGTTTTGGAGTTATATTGGAATACCATATATATACACACAAAAGTATTCATTTATATATATATAAATTTAATGGAAGCAAAAACCATTGAATGGCAAGCATATCCAGTATTCAAGAAAACACTGTTTGCAGCCACTATTCTATAAATATTCCAAATTCATACATGAATTAGTTATATTTTGAATTCTTAAAATATTGCTTGATAAATAGATCGATATAGACCGTTTTAATGACATATTGAGACCCGAGACCATTGTACTACAAAAGAAGCTTTTCATTCAACTGAGTTATAGATTAATTTATTTTTCACCATATTTATGCATCATTATAATCAAAGCAATTTATTTTTTTTTAAAGAAATGCATGTAATTTAAATGACAACATGTTTGTTGAATAAATTGTTTTATTATTAGTAATGGTAGTATAACTAATTATATTTATTCCTTCAATAAAATTTAATGAAGAATATATAAAAACCTACACATAGTATTTATTTTTCTTGCGTGAATTAATAATACAACGTGTTACAAACAAAAACGTATTTCACTAGAGATGAACAAAAAATAGAATTTTAAAAAAAATTCAAACTTATTAAATTTATTTAAACATTAAATCTGCAATGTATCAATAAAATAATTGCAAGATAGCATTATTTACAAAACTGTATTTTGAAATAAAGCCCATAACAAGATCTTAATCTCAGAGAACATATGCAGAATATCCCTTCCATCTGAGGATTAGGCTCCATTGAATTGGCATTTAAAAATGCTTCATCTCCCAGTTACATTCTGTTTTTGTATTTGTTTCGAAACTTAGATATTCTTTATTGTAGTAATTGTGTCTCAATTTCCATGAACACAACACTACCTTTTTGCGGTCGTTCCTTCCACTTTACATAAGAACAAAATCAGTACTTATGGCATGAGACAATCTCATAAATATTCTAAACATGTAATATAAAGAAAAAAATTTTTAAGTCATCTTAAGTTTATCTGGCGCCATCTATTGGTAGATATATGCATATTAAATCTAAAAATAAATATAATTAATTAATTAAATTTAACTAATGTATTAATATCTGAAAAAAATGTATTGACATCCAGTGTCATCCACTACAAGTTAAAAAAAATGTATTTGAACTTGAGTGGATGAGTAAAAAGTATTTTATGAACAATTGAAAATTTGAACAACATATATATAGGGAGAGCGTGAGCTAATAGAAGGAATTGAAAAAAGAACTATCCTACTGGAAAAATTAAATAAATTGCTTATAAAAACTTTCCTCTCTACAAGCCGAATTCTTCCTACTAAGTTTTCAAATACAACCATTTTCTAGTATCAATCTTCTAAATACGAAGCGATTTTTAATTGAAAATTCTTATAGAAACAGCATATAGCGACTCATGTCCACGAGAAATTCTGGATTGAAATATTGTCTTTTGCCCTTTGAACTCTGAAATAAATTTTACAAACTAAGTACACTATATCTCCATGTTGCATACCATCTTGTGTATAGATATATCCCTTATGTTTATAGACATAAAAATGGATGTGTATGTTACAGGAAACAAAAAATATAATACTTAGATGGCCAGTTTTTTTTTTTTTTTTTTTTTTTGCCCTTAAATTAATTTTTTTTTTATCTAATACATAGCAAAAATTACGAAACATTCTAGTAATTTTTAACGTATATTATAACAGTACATATTACATTGTTATAAAACTTAAAAAAGAAAATTAAAAAATCGATGTTTTGTAATAATATTGTTTTTATAGCAATATCATTTTGTAACTTGCTTTATTATAGGGTCAGGCCGAGTGACTAGCGCTAGGTGCCATAGGTTTCGGATTCGAGTCCCGGTGGTGCCATGGATGCTTGTAGTATTTCGAAATCCACTTTAAACTGTAGGTCCCGGTTCTAATATGACTGTAAAACGTTGTGAGGGTAGTGTTACTCGCGTCTATAACATATCTTCGAGTTACACGTGCCCCCTGGGTACTAAATGAGTAACAGCGTTCATCGGTGCAGCCCACACGACATGCCTTCTTCAACGCTAGTTTGTAATGGGCTGCTTTAGTTGAAATGGTCATTACAATCCAGTCCTCGACGTAATTAAAAAAATAATAATAATGTATGTGTTTAAAAATAAATGAAAGAAAGAATGCATTAAATTTTTATAAAACTGAAGTAGGAAAGAGGAAGTGAATTCTTGAATTGATGATGATGGATTTATCTATGAGTAAATGTCTTATTACTTATCTATAAGTAAATATTTTATTACTTATCTATAAGTAAATGTTTTATTACTTATCTGTAAGTAAATATTTTATTACTTATCTATGAGTAAATGTTTTACTTCCAGGAATGATGAAAGGATATCTAAACGATTGTAAATAGAAACAAAAATTTTTTTTTAATGTTTTAGGAGATAAAAAATTCAGCAATCTAATCGTAGGAATTTTGACTTAAAAATTTTCTTTATTATTTTTCTCACTAGATACAAATTCTTTAGTAAAAATTAGAATAAAAATTTTTTAAGTGAATGCTAATACTGCACTTTTAAAACCATAAAAAATGCTTTTTTAATGCAAAAAAAAATAATAATTTGTTCTGATAAATGATATTAATAAAATTTATTAAATTTATTTCACAAATTTTCTTAATTCCTTAATAAAGATCATAATAAAATTATAGTAAAGAATCAGGATTCATAAAAAAAATTTTTTAAAGAAATTGACTCAAGAGTCAGGAATTTTTTTTTTTTTTTTTTTGATGATTCTTCCTTCCAATGCCTACTATTGGCAATCATAAAAGGAGGGGAAAAGAGAAGAAAAAAAACCCTACAGTTAAATCTACATTTGAGGTTAGTTTCTCTAATTATGCATACAAATTATTTCAAAATTGGACTAAAAACTGAAGAATAAAGATGTCACTGAACCTCGATTCATTTTTTTCATTATCATTAAGACAAACAATTGGCTCAACTTGGCGCAGATTTACAACAAAAGAGGCCTTTCTCCGACCAAACCCATGCCAAGTGAAGTGCTTCGCGGGTGAAAGACTCTGTCTGTGATCATGCGCAGTCGCGCGAGGAGCTCAGAGAGCAACGACCTTGAAGATGAGGAGAGTGACCCCTCTCTGCTAGGCCTTTGAACTGGCCCTGTATTGTCAGGGCTAAATGCTTTGGCGCAATGTGAGAGAGCGTTAAGTATTACCGCACAAAAATGCAGTCAAGACCAGTTTTTTAATAGATAAACATTGAAGATTGTCAACAAATTTAACGTATTAATGTCAGCTTACTTTTATAAAAGTCCAGAAAATAAAATATTTTTGGTGAATTTTAAATAATTCTCTTTTATTACTGTAAATTTACTATATATAACCAGCTATTTCTCAGTTTGTTTAATATTGATATAAGTTTGATACCATTTAATGAAATTAATAATATTAATTTTATTTTTAATTAAAATTTAGATAGAAATTTAAAAAGATAGAAGACTAAGATTTTTATATTTCTAATAAAAAAAATAGAACAAAAAATAAACCTCCATTCTTTATTCTGTTAATTTAATTTAACATTCTTGGAAGTAAAAATGTATAAATTATACTTCATCACCAATTTCATATTTCCTACATAAATTTTTCCTAAAAAAATTTAATTAACTATTTCATGCATTTGCTATTAACACATATTCTATTTCAGGACATTTGAATTTTAAAACATAAGCAAAAAAAGTACAAAGATTCTTTCTTTTTTTTTTATCAAGTAATTAAACTCTGCCACAGTTTTCAAACAAGTTGAGTATAGAAATATAATTGTTACAAAACATTTATATTTCTATACTCACTTTTTTTAAGTATTAAAAAAATGTTGAAATTACAATACTATAATGGGCTTGTTATAACAATGTAATGCACAACTTTCATTTAATTAAAAAAAAAAGTAAAATTTTTTGTAAGTTTTTGATTATATGTCAAATAAAAAAAATAAATAAATAAAGACAAAAAAATTGGAATTCTAATTATAGATTTTAAAGTTTTACTGATTGCACACATATACATTAATTGACATATAGATAGATTTTTAGATTGCAATTTTGTGCATACATTTTATAAATTTCAACATCAGTTTCACTTTTATTGAAACATGACATTTTGTAAAACAGTTCTTACTGCTACATAATATCAAATAGTTTGTACTTCACTATTATTGAAACACGACATTTTGTAAAACAGTTCTTACTGCTACATAATATCAAATAGTTTGTACTTCACTTTTATTGAAACACGACATTTTGTAAAATAGTTCTTACTGCTACATAATATCAAATAGTTTGTACTTCACTATTATTGAAACACGACATTTTGTAAAACAGTTCTTACTGCTACATAATATCAAATAGTTTGTACTTCACTATTATTGAAACACGACATTTTGTAAAACAGTTCTTACTGCTACATAATATCAAATAGTTTGTACTTCACTATTATTGAAACACGACATTTTGTAAAATAGTTCTTACTGCTACATAATATCAAATAGTTTGTACTTCACTATTATTGAAACACGACATTTTGTAAAACAGTTCTTACTGCTACATAATATCAAATAGTTTGTACTTCACTTTTATTGAAACACGACATTTTGTAAAATAGTTCTTACTGCTACATAATATCAAATAGTTTGTATTTCACTATTATTGAAACACGACATTTTGTAAAAACAGTTCTTACTGCTACATAATATCAAATAGTTTGTACTTCACTATTATTGAAACACGACATTTTGTAAAACAGTTCTTACTGCTACATAATATCAAATAGTTTGTACTTCACTTTTATTGAAACACGACATTTTGTAAAACAGTTCTTACTGCTACATAATATCAAATAGTTTGTACTTCACTATTATTGAAACACGACATTTTGTAAAACAGTTCTTACTGCTACATAATATCAAATAGTTTGTACTTCACTATTATTGAAACACGACATTTTTTGTAAAACAGTTCTTACTGCTACGTAATATCAAATAGTTTGTACTTCACTATTATTGAAACACGACATTTTGTAAAATAGTTCTTACTGCTACATAATATCAAATAGTTTGTACTTCACTATTATTGAAACACGACATTTTGTAAAACAGTTCTTACTGCTACATAATATCAAATAGTTTGTACTTCACTATTATTGAAACACGACATTTTGTAAAATAGTTCTTACTGCTACATAATATTTGTACTTCACTAAAATAGTTTGTACTTCACTATTATTGAAACACGACATTTTGTAAAACAGTTCTTACTGCTACATAATATCAAATAGTTTGTACTTCACTATTATTGAAACACGACATTTTGTAAAACAGTTCTTACTGCTACGTAATATCAAATAGTTTGTACTTCACTATTATTGAAACACGACATTTTGTAAAACAGTTCTTACTGCTACGTAATATCAAATAGTTTGTACTTCACTATTATTGAAACACGACATTTTGTAAAACAGTTCTTACTGCTACGTAATATCAAATAGTTTGTACTTCACTATTATTGAAACACGATATTTTGTAAAACAGTTCTTACTGCTACATAATATCAAATAGTTTGTACTTCACTTTTATTGAAACATGACATTTTGTAAAACAGTTCTTACTGCTACATAATATCAAATAGTTTGTACTTCACTATTTTCTTGTGGCCTGCTGGCCAATTGTCTAGCGCTCTGCCCTTTGGTACCACAGGCTTCCGGTTCGAATCCTGGTATCATGGATGTCTGTGAGTGGTTCGGAATCCACTTTGAACTGTAGGTCCCGGTCTGTTTATCCTTCGTGTGCATAAAATAACCGTAGAGCGACAAACCAATTCATTAACTTTTTTTTATTTATTAAATTTTATAGATATTGTCTTCAATATATGAAACCCTATATAATATTTTTTCTGTTTTATTTTGTTTGTAAGTGGATAACTAAAATAATTGTAAAACATTAAATAAAGCTGATTAGTCTTTCTAATACTAATCTTATTAAATAAAGATGTGTTTCTTTTACTGCCAGTATTCAGACAATTACATCAAGTAAAATGTCGAACTAATTTCATTAAAAAGTATCACTTTAACTTGCCAGAATTTCTTGTGCAAAAAGAATAGAACGGTTTCTAGGATTTTTCAAGAATTGGCCAAAATGTATATTGTTCTTACGGATATTTTCAACTCATCCATTTCGGCTACGACAAAGCATATTACCGAAAGAGCACTTTAGTTTTAGGTGGCTATAATTAACTGAAAACAAGGGCAGAATCCATAATATTTTCTTTTAAAGCAAACATGGAAAGGTTAATCGGTGAGAAGGCGTTTAAACAATTAAACAGCGTTTACTTGGAGTACAAAAGCTCAGAGCCTGTTTTTCTGTCCATTTAAACAATTAAACAATGCTGTAACAGTGCTTCCTCCTACGCACTACGCCCCCTGCGGCTTTCAGGAGAAATGGTTAGTAGGCTCGAGATCCTCACCCGAGAGGAAGTACATTTTGTGCGTACCTGAATAACTTTATTTTCGGCTTAGAAGGGGAGTCCTTCTAAGAATCTATAATTATCTGTCTTTAAATGTGTTAAATATTGTATGTATCTAACTGTATGAGTGTGTCAATAAAGCTGTGAGTTCTCAAGCTTGTGTCACAAGTCTCAACCCAACCACACACAGCTGCACAACACTACACAAGTAGTGACTGCAGCTGTTTATTTGAAGCAGCTCTCTCTCGTACAGCTGTTTATTTGAAATACGTAAGCTCTGAGTCTATTTTAGTGTGTGCAATGGAAAATTTTATGAACGGGGATTTTTCGAAACCATTGCATAAGATGGTAAATATATATATATATATATATATATGGATAATACATGTTTGTGTGTGTTTGCAATAACGCAACATATAAGACAAGAATCAAAGAGAACGTATAAGGAATGAATTTTAAACAGATCAACAACTCTAATAACATTATCTATAAGGCGCATCAAGACGAGAGTACGAGACAAGCGAGTCGTTTTCGCTGCGAGTGTCTCTGTCTGACCGCAAGAAACAAGTCATATTATCTCTTGCTGTGAGGGACACCTGGTCGAAAATGGCGTCCTCGGGAAATCTGTTTGATTTGCGGGAAACACTGACTCTGGTTGGAGCGGAATGAGACAATTAACTCACTCGGAGGGTTCTGTTTATGCTGAGGCAAACCAGTATATAATTGGTTCGCGAAAACGACTTTCTTGTCTCGTACTCTCGTCTGGACGTGATTATACAAAACCGTGAAGCGCCAGTTCAATATATATATATATATTACAAACCTAAACTTAACGCAATGGAATTTATATATATATATATATATATATATATATATTGAATATTAATGTAATAATTAATATTCAATAATATATAAGATTGAATATTAATGTGATAAATTAAGTTTTGTTTTAGTTATAGAAATGAACCTATGAACTATACTTTGGTGCAATCTAGTCTATACAAACGAACAGACCCAATGAGCCGAACGCGTTGATCTTAACCAATACATTTTTTATGCTTGTTTTTATGCTTATGAGTCATATGTGTAGAATTCCTCCTTACTTTCTATCCAGTGTTTACTGTTTTTAGAATAGTGTCATTCTAATTTTGCTAACAATTTGAATGTAGGCCCTAGGCTGAAGCATAGTTAGCTTATAGGAAAATCCGGCCCTGATAACAGTGAAAAGGGAAAAGTAATTCACTAAAACTTTTCAAGAAAATAGCTTTAACGTAACATTATTCAAAATTCCATTATTCTAAATTATAGAAAGCTAATATAATCTAATATAAATGTTTTCCACGTTTTAATATCATCAATGAACGTATGATCGTTTTTATGTTGCAGCAAAATTAAAATATATAATATCGTAAAAAGCGTGGAATTAAAAAAAATACATAATAAGTTTAAAAATCCTGAAATTAAAAAAATAATTCTTCATTGCAAATACATGATATAAAACAAATAATAATAATAGAGTTCATTGTTTTTTACAAGTAAATATTTTTTTTTTCAATTATTTATACAAAAAAACAATAATATTTCTAAATAATGAAGATATTAAATAAATTTTTAAGCTAAAATAAAATATTATCAAAAATAGTAGTCGATTTTTTATTTTTTTTTTTATTTAAAAATGACGTTTCTTATATTTACTACTAAGTGATAAATCCGAATCGAGAGATCCCTTGACTGAACCATCCTGCTTTCTATAAACCAATTACATGTTCTCTGTCGAATGGTGGCATATTCTTCTAGTTTGCACTTTCTTTTATTTAACCTCTGGTTCAATCAGTGTTTGTAGATGAAATCAAATTTGAATGGACTGTATGCCTTATAGTTGGAATTTCCCCTCTTTTACGCATCAACAGGGTTCAGTTGGGATGCTTTGGAGCTCCTGTTATTCATTCATTTGGCCTTCAAAATTTAATCGTTTGCACGCTACATCGAAAGGTATTAAATTCTGTTACAACCAGATAATACTTTTTTAAAACTTCATGTATTATTTTATTTTTCTTAGAATTTATATTGTAAACAAGAATATTTAAAAAAAAAATTTTTTTTAATTGAATTGAATTGAAAAACAATATTTATGAATTGTTTTCGAGAACGGAGCATTTCACTTCGTGACCTTGACCATTTTTCACGTTTCTCATTTTTTAAAAATTTCTTTCACAGGCTAAATCTTTTTTTTTTTTTTTTTTTAATCTAAGCAATTACATTTTATGCAAATTTTATAATTATATTAAAATGGGGAGGTTTAGTAGTACTTAATACCACATTGGAACTCCATAATCGGTACGCACGTTGCCCTTCACAAGTTAATAATTATATAATTAAAAAATATAAAGTTGTTCTAAAAGAATGTCTGGAGAAGAGAACGACGATTGAAAATGAAAATGAGAGTTTTTAAGAAAAGAAAATCGTTTAGAATTCAATGATTTTTAATTTTTGTTAATATTGTATTTTATGTGTTTTGTTCTTACACTAAATTCTAAATTTTATGGTTAACCTGTATTTTACCATAAACCTGGTAGGTTACTGTAGGTAAAAAAAAAAAAAAGTATGTAAAATTCTAAAATAGTAAATTCTGGTAGATAAAATTCTAAAATACAGGTTACTTATAAAATTTAGAATTTAGTGTAAGAACAAAACACATAACAATACTCTTAAGAAAAATTAAAAATTATATTACTTTAAAAATTAAAAGTTATATTATTAATTATATATATATATTACTTTTGTTTTCTTTAGAAATCATTAGGAAAATATGGTCAGCTGTACAATAATTTTCATCTTTTTAAAAAGGAAAAATTAATTTCGCCCCATGACATTAATTTAGATCACTCTTGTAAATGGTGGCAGTGTTTGATGGATCACATAAAGTGACATTAATCAAATACCATTCTTCTTTTCTGGTGGCAAAAGGTCAACCAGTTATAAATAAAGCTCTTTAGGAGCCAAATTATGTGTAGTAGCCGGTTTTATATGCGTAATAATTTATGATCGATTGCAGGGCAAAGTGCTTTTATTAGTAAAGCGAGCCCAAAGAGGATTGATTGCACAGCAAGCTAGCTCATGGGGGAAGAAAGGACCTGAAAACGAAATGTGATGGCAGACGAGAAAAAGCATTCAGAACGATAAACAAATAGATGATTTTTAATATGAAACTGATTTTAGCGCTGTTTATAATAACATTGAAATCATTTTTTCCATTTCATGTTAAAAGATTATGAATCCTTATTCACAAATTGTCTGTCGTATAATTTATTTACAGTTTAATTTATTTTCTTTCGCAAGCTAATAATTAATTAATTAAATAATTAAAAATTGTTCTAAAAGAACGTCTGGTGGAAAAGAAAGTCGATTTTATTTCAAAATGAAAACGAGATTTTTCAAGAAAAGAAAATCGTTTGGAATTCTATAAATAATATAATATCTCTAATAATCCTAAATAGTATAATATTTGCAAAGTATCAACTTTATAGTTAAAAACTGAAGATTTGAAGAATTTTTTAAATAAACATTCTCAATTCGATTGAAACAATTTTTTTTTTTTTTTTTTTTTTAATATTTATTCATAGATATTTCAATTCACAAATTCATATTTTCTGCTTTTTTTTTTAAAGCTATAAATTTATTTGTATTAAGGGAAAACAAAATTTTACAAATAATTTATCATGATAAGCTTATTTTATTAAAAAAAAAATTAATAAATATCTCCTTATTCATCACCTGATATTTATTTCATTCTAATAGAAATTAGGTAAATTGTTGAAATGAGTCATTTCTGAATTATTTACATAAATTTTAAATACAGGATGATTATAATTAAAGTGACCCTATTCAGATTCCTCTAGAATTCGTTCTGCCTATCGGAATTTGATGAAACTTGGTATATACGTTATATGGACCAAGGGGAAAAAATTCCTGCAATATAAAAAAAAAAAAAATTCAAATTTTGAGCATCAGATGACACTTTTCAAAAATTCCTTACGCAAATTAGTTAAACCTATAAAGATACTTGTAGTCAGAGCCAGAAAATCATACTTCGTACCTTTGTGATCGTTAATCATGCCTTACAGAAGAATGATCGAGCTTTACTGGTAAAACTGTTTTTGCAGACTGTCTTCATGCAAGATAGAACAACTCCCTACATTGGGCGCCAAGTCAAAGAACTGCCTCATGCTAACTTTAGCGAGAATCATGTAATATCCAGAGCTTTTCCGGACGCCTTTCCTCCTCATTCACCCGACTTAACTCTCTGTGATTTCTGGTTGTGATGATTCCCAAAAGACCGTGTTTATGGAGGAAGAATTGGGACTTTACCTGAGTTGAAATCCGGCATTACACGCCGTGTTGCTGAAATCCCTCGAGAGTTTCTTCTCGCTACCATTGAACACGCTATAATGTGCTTTCAACATGTAATTGATGTCAATGGAACACACGTTGAGTACATTCTGTACTTGAATCAATTTTAATGGTTCTGACAGATTTTTTCAAAATTTGAACTTTTTTTTATTGATATTATTATTGCAGAAATCTTTTCCCGTTGGTCCATATAACGTATGTACCAAAGTTCATCAAAATCCGATTGGCAGAACGGGTTCTAGAGGGATCTGAATAGGGTCGCTTTAATTATAACCACTCTGTAGATTCGAAAAATGTTATTTTTTGTTTATTTTACATTAGCAAATATCTTTATTTGAACATAAACGTGGAAGAGAATTTCAAATTAAATGTAAAACATTTTTTTTAGTAAAAGATATTCTTTTCTCTGAAATTTGATAATATTTTATTCATAATTTAAAGTTCCTATTATGAAAAACGTATTCTAAAAGTACTGGTTTTGCCAGCTTCACTCGCGGGTAGAATATTGTAGTAGTTGATAGTTTATCCTGCTGGCCCCAGCTGCTCATGGTCTATATTAGGCCCACCGATGTTCCACTCTCATCTTTCGAACTGGTAGAGAGCAAAATAGTCCTAGGTGCGGGGGTGAAGTGTACAGAAGAGAGAAAAAAAGAAGTTATTTGGATCTCACAAAAATCGTTTATTCTTTTTCCAGTAAGTCTGGAAAACATTTTTCCTACAAATACGTAGAAATTTGTTTAATTGGGACCGAAGATCAACAAAATACACTAGTTTAGAATAAAAATATTTAATGAATACGCATTTCTTTATGAAGTCAACCGTCTATAATTTCCCCTTTCTAAATTATTCCATATTAATTTTGAAGACACGCTATTTTCCTTATAAAATTTTCAACTTTTAACCCTCATAAAAAAAATATACTTGAAGGAAAAAAAATGTTTGACAATAAAGAAAAAGGAAAATATATATAGATATGTGTTAATCCAGTTGTAGAATTTTCCATACACAAAACACACTAGAATAGATGAAATTTAAAAGCCAATTTTTAAAAATAAATCAAATTAATAAAACAATTATTAATAAAAAAGAAAAAATAAATAGCTTCGTAGTTTAGAATTAAGAGAACCTGGATATTACAATTGTGAATTATAATGTCCTTTTAAGGATTCTGAATTTAGTAATTAACTAAAATAATTAACTGAATCACAAGGCGGTTACTATAGTGATAGTATTCGCATTAAAGAACAACACAATAGCAAAAAAATTGTAAAAATAATAATAACAATAGCGATAAATAACGAACGAACAAAGAAAAAGTTAAGAACTGTGGAATTCTGAGTCCACGAGTGTATTCGCATTTCAACAGACTTCAGAAGAATATTTTAAATAGTAAAAGTACATTTGTAACTTTGCATTTGGAATTTTGCAAACTTGTGAAAAAAAATACGTTTAAGTGCGTGTATAAATATTCATAAAAATATTGCCAATGCAATTATTCAACTTTGCCATTGCAATTATTATTATTATTATTATTTACAGATACATAAGTTCAATAAAACTCGTTAAATTTATTTACTCATAAATTCAATTCCAATTACTCATAAATTTTCTAAATCCAATAGTAAAGATCGTAATTCTTAAAATACTGTAAAGAGATGTGAGGTCGGTAAAAAAATTTCAGGAGTCAGGTGTCTGGAAATTTTTGGCCAACTCCTCTCTCCTGCTTTCAAATAAGCTTATTATTTTTTTTTTTAATCGATCCCATGCATTGACATATAAATGGGAGATTACTGTAATATTATTAAATAAGTAATTGGAATTACTGGATCAGTTTGGCGTTCTAAGAATATTGAAAAATTTTTTAACCTGCACATTTTTTGTTTAATCTTCAAGGCTGTCCAGTCGACCGAAATCCGGAATATCTGCAAATTAATAGTAAAATGTCAAGGTCAACCTCGCTATCCAATCTATGACTAATACTTGTGTTGGGTTTGATAAATTCAAGCACCTGCAGTTCGACACACCTCTTCCAGTATTGGTACTGCAAGTTTGTTTTGTGATAAATAAATACTATGTGCAAAGCCGACGATTTTCTCAAACCTCACCTGCCAACTGGTTGAAGAATCGTCGTGACTTGAGAAATTGTGAGTCACGATTAATAAATAGTTATCAAACTTCACGAAAAGTATCTGCTATTCAACATTCGCTAATTCTGTTGAGAAAGTTGAAGGTCACTTGTTACTAAAAAAAATTTAATAAACGAATTAAATAATTTTTATTTTTATTAAATTGAGTGCTAGTATAAAAAGATATTTAAATATAGTTCTGCGTGGAAAACTGAGAATTTGCCAAGTCAGTCGAAATCAAACAGAGGGGCAGAAAAGGCCATTTAGGAGGGGTTTTATATACAATAAAGGTTATTTTAATAATTAAAAGTTCTAACTAAATAATATAAAAAGAAAAATTAGATGAAAAAGATTCCACATTAATAAATTTTAATAATTAAAAAAAAATAAATAATACCAAAAGAAAAACTACATGAAAAAGATTCCACATTAATAATTTTAATCATTAAAAAAAACTAAATAATACCAAAAAAAAAAAAAAAAAATTAGATGAAAAATATTCCACAATAATAATTTTAATAATTAAAAAAGCGACTAAATAATACCAAAAGAAAAATTATATGAAAAAGATTCCACAATAATAATTTTAATAATTAAAAGAACAAACTGATTAATACCAAAAGGAAAATTACATGAAAAATATTCCACCACAATAATTTTAATAATTAAAAAAACTGAATAATACCAAAAGAAAAATTAGATGAAAAATATTCCTCAATAATAATTTTAATAATTTAAAAAAACAAGCTAAATAATACCAAAAGAAAAAATTAGATGAAAAATATTCCTCAATAATAATTTTAATGATTAAAAAAAAACAAACTAAATAATACCAAAAGAAAAATTAGATGAAAAATATTCCACAATAATAATTTTAATAATTAAAAAAAAAAACTAAATAATACCAAAAGAAAAATTAGATGAAAAAGATTCCACAATAATAATTTTAATAATTAAAAAAACAAACTAAATAATACCAAAAGAAAAATTAGATGAAAAATATTCCACAATAATAATTTTAATAATTAAAAAATCAAACTAAATAATACCAAAAGAAAAATTAGATGAAAAAAGATTCCACAATAATAATTTTAATAATTAAAAAAGCAACTAAATAATACCAAAAGAAAAATTAGATGAAAAAGATTCCACAATAATAATTTTAATAATTAAAAAAACAAACTAAATAATACCAAAAGAAAAATTACATGAAAAATATTCCACAATAATAATTTTAATAAATTAAAAAAAACTGAATAATACCAAAAGAAAAAAATTAGATGAAAAGATTCCACAATAATAATTTTAATAATTTTTAAAAAAAAAGCAAACTAAATAATACCAAAAGAAAAATTAGATGAAAAAGATTACACAATAATAATTTTAATAATTAAAAAAACAAACTAAATAATACCAAAAGAAAAATTAGATGAAAAATATTCCTCAATAATAATTTTAATGATTAAAAAAACAAACTAAATAATACCAAAAGAAAAATTAGATGAAAAATATTCCACAATAATAATTTTAATAATTAAAAAACAACTAAATAATACCAAAAGAAAAATTAGATGAAAAATATTCCACAATAATAATTTTAATGATTAAAAAAACAAACTAAATAATACCAAAAGAAAAATTATATGAAAAAGATTCCACAATAATAATTTTAATAATTAAAAAGCCAACTAAATAATACCAAAAGGAAAATTACATGAAAAATATTCCACCACAATAATTTTAATAAATAAAAAAAAACTTAATAAAAATATTCCTCAATAATAATTTTAAAAAAAAAACAAAAAAAGAAAATTAGATGAAAAATATTCCACAATAATAATTTTAATAATTAAAAAACCAAAAGAAAAAATTAGATGAAAAATATTCTAAAATTTTAATACCAAAAAAAAAATACCAAAAGAAAAATTAGATGAAAAAGATTCCACAATAATAATTTTAATAATTAAAAAATCAACTAAATAATACCAAAAGAAAAATTAGATGAAAAAGATTCCACAATAATAATTTTAATGATTAAAAAAACAAACTAAATAATACCAAAAGAAAAATTAGATGAAAAAGATTCCACAATAATAATTTTAATAATTAAAAAAACAAACTAAATAATACCAAAAGAAAAATTAGATGAAAAATATTCCTCAATAATAATTTTAATAATTAAAAAAAACAAACTAAATAATACCAAAAGAAAAATTAGATGAAAAAAGATTCCACAATAATAATTTTAATGATTAAAAAAAAAACTAAATAATACCAAAAGAAAAATTAGATGAAAAAGATTCCACAATAATAATTTTAATGATTAAAAAAACAAACTAAATAATACCAAAAGAAAAATTAGATGAAAAAGATTCCACAATAATAATTTTAATAATTAAAAAAAACTAAATAATACTAAATAATACCAAAAGAAAAATTAGATGAAAAGATTACACAAATAATAATTTTAATGATTAAAAAAAACAAACTAAATAATACCAAAAGAAAAATTAGATGAAAAAGATTCCACAATAATAATAATAATTTTAATGATTAAAAAAACAAACTAAATAATACCAAAAGAAAAATTAGATGAAAAATATTCCTCAATAATAATTTTAATGATTAAAAAAACACACTAAATATTAACAAAAAAAAAATTAGATGAAGAAGATTCCACGATAATAATTTTAATAATTAAAAGAACAAACTGAATAATACCAAAAGAAAAATTACATGGAAAATATTCCACAATAATATTTTTAATAATTAAAAGTTCGAACTAAATAATACCAAAAGAAAAATTAGATGAAAAAGATTCCACAATAATAATTTTAATTATTGAAAGTCCAAATTAAATAATACGAAAAGAAAAAATTAGATGGAAAAGATTCCACAATAATAATTTTAATGATTAAAAAAACAAACTAAATAATACCAAAAGAAAAATTATATGAAAAAGATTCCACAATAATAATTTTAATAATTAAAAGAACGAACTGATTAATACCAAAAGGAAAATTACATGAAAAATATTCCACCACAATAATTTTAATAATTAAAAAAAACCGAATAATACCAAAAGAAAAATTAGATGAAAAATATTCCTCAATAATAATTTTAATAATTAAAAAAACAAACTAAATAATACCAAAAGAAAAATTAGATGAAAAATATTCCACAATAATAATTTTAATAATTAAAAAAGCGACTAAATAATACCAAAAGAAAAATTAGATGAAAAAGATTCCACAATAATAATTTTAATAATTAAAAAGCCAACTAAATAATACCGAAAGAAAAATTAGATGAAAAAGATTCCACGATAATAATTTTAATAATTAAAAGAACAAACTGATTAATACCAAAAGGAAAATTACATGAAAAATATTCCACCACAATAATTTTAATAATTAAAAAAAACTGAATAATACCAAAAGAAAAATTAGATGAAAAATATTCCTCAATAATAATTTTAATAATTTAAAAAAACAAACTAAATAATACCAAAAGAAAAATTAGATGAAAAATATTCCACAATAATAATTTTAATAATTAAAAAAAAGCAACTAAATAATACCAAAAGAAAAATTAGATGAAAAAGATTCCACAATAATAATTTTAATGATTAAAAAACAAACTAAATAATACCAAAAGAAAAATTAGATGAAAAATATTCCTCAATAATAATTTTAATGATTAAAAAAAAAAACTAAATAATACCAAAAGAAAAATTAGATGAAAAATATTCCTCAATAATAATTTTAATGATTAAAAAAACAAACTAAATAATACCAAAAGAAAAATTAGATGAAAAATATTCCACAATAATAATTTTAATGATTAAAAAAACAAACTAAATAATACCAAAAGAAAAATTAGATGAAAAAAGATTCCACAATAATAATTTTAATGATTAAAAAAACAAACTAAATAATACCAAAAGAAAAATTAGATGAAAAATATTCCAATAATAATTTTAATGATTAAAAAAACAAACTAAATAATACCAAAAGAAAAATTAGATGAAAAAGATTCCACAATAATAATTTTAATGATTAAAAAAACAAACTAAATAATACCAAAAGAAAAATTAGATGAAAAAGATTCCACAATAATAATTTTAATGATTAAAAAATCAAACTAAATAATACCAAAAGAAAAATTAGATGAAAAAGATTCCACAATAATAATTTTAATGATTAAAAAACAAACTAAATAATACCAAAAGAAAAATTAGATGAAAAATATTCCACAATAATAATTTTAATGATTAAAAAAACAAACTAAATAATACCAAAAGAAAAATTAGATGAAAAAAGATTCCACAATAATAATTTTAATAATTAAAAAATCAACTAAATAATACCAAAAGAAAAATTAGATGAAAAAGATTCCACAATAATAATTTTAATGATTAAAAAAACAAACTAAATAATACCAAAAGAAAAATTAGATGAAAAAAAGATTCCACAATAATAATTTTAATGATTAAAAAAACAAACTAAATAATACCAAAAGAAAAATTAGATGAAAAAGATTCCACAATAATAATTTTAATAATTAAAAAATCAACTAAATAATACCAAAAGAAAAATTAGATGAAAAAGATTCCACAATAATAATTTTAATAATTAAAAAATCAACTAAATAATACCAAAAGAAAAATTAGATGAAAAAGTTTCCACAATAATAATTTTAATAATTAAAAAATCAAATTAATACCAAAAAAAAAATTAGATGAAGAAGATTCCACGATAATAATTTTAATAATTAAAAGAACAAACTGAATAATACCAAAAGAAAAATTACATGAAAAATATTCCACCACAATAATTTTAATAATTAAAAAAAACTGAATAATACCAAAAGAAAAATTAGATGAAAAATATTCCTCCATAATAATTTTAATATTTAAAAAAAACTGAATAATATCGAAAGAAAAATTAAATGAAAAAGATTCCACAATAATATTTTTAATAATTAAAAGTTCGAAGTAAATAATACCAAAAGAAAAATTAGATGAAAAAGATTCCACAATAATAATTTTAATTATTGAAAGTCCAAATTAAATAATACCAAAAGAAAAATTAGATGGAAAAGATTCCATAATAATAATTTTAATGATTAAAAAAACAAACTAAATAATACCAAAAGAAAAATTAGATGAAAAAGATTCCACAATAACCGTTAAGAATTGTTTTTCCGCGCGACATGTACCTGACATCCACCTTTAGTGAATAATAATCGATTCGTCCGCTTCCGCTTTTAAAACAATTGCTTACTTTTCTACACAATCGTTGATTGAAATATACTAATGCTTGAAAATAATTAGGTTATGTTTTCATTCTAGTATATCCACCTTGGGATATGAATGGTCGAATGTCTGGCGCTCGATACGACAGGTTTCGAGTTCGAATCCCGCGGTGCCATGGATGTTTGTAATGGTTCGGAATCCACTTTAAACCTTAAGTCCAGGTCTAATAGGATCGTAGAGCAGTGACTTGAGGTTTAGTCAGTCTTCAGCCCTCGTGATTCCTCACTAAAGTGAAGCCGCATATTAGCCATGGCCCAGTGGGGTCTGCTGGACCTGGTGTAGGCTTTTCTGTACTAGTAAGATTAGTAACAGTAACATATCCACCGTTGTAAGTTTAAAATCGTAAGAGTGATATGATTATATTTAAAATCTTCAAGAACACTGACCTGTCTGAATAAATTTTTTAATTAAAACTTATTTATAATAAGCTGTATAACAATTTTCAGCTTACTTAAATATAAATTAAAATCGGTTAAAAAATTGCTGATTAAAAAATGAAGGAACAAACAAGGAACTCAGCTCTGATAATATTTTATTCTACTTACTTTGTAAATTAACATTAGACTGTATAGGTCTCTATCCTAAAAAAATGAATTCAAAAATCATTCAAAATTTCACAGCAAAAATTTGCGAGAAAAGCTGGGGTAGTTTACTCACATGTGCGGCAACAACTATTGCAGAGCATTCTATAAATAGAACGAACTTCAACAATGGCTAAGAACTCTCTGAGGTGGAATGTAACACTTTTCATTTTTTTCACTTTCACCATCATTATTAACCCTTATTTCAACCTTCCACATGTTAGATTTTTTATTATTATTAACATATTAACTTATTAAAACATAACTTTAAAAAAAAATATTTGAGAAAATATCTGTCTAAAACTTTACAAATATAGTTCGAACACCTATAGTTTAAAACATTGGCAAGCAGCCAATTCGGACGGATTCAAACAGAATTGTATAATACGTGAGAAATGTGATTCCGAAAGTGTTTTAATTATAATAACAAATAATTTTAAGAATTTTAATTATTAAAATTTTAAATTATATAATTTTAAAAGAGAAATTAGATGAATGAAATTCCACACTAACTATTAAACATTTCTTTCAAAAACTGCTTTGCTCTACGTATATCTGACTAGCGCCCCTATTAATTAATAGATTCTTCTGTTTCCGTTTTTAAAACGGATATTTACCGTTTCACACAATCTAGAGTTCTTTTCACAATCTAGAGTTCTACTACTAGAACTCTAGCTGTTTTTAAAGTTTTGTCTAAAAATATTTATTATTATTATTTTGTGTGATTAAAAATGCTAAAAAAGTCTAATCAATAATTATCAATTAAAGAAGAAAAGTTTAACAGCAGTAATTTTTGTACCTATGTATCAGAATGGCTTATAGTACTCTGATTTGGGAATTTTAATATACTTTGCCATGGAAATAAGACAATATAACAGTTTTATATAACAGTCATACAATAGTTCTTAAATCTACTTAAATTATATTATTTCAAAAAATATCCATTTAGATCCTTAAAAATAGTGTGAAATACATTTCTATCAATTTTTATAAAATTTTATGAAAAAGCTTTTGACTTATCACATTTTAAAGATTTAAATTTTTTACAGAAATACAATTTCTCAGGAAATGCATTTAAAGTTAAAATTTACATTTAATAAGCATATAAATTTATGATATGAACTTGTATATTTTTTAATAATCAGTACTGCAATTCAATAGTAAAAGGGATTATTGATAAAAATATTAGTATTTATATGCAGAACATTAAATATTTTTAAAAGTCATTGAAATCCAATATTAAAAAGGATTTTAGTTACAGTTACATATGCCCTCAAAGAAAATTCTTCGCTGTCCTTTACAACTTTTGTGTATGCAACCTTCGGAGCAATTTGCCACGTGCGGTCTTCGGGCCTTTTACTTTTTTTTTTTTTTTTTTTTTTTTTTTGTCATATTTTTCCATATAAAGTGTTTTTATTATTTTGATGATATTTTTGGGTAGGAGTTTAAATTTTCCTTTAAAACTTTTCACTATTTGACTAACTTATAGTTCCAATGTAGCTATAGCCGGTAGCAATGTAGCCGGTTGCTTTAATGATTATTACCCAACATAAAAATGCTTGTAATGGAATTTATATCAACCGCAGAGTAAAAATAAAGGCTGTTTTAGAAAGTTATAATTTCAAATATTTTAATAATGACATTAAAAAAAACAGATTCGGTTTTCTACACAGTCATATATTTTAATTCTTGTTGAAAGAGTGCTGACGGTAATATTGTTATTTATATATTTCCTTTTGATGAGTTTCTAGCTCATTGTATTGTTATTGACATAAAATGAAATGCAATCAAACCAAAATTTAAATTAATTTTTTAAAATTAAACTTATTAGAGGTAAGACAGCAAATACGGCAATCATTTTTGTTGCAGAAGTGGGCGGAGTTCTGATTTTGTGCGCATCTATTTACACACATCGTCACTTCCTGTTTACAGGGATAGAACCGAGAATCGGTCAGTTCCATCAGAACAATGATCACCTCAAAACGCTTGTAGATTGTTTGTGTCGCTTTAATTTGCTTCAGCAATTTTAATTTTCTTAAGATTTTCATGTAAATTTGACTTCATGTGATGCCGAATCATACATTGAATTTTTGGAGAAAAATTATTGTTGAAAGTCAACATCTTACCACTTGAGTGTAATACACACGAACAACAATTGATGTAGTTTTTTCACGTTACCTAAAAAGACTAGAATCAAATATTATCATTTCTTACCTCAGTTATCATAAGTTGATTATTTCTTTTCTAAGCAACGAAGATAATTAATAGAATGATAGATTAGTTATTTAATTATTAGATTACTTCTTCTCTAATATAAAAAAAATTATATCGATCTGGTTAATAAGACTTTTAGTAAAATACCTGAAACTTTCTCTTTTTCTCTACAAACTTACAACATGAAGTTTAACCTCTGTCGTGCATAATTTTTAAGCACACATTTTTTTTCCCCCAATCACTTTAAAAATTTCATTCCTACAGCGATTAAATATTTGGGTGAGTGTATATTTTGACAAATAATTAAAACAGAAATTAAAAACTATTTCTATTTTTGACTTTGAGTGCATTAATTAGATTCTTACTACTGATATAAGTAAATTTAAAAATGTATTCCGGTTCTTGAAACCATATAACCGATATATTAATTAATTTTTTTATATATTCAATTTTATATAATATTTTTTAAAGTTCTGTTTTTATTGATTCCCACTTCTACGAAGGTCTTATATGGTATTAATTATAGTATTCTTATTAATTGGCTTTATTAAATATTTTAGTACTAAAATTACTTATTAATTTAAATCTGTTATTCAAAATGTGTTTTTTAAGTACGTTAAAAAACGTTTGTAGAATATTGCTAGTTTGTCCATCTTAATGACCAACAATAAGTTTTGCGATATTAGGAGTTAGGCGAAGTTTTGTGGAATTTTTACCTTTAGTTATTAAGAAATTATGAGTTATTTGAAATAATTTCTCCGAGTTAGATGTAGAATGTTTTTTTCAGTAATAGAAAGGCATTTTAATATCAACATTATAGTGCCGATATTAAATATATGTGGCAACAATACAGTAACTTATTATTTTTTTTAAACTTAATATGTAAATCATCTGTCTATTGTTGGTATGTTTTCCATTACTTATGTTGACGGTGATTAAAATTAAATAATAATTTTTTTTTTGTTTGAGTTTCCTAATTGTAATTTTTTTTTTTAATTATTAAAATTCCGAAATATATTCTTTTCTTTTTTAATTTTTAAAAATTAGAGGAGAAAAAAGGCTTAACACAAGGAGAAATGCCAAGAAAAACATCGGACTACATAAAGATTGGAAACAAAAGATAAAAAATTCTACAAAGCTAAGAAATTACAAGCGACTTCTTCTACTTATACCTCTATGACTCAGAAATTTTATTAAATGTCGCATATAGCATAAAATTTATTCTGTCCATTTATTTCTCTTCACACAAAGAGAGCAATTTAGGCTACAAAAACAATAAAAAGAAATTGAAGGACTAATTTAGAACAATATAAATAATTCTGAATTGTCACTACTCCGTTCCTTGAGCTCCATTCCGTTTGTAAAAATAGAACAGGAAAGAGGGAATGCTTCCCAGGAGAATTTCTTAAATGCTGCTTCCTTCCGATTTGCACATGTGTGCTGCGAAAGGAAATTAATAAAATCTCTAAACATATAATTCTAGTAACACCTAATTGACAAAGCTAAATAGGTGAAAAAGTGTCATACTATTAAATTCTAGCATTTTATTTTCAACATTTGTACTATTCTACGACATTCAATTTTGACGAAATAAGGATGAAAAATATGGAATTTAATGATACTGTAATAATACAATAGAGAGTTTTTGCATAACGCTTTTTTATCGTCCGATATGTTTTTCTTCCTAGTGAGCATACTCATAGGAATAGCTCAGTAGTGTAGTATTACAGATATGCATGCGCAATAGGTACAATGTTTCTTATGAGCATGCGCGCTAGGAAGAAAAATATCGGACGATAAAAAAACGTTATGCAAAAACTCTCTATTATCTCCCATCCATAACCCATAGATTACAAATTAGAAACCTTAGGATTATTTTGCACGAGATTATAACTCACCGCGCATAATTTATGGATTTTTTTTTCCTTCAGAATTTTGGAAACTCCAGAAAATTCTCGCCTGAAAATGCCATGGCCAAAATAATGGGTAGAATTTTAGTTTAAGCTCTTTATGAAAAAAACAAATAAATAGTTTTTTGAAAAATAACCTGAAAGTCATGTATGTCAAATTAAGAACATTAATTGACTAGCACAGGGGTGGCCAACCCAAATACTCTTGCGGGCCAGTTTGGAAATGCATCCTAACTCCGCGGGCCGCATATAAAATTATATATTCCACATATCAGATTTTGACCCACTATAGACATTTTTTTTGGAGTGAAAAACTGATACAGAATGAGTTATAATTATTGTGTTTACTATTATTCTTACATGCGAACATAGACAATATAATAATAATGATACTAAACGCACATTGTAAAGAAATATATAACACTAAAAAAGAAATATAAAAAATTTATAAATTTAAGTGAAATAAAAAAATAGAACCATCATTCAAAAATATTTATTTTACTAGTGCAATATTTGTTTCTCCACTCTTTCACTTAGCTTTTGCAAATCGATCTCAATTTGGCTATTTGCACATCGTAATGGGTGTTACAGGTTAGCGTCCGTTTTACCTGAGCGTGTTTTGTGTTGGGTCAATTTCATTTTCGGAAAAAAAAAAAAAAAAAAAAAAAAATGATTCGCAGGTGTAAGTTGAACCAAAGGCGCTAACAACTTGAACTAAGAGTCTGGTTTGCTCTGCTACCAACAATCAGCTGTGCGTATCTAGGATTGGTTACCGGGAACACTTAAAGTGAAACATAGAACCTGTTGTGTGTTCCAAAATGCACTTGTATTACTGAGTTATGAGTTAGCAGAATATAATTTAATTGTTCTGCTGAGTCATAATTGTAAACTCATAAATAAAACAGGCAATACTTGTCATATATTCGAAAAAATATAATTTTAAAATCAAAGTTAATTTTTTTTAATAATTTCGACAGTTAATTTTTGAATATATGGATGTATACATAATTTATTTTTTAATACATTGATTTTCCCTACTTTGGCCATTATAAAATAAATATATTTTGTAAAAGTGTGATAAATCTGTCGGGCCGGAAAAATATTCAAGGTGGGCCGCAGGTTGGCCACCCCTGGACTAGCAGATGTGAACGTCAGAATTTTGCAAAAATATTTTATGATTTGCTCCATTTCAAATAGATAAATTAAAGTTTCTTGGCATTTTTAATTTTTTTTGTTTCTGTTTTTTTTATACTAGAATGCATAATTGAAAGTGGTTCTTGCAGTATGGTATTAAGATTTTTATTAATTTACCTTTATTCCTTTTATAATTTTATGGAATACGTCAGGCAAAAATATTTTTTCGAGTTTTTACAATGGTTCTTTTATGTATCTTCTTCCTGATTTTCCTCTATTTCTTAAATTTAGAATGCGTCAATTTTTCACAAAAATAACTTCAAAAACGCTCTTAAAAATTTAGAAATTCTAACGTCAGTTTAAGACAAGAGGTAAATGAGGGGAACTTTATTCTTAATTAATATTTTTTAAAAAATGAACAAATGTGAATCGTCTATGTTATACCAAATCAATTTTTATTTAGCACGAAAAATTACTATTGCGGATTATTATTATTACAGATTATTATTATTAGATTATTATTGTTATTAAAATTATTATTATGTATTATAGGCGGAAAATTATGGCAGCTACCACAAGTTAAATGCTCAATATAAGAACGATAAACTGTGGTAAGTTATATGATTATGTTGAAAATTATGAGTCAATGTGGCAATTTAAATGAGGCAAATTATATTAATAAAACTCTTTCACGTGAATAAAAATTTAATTTAAAAATTTATATAATTTGTGTAAATAAAAAGAAATCTTTTATTTAAAAAAATACACTTTTTATTTAAATATCGTAGAAGTATTTCAGCGCGGAAGGTTTGCAAGACATCTGATCCAAATAGTGATAGCTATCGCTACATTTCATTATCCTACTACACGTGCAACTAGAGATTTTAATCTTCTACCATTTTTAAAATATCGATTTTGCATTATTTTTTTTTTAATTCATACAATTTTCCAGTTATTCGTACAACCAACTGAAACTTCTTAAATTGTATGAGAAATTCATATAAGTTGGCCCTTAGATTATTTTTAAAGGACTTTGTAGCACTATTTCTATAATTTTTGAATTTACAATACTTTTTCCACACCTTATATATCGTAATTATTTGCTCGAAATTAGGGGTTTCTTAACAATACATTGAAATCCTTAGGAGCAAATCGAAGTGGATTCTTAAGTCATTTTGGTTCATTTGTTATTAATAATACATTAAATAATTTAATACGTTTATAATTAATACATCACATTATCTATTAATAATACATAGATTTATATAAGTGAATAAATATTGAAGTTTAATCTTAATAGTATTATACTGTATATATACACTCAAGAGCCAAAACATTATGACAACCCCTACATTTTGCAATGAACTCACCTGGATGGCATGGAAGGCACATGATCAGGTGGAAGTGGTATTTAACTGCTGCTGGAGAGTCTGAAGAATCATTCTTTCACTTACTTCTGTGCGTGATGAGAAAGGCTGCGGGTCTAAGCGACTTTGATAGAGGGCAGATTGTAATGGCTCGAAGGCTCGGAACAAGTATTTCCGAAACTGCACGACTCGTGGGTTGTTCGCGATCTACAGTTGTTAGTACTTGTGCAAAGTGGATGAATGACGGTGAAACCAGCAGTAGACGACATGGTGTTGGACGTCCACACGCTATCAAAGGAAAAGGTTGTCGGAGACTGTCTCGCATGGTGAAGCAAAACCGGAACCAGACAGTGGCTCAGCTGACAGCCCAATACAATGCAGGGCCAAGTAGAATAGTATCGGAGCACACTGTTCAGCGGACACTGTTGGTTATGGGGCTACACAGCAAACGTCCCACTCGTGTGCCTTTGCTGACCAAGAGTCATCGCCAACTGCGCCTGCGCTGGACCCGGGAACATTGTGACTGGTCCATGGATCAGTGGGAGAGAGTTGCCTGGTCAGATGAATCACGGTTTGTCATTCATCACGCCGATGGCCGTATCAGGATACGCCGTCTTCCAGGCGAACAGTTGCTCCCTCAATGTACAGTAGATCATACACAGGCCGGTGGTGGCGGTATTATGCTTTGGGGGACGTTCTCTTGGGCGTCTCTGGGACCCGTGGTTGTGGTAGAGCAGACCATGAATGCTACAGTGTATCTGAACATCATTGCGGACCAGTTGTACCCATACATGGCCTCTGTTTTCCCAGCTGGAAATGGAATATTCCAACAGGACAACGCCCCTTGTCACAAGGCTATAATTGTGTTGGAGGGGTTCCAGGAACATGATGCTAAATTCCAGTTAATGCCCTGGCCGCCTAACTGACCGGATCTCAATCCGATAGAACACATTTGGATGTCCTGGGACGACAGCTCAGAGTTCAAAGACCACCAATTCGCAATATCTCGGATTTGCGTGACCGTTGCTTAAACGTCTGGTACAATCTGTCTGCGGCCATCTACCAAGGACCTGTGGCATACATGCCAAGGCAGGTTGAAGCTGTGTTACGCGCCAAAGGTGGGCCAAATCGTTATTGACAGGTGGTCATAATGTTTTGGCTCTTGAGTGTATGTGTGTGTGTGAGTAATAACAGAACGGAAGCTGCTGCAAGTTGTATTGGCTTTTTCAAGAAGTTGAAGTGTCTGAAGTCTTTTTATACAGTTTATTAATTAAAAATAATAAGAAGAATTGGTAAGATAGGAACCAGCCCGGAAATAATACAGAAAGCCATGTATCCCAGCTTTTAACGTTTTTCTTCCTATCTGGATCAAAGCGAACAACCTATATACAGATTACTGAAAGAATCTGATCAATGTTGAGTGGTTTGATGAATGCTGTTTATTCATTGAAAAAGATAAATTAAGTGTCGTAGGGGTTAGTGTGTGTAGAGAAAAGGTGTTATATACATATATAGAGATGAATATATGTGTGTGTGCTCAAAATCATCACAAAAATTTGTGAGCGCCTTTTATACGTTTACAAAATTATAGTAATGTTATTTGATGTTATGAAAAAATATATATGTATTATTCTTTATTTATTTCATTTTCATTTTTCAATTTAATTTCTACAATTTCTGTTTTACTCGGATTCATTTATTAAAACATTATGTCTATTAGCTCTATAAGCATTTCTAACTTTCTATAGAAATATGTAGAGAAGCGGGAATGTATTTCCTAGCAAACCTACTTTCATTATTTTTATTTAAACTTACTTATATCTATACATAAATAAATGCATTGTTATTCATTCAATTAATGAATAAAAATTATTTCGTTCATTGTTATTTTTTATAAGCAAATAATTGTTAAAATAAAATGAAGTAATATTTGGCTTACTTCATGTGTGGAAAAATCAAAAGCTTAATGTTTATGACATTATTTTCTAACAAATTAAACTATTTCCTTTAAAAAATTTTAGATTTTTTTAAAATTTATTTTTGATTGAAATAGAAACAAATCGCATTTTTGCTGTAACTGTTCATATCAGTTCAATCGCATAACATAATTGATTTAGCCATTTACTCTAAGCCAGAAAATATAATTTAATTTTCAAAAAAAAATATCAGTACTTGATACTGAGCTTTCGGTCACGAGAACAACTAGTTTCACATTTGTTTTTGATTATAAAAAAAATCAGAATAAAATCATAATTCTGATTGTAGAATTAGGAATACTAGTAAGAGCAGTTTTATTTATTCCTATTACAGAATCGAATAATGTTCTTTAATGGTTTGTTCTTATTACAGAATCGAATATTGTTCTTTAATGGTTTGTTCTTATTACAGAATCGAATATTGTTCTTTAATGGTTTGTTCTTATTACAAAATCTTTTTCAATTAATGCATATTTGCTTGTATTGGAATCAACGGCATCAAACGTTCTGTTACAAAAAAACCATTAGGTAATTCTACAAAATTAATTAAAGTTATAACTTCAATAGTATAATAAAATTTGAATCGAGTCAAGAATTTATTCAATCGTTTGTTGTTCAATGGTTAAAAAAAATTTCGATGTGATTATATATAATATCGATTTAAAACATGGATGTGCACACTTATGAAGGTCGTATGTATTCACTGTAATGTGTCTACTATCAGCACATGCTCATAAAATCGAGAACTATCTAGTATTTGTATTTTTTATAAATAAAAACAAATGATATATTGTAATAAAGAAGAAATTGTTGTAGGGTACTGTTACAACGTTATGAAATTTTAATATGAAATATTTTTTTTAGTATTTGATTCAATGTTCGTTCTAACCAAGTACTAAAGTGATTAGTAAATGGTTGTGTTAAAAATATTTGTTCCAAAATATGCGTTGACCAATTTCGACTTGTGCATTTTAATATATTATTTAGCAAAAAACACATCTAATTTGTTTAACGCAATTTTAGAACTGAATATATTGTTTGCAGACATACAGACAGTTTTGAATATCTATTAATAAATTAAATATCAAAGAAAAAATTACGTAGATAGTGATTCAGCATCCAGGCTACCACGTTCTAGGCGAAGAATCTGATCTTCTAATCTACAATAAAATAGAATATTGCTATTGAGCCATGAAAATTACCAATTATATTTTTAAAGTAAAATAGTCATAATGTTGAAGGACGTGGGTTGTGCATCACTGATTTAAAATTTCATGATTTCGAATCTAATTTAGGTATTTAAGAAAAATACTTGTAATAAAAATTATGTTAATTAAAAAAGATCTATGTATATCAACAAATTTTTAATTTTTTACATTAAAATTTTTATTTTATCTTATATCCTCTCGGTCGTTAGTCAATGAGCGGCCCAATACAGTAAAGAATGACAAAAACAATCACTAAAGGCATTGGAAGTATCACTTTTTATATACATAATAAATATTCCTGGCTATATTAACTGTTATATATCAATAATATGAAATTGAATGGGCAACTAATATTAAATATCTCGGCTTAATTATAGACAATAAACTTACGTTTCGAGCTCATATTCAAAAAATCAAAAAATGTTGGAAAAATTTTTTTATCTTTTTTTATCACTCATTAATAAATTTTCTAAATTAACTTTGTCAAACAAACTTCTTCTCTACAAACAAGTTCTTAGGCCTATCCTTACCTATGCAGCCCCAATCTGGGGTCTAGCTGCACAATCTAACAAGAAATCTGTACAAATTATTCAAAACAAACTTCTTCATATCATTACTGATACACCCTGGTTTGTCCGCAACTCTACAATTCATCAAGATTTAAAAATTTATTATATAGACAACTATATTACTAAACTTTCTAGAAATTTCTTCAATACCATTGCTATTCACGAAACCCCTCTCATCAAGGCACAAACTATATTTACGCAACTGAATGGAAAATACAAATATCCTTTCTCTACTTCTAAATGGAATCGAAGCCTCAAACCACTATAATTTCCTGCTCACTTATCGCTTTTTAGATATTTTACTTCAAAGCATATTTACTGATCATAAATTTCTTGTTACGTTTTCATCACCGATGATTTACATTTTTCTTTACTTTCGACACAAAAAACAAAAGTAAAGCAAAAATAACCGTGAGTCTCTTTTTAAGGTAACTGGTAGAAAATTACCTAAGAGATGAAAAAATCGAGTGAAAGTCAAATATGAACATTTACAAGACAGCATTTCATTAGACAAGATATAGCAATTTTCCGGAATTATTTTTTCTGCATAAAATCATTAAATATTTATACTTTAAATTTAATGTACTCTGATTAAAATTTAAGACATCAATTTAATAATTAAAAAATTAAGTATGTCTGGTATATATGGATGAATATATATTTCCAATTTATTTTGTCTATTAGGCTTCTTATCCCCATGAGATTTTTATAGACTCTGTGTTTCTTTCCTAATTTATATCCTGCTAGCTCATTTTTCTCTTTGCATAAATTGTCTTTAGTTTGTTGACAATTCTGATGCATGATATTTGAAAATTTCTTTTCATATTTATAATAATCTTCTAAGGAAATGCAATTGTTAACAATTTTTTGAAATTTAAAATACAGAATTTTAATTTAGTTTTCTTACAAATAATGAAACAGACAGATTTTTAACCGAAATCAATCCAAAAATCAGAAACTTAATTTAATATATATATGTAGTGAAAAAAAAATTATGTTATGTAAACTGGAAACATTCTCATTTCGAAACTATTTCAAATTTAATTAAAACAGATTCGAAATAAACAGAAATTAAAATTAATTTTCTGTGTATAGTATTAAATGAAACTAATTTAATTATGTAATTTAAATATTGCCTTTCTTATTTTTATTCATTTTTCGTTTAGAACACGAGATAAATCTAAAATTACAACAGACCCCATGAGACACAAATAAACTAACAAACGTTTACATGGGACTACTACTTGAAAAGCCAATCAGAAACGATATATTTACAAATCATCCAATCAGTATGCTCTTACGTGAACGCTGTTAGCGTCCTGGAGGTACCGTTGATGTTACTGTTTCTTGGTGTTAATTGTAAGTAAAATATACATAAATTTTATGACTTTTTATCCTTCTGAATTATTTTATTATTTGTTGTGATTTGAAGGTTATCACTTTGAAGTAAAAATTTCAGCCTAGATAATTTTTTTAAGTTTGTTATTGGAATGTCAATGGTATGATGTATTTTGTTTACCAAAATGGTGCATCTCAAATTTTTGAATTTGTTATGTATATCTTGTATTGTAAAATAATTATTAAAACTAGACTGAATGATATTTTATTTCCATATAACATAAATGCATAAGGAATACTTTGGTAATTTTTTCCCCAATTAACCGGCATTATGTAACGTTTTGAGATTTGAACTGTCCGCGGATTTTTCGGCAGCTACTAGTACTATGTTTATACTTGATTCGAAACTAAAACAAATCTGTTTCATTTCCATGTGTTTTGGAATGTGATGAATATACAAGGAAAATAAAAGATTAATCAAATTTTTGATCCTTTATCTTTGGTATCGATTTGCTGTGGTTGAAAATATAATCTTCCGATTTAAGCAAGCGCGGGAATTTAAGTTTATCAGCAGTTCAAGTGAGCAGTTAGAAAAAACACATTGATGCACAAAATGCTCAAAAAAATTTTTTTGTACACTCGTACGTTATCTCCCTTATCATTAATATCTTTTATTTTGTTAAATATCTTTCACATGTATGTTTTTCAAAACTTGTACAAGTGTACGGAGAAAAATTATGGCGGTTGGAATGAGTAATAAATTATTATTTTTTTATTAAAGAGGAACATTTAATCTTATTTTATTTAAAATTTGTGATTTAAAAAATTATATTTTTTTATAAACTTGCAATGCCAAATTACTGATTTTATATTATTTATAATGAAAAAATTGGTTTTTAAGAATTTTTTTCCCCATATTTGTAGATTTTTATATTTAAATTTGCAAATCACTTTCATAATATTGGTTAAATAAATTTTAAAAAAATCATTAAAAATTGTTTTTATTATAACTTAATTAAATAAGCACATTTTTATAGTTTTTAATAAAAAAAATATTGAAATGTTTTATTTTTTTATTTAAAAATAAATAACTTCAGTCATTTAAAAAATGTCAAATGTCTTGTATTAGTCAATTGAAGATTTATTGTAATCCTTTTTATTATTTTCAATGTAAATTCAATTTTAATATAATAGTCATTCAAAACTTGATTTTTTTTTTTTTCTTCTCGAAGAATTAATTTAGTAGATATATTATTAATGTAGTAAAATTTATACTGTAATAATTAAACATTAATGGAACATCAAACAAAATATGTTTTAGCATACCAAAACTTTATCACAGTCGTATCAAGCTTCATAATTTATGATATATATATATATTTTTTATTGGCTCTAAGTAACAAGACAGTTTCGAAATTATTATTAAATATTTAAATATTCATTTTTTTTTAAATTTCAATATTATCTTATTTGATTTTTCAAATCTTAACTAAGCAAGTAGATAAATACTGCTTTAGAATATAATGTGGAATTGCCTTACCTTTAATTCTTTTTCAGTTTAATTTATCATAATGTCATCCAAGTCTAAAAAAGAGAGTTTTAAGAAAGGTGACAGAGTTTCTGCTCGTTGGGCAGGAAGTAATGTCTATTATGATGCTAAAATTATGGATGTCACTTCAAGAACATACAGGGTACAATTTGATGATGGGTCTGTTTCATCAGTGAGATTTTCAGAAGTGAAGGTAATTTTCTCGTTTTAAATAAATTTTTGATATTGTATTTCCTTAAGTTTGTGGCAAATGATTATTAGTTACATTTTTAATTAATCTTTTAAAAGATATTTTCTAAAATATCCATTATTCATTCTGACAAATTATTGGTATGTTTTAAGGGTTTGTGTTTGTCATGATTAAGATAATAAACAGATTTTGATTATTCTGCAGACTCTGTCATGAATTCTGCTAATTTTGATAACTTTATTTAGGTAGCGATTGGCCGTTTGCCATTTTCTATCTTGATATCTGCTCAATATAGTTGTTGAGATGTTGATAATTAGTAGACAGTTTTAACGAAAACAATACGGATTTAACTAACAAAGCAGTTAACTATTTGTAACAAAGCACTTTCAATTAAATTGCTGCTGTGAAACAAGACGTCAAAGAGCTAAAGTATCAATAAGAAAAAAATATTCAAAGCTGTATCGGAATCATCATATTTTCTAAATTTGAAATATTCATTAAAACAATTTAACATATTAAAAACATGACAAATAATGTGAGTAAGTTTCTATAATCTAAAATAATAATATTGCTACTACTGAACAATATAAATGAATGTAATCTTCAACACAATTTATAATTTAAAAAATGCATAAATTTACAAATGTATTCATTTTATGTTGCAGTGTCATTACTTGGTTAATACTTACATTTGAAATGCTATGTATAAAATGTTCATGTAGTGTTTTAATCGGGCATTGGCTATCATACTCTTTTATGTACTATGATCTGTATGAATGGATTTAGAAAAATGTGGGAAATAAATTACTTTTTTGAACTTGTATCTATAAAAGTAGTTTTGCATAGCAAAATATTTTTTTAAAGCATGAAATGTGTAATATTTTCAAAACATTCTTACGCTAAATTTGCTTATAAAAAAATATTCTATGAAAATAAGAGAGATAGAGGTTAATTCGTTGTCATTATTCATATTCCACAGTCGAATTATTTCTTTTTATTAATGTGTCTGTTATTTCTGTAATGATTGACCTCAGATACATTTTAATACAAAAAATTAACTTGATTTTATAATGTAAAAGACATACTATTTTTTAATAATACAGTGACATGGACATACTAATAAAGTTTTACAGATGAAAATTTTCGAAAAATTGGCAAACATTTGCATACTCAAAATACTGTTGTTCAACAAATTTAACTTTTAAATTTTAACCCCAGGCTTTTAGTTGTTCTTATAATGTCAAAAGTGTTTCAATAGTAAACTGCTTTCAATTTACTAGCTTACTTGATATAAAATATTTAAAGTTACTTTTTTAATGCTTAAAAGATCTTCTGTTAATAATGGTTGTTAAATTCGCTGATTGTACAAAAATATTGCTGTTAGTAACTAATAACATTTGTAAAATAATTATTAGTAACTAATAGCATTGCTTTTTAAAAAATTGTTATATTCCAAGAAGTAATGTAGAGTTTTCTTTTAGAAATTGTTGGATAAGGAACCATCTCCTAAAGCAACAAAATCCAAATCAAGGAGTAGAAGTCGATCTACTGGACGAACTACTCGATCGAGATCGAGGTCTCCTGCAAGGAGAGAAAAAAGAGCTGTTGCTGCGAAAAATGAAAAGAAGTCGAATGCAAAGGAGGATAAAAAGAAAGTTGAATCGTCCGATTCTAATAGTGTTCCAAAAAATGAAGTAGAGGTGATTTCCAAACCTATTTTGACAAGGGAAAGGGTTGGATTGTTGAAGCAAGATGTCTCTGAAATTGTTAGAAGATCGCCTGTGGTGTTGGTAAACAGTTTTGCAAAAGAAACAAGAACGACTTTAGAAAAATACGAGAGCACATCTGAGCGCAGTTCTGAACGTTTGAGATCTGCTAGAATTGCTGCGATACTAACTACAGAGGTTTGTTGTTTATATGTTATTTAAATAGAGTAATTTAATTCTAGGTCACGAGTAATGTCTGAAACATTTGAATATGATCTGTGACAACAATTAATATTAAAGTTTTTAAAATGAGAGTCTGGATATGATGTATAATCTGCTATGTTTGTAGCTATATTGACTTAAAAGCATTTTAATATTAGTACATACCTAAAATTAAAAAAAAAAAAAAAAAAGAATGATTAAATTAAACATAATTCTTTTTATTATGGCTACAAATAAATAGATGGGGAAATTTAAAAAATCCAAAGAAAAACTATGTCAAATTAATTAAAAATAATTGTTTTTTTACCTTTTATGATCTTTGAAAAATAGATAATTTAATTAAGGATGAAATTTAGATTTATTTTAATCTATTTATAAACAACATTTTTAAAGTACTTATATAAACCCAAGTTTTTTAATATAAAAATTTTACCAGTTTAATAATAAAATCAAATGTATAAAATATTGTCATTTTTATAATCCTAAAACAGTAATATTTAACAAAGGTTAATACAATTTTAACAGTTTAGAAATAGTGTATTTTTATTATTAAAATATTTAGGATAGAAAGTATGCTGTATCATATCGCAACTTTTTTTTTTATTTATTTTTTTATTTAAATTTTTTTTTTTTTTTTTTTTTTTTTTAAAGTTTTTTTCATAATGTTGAAAAATCTTCAGTATTTTTTTTTTTTTTTCCCCCTCTTATTTTACCTGGTAGACAGCAGCGACATCTAGACAAATCCAAGAACTCGTGTGGAAGTGTTTCTCATGTGGGGGGGCTCTTCTGTTGTGATGGAGTACCTGTAGGTACCAGACTGACTTGGCTTCGTGGCACTGAAGAAAGGTAGTGCCTCCTGGGTGGACTTTTAAGAGGAATTGCCCCATATTTGCATATTGCATGGGAGAAAACAAAGAATAGTCCCACCAGTCCGATTAACAAGGCAAGATGCTGAACATCACAAATGTCATCAAGTCTTCTCATTTTTTGAAACAGTATATACAAAAAGCTGTCAGCAGATGAAACCTCTGCCTTAATGCTCACCAGCAGCTCGATTTGCCACGAGTCAAGCCGATTTCTCTAAATTTTATTACAACTTAAAGTATTGTGAATATCAATTATGAACAAATATTCTAACCGCTTTCAATTTTGGCTATATCATTTTTTTTGCATGCTTTTTTAAATATTTTATTAATTTGAAAAGATTCAGAGACAGTTATAAATCTCACGAAATTTGTAATGAGGATGGTTGATTTTTTTTCTTCTAGAAATTCAGCGATACGACTGACTCAAAATCCACCACACAAAATACTAAAAGTGCTACTAAGAAAAAGTATTCAGATGATGAAGACGAGGAAGAGGAGGAGGAAGAAGTTGTAGTGGTATCTTCGAAGTTATCGAAGGCAAAGAAGACTTTTTACTTCATTGCAACATTACTTCGAATTATTTTCATCCCCACTATTCTTTTATTTCTGGTATTTTCCTGCACCAAAGTAAGTTGTAATTAATACATGATCACTTATTTAAAAGTTATTTTAGATATAACACAAAACAGTTAAGATCTATGTTATCTATATAGATATGTTTCTCAAAGTTTGTGTATATGTCCTCTTATCCATGGCCTCAATTTACATCCAAATTTTACCAAAATTGCCTGGGGTGTCTTTAATTGGGGGAAAAAAAGGTTCTCTATCCTATCTCCAAATGCGCAATATCTGATAGGCATAAGAATGGCTAGCTTTTAGCAGCATGACGTTGTGTGAAAACAGTTTGTTGAATTTTACATTGGTTTTTATTGTTAAATTTGCAATGCCACCTAAGAAAAGAAAATTATTCAATCGTATCAGAATTGATTTTAAATGAAGAGCAGCATGTAGATCTGCAGAAAATGTGGAGATATCAGAAAACTATAATGTATTTTTATAGGTTGAGAATGGTCAATGCTGAGCTGAAGAAAGCATAGATACTTAAGACGGGAATCTAAATAAGGGAATTAATATGTTTTATTTTCTAAAGCCATGTAATTCTAAGTTAAAATAAAATGTAAATCTGAAATTCCTTTTTGCTGGAATAGTTAACTATATTTATAATAAAATTGTTTTTAAACTTATTACCTTGAGATAGTTTCAAACTATTGTACGAATAAAAATATTTTAATGAATTTTTAGTGGAAAATTCCTATTATGGTAAAAATTTATATATCATATCATTAATTTCTTAAGAGATGTAAATTTAAATTTCCTAGATATTGTTTACTTTTAAATGGCCAAATTGAATATTGATTCTATATATATTGGGATGTTTCTTTAAAAAAATTAAATATATTTTCATATTCATCCTTGAGTATTTTCTGTAAAAATATAAGACTAAAAAATCTTTCCTATTTTGAAGGCATCTGCATCTAAAGCTATTTAATGGAATTTGCCATATTTCATATATAGTCTGTAGAAAGCATAACGAAATGAATTCTGTAAAAAAATATTAAAAAGTACAGAAATTCAACATTAGGCAGGGGACATTTTGACATTAGAGGATGAATGTTTTTAAAGATTTCAGTAGGATGAAACAGCTTGCTATACACCTTTAATGAAGTCATCCAAAAGTGCATGATTATACATATAATCTCTAAAAAACTATATTAATGATCTAAAAAAACAAAAGGAAATTGAAAAAAAAAAGTAATTTGCACATTATATTTTGACCTTATATTTGAGAAACATTTGTGTATGTATATGAAGTAAAGGATTGAATTTTGAATATGCTGTATGATTCTTTTTTTGTAATATTTTTACATAGGTTATATGAATTTTCAATCAGCCTGTATTATTTTACTATAAACTAGAATTATAGATTGTAAATAAATAATAATATGTTGAAACTTTTTATTAAATGATATATTATATGTGTGCTAAGAAAAGAAAAAAAATTGTATTTACAGAGACAGTGCACAATTTTGGATATACCACAGTTTTATAGTAGATGGAGTGATGTTGGAAACTCGGTAAAGTATCCTTTTGCAGGAATTTTCATCTTTCACATGCTCCAATGTATTTTATCTTTTATTCCACTGGGAAAGAAAGTGATGGGTTTTATTACTGAAACTAATAAAAACCCGCTGGAATACCGTTTGAATGGTATGAATCTTTTCTTAGTAATAACTTTATTTTTTGTTATCTTTTAAAAATAAATTTTTCATATTTGTTATTATTTAATTATTTTAAGATTTATATAATTCATATATACCAACTTTTTCTGATCGGAAGACAAATTTTGAAAAGTTTAAGTTTTTTTGTTTTTTTTCCCCCATTATTCCATGTTTTTCAATAAAATATTTAGTTATATTGCTTTGATAAAAGAAAATTATTTATTTCTAAGGTCTGATTTTTGATAATTTATTTCCTTCTTTCTTAAAATGTAAATTTTTTCATAAATATCTTGGTTTATTTTATGGTGTATTAATTCAACATTGACTATTGTTTTATAGGCTTACTCATCCTTTTATTGAATATTGTTGTTTTTGGAATTTGCTCGTACTTGGAAGTGTATATGAATTGGGGCTATGACAGATTTAGAGGCTTTGCCCTTAGTGCTGCTTTGTATTGTGCCGCATGGGCATTAGGCTTGCATGTCTATGCTTTATGGAAAGGAAATGGAATTGCAACATCAAAAAGTATGATTCAATATCTTTATAAATCAGTATTTCATATATACCTGTTTCTGTCACTATAAGTCAAATGATCAATTAAAAAAAATTTTTAATAATAAATATGAGAATATTTCTGTATTAGAAATTTATGTACCCTTATTATCTTTACTACATTTTTTTAAAATTATTCTATTATCCTAGACACATTTTACCCATTAAAATTTGTAAAATGTTTATTAAATAATAAGAATTTTCTTAGTATCATAAATATACATAAGAAAATTTTCAGAAATATCCTTAAGAATCTCCACTTATTCTCCGTGCTAATTTTATTTCTACCAATGTTTTTACATAATAGAACAAATTTCCCTCAAATGTCATTCATTGAAATGTTTGCCATTCACTAATATGTAAAATAAAAATGATTGTTTCTATATTGGATAATTAATAAGATATTTGCTTCTAAAACTTATTAATTAAAAAAATAATCTGAGATCTTACATGAAATGTTATGTATTTTATGTGCTTACTTCTTATCATTTGGTGTTTCACATTTATTTTAAACTTGTAATAGTATGTATAAAAATCAAGGTGTAACCTGTTTGAAGTGTGCTGTTTATTTCCATAAACTAAATAAAAATTATGTCACAGTTTTATTTTTTCAAAATTTATACTTCATGTTGTAATTTTTTATTACATTAAAACTCATAGAGGAATTTAGACTAACCTAAATTGGGTATTTCAGTTTTGTATAGATTCTTAGAGGTTGATATAATGTTGGGGATCAATTGACAACATTATTAATTTATTAACTTCATAAAAATGTATGATTTTTTTATTTAAATTAAATGTTACAGTTTATATATCCCTTTGATATGAAAATATTATGGAATATGCTATAGTGTATATACAATAAACAATTATAAAATTTAATAATAATTTTTGTTTGGCGTAACAGTACAATAATGGTTAATAAAATGTAATAGCTGTTGAATGTTTAATGATGAAAGAAATTTAGTGGCTCTCTGTTATTGTATAAATACAGTGTTTAAGTACTTTCTTTTCATTACAGTTCCAATTCTTGGGAAATTTTATAATGGCTCCTATATCAATCCTGTCCTTTTTGGAAAGTTAGATTTGAAAACGTCTTTTATCCGGACTGGTCTTATGGGAGTAGTAAGAGCTTTTAATTTGTATTTTAATGCCTATAATGTGAAATTAAAATTGCTGTTATTTTTTCTTAATTGGAAAAAAGAAATTATTTTATATGGAATTTCTGTTTTAAATTATGTTGTTATTAAATAGAATAAACCAACTTTCACATTTAGAATATATTATCTTCTAATAAGATGCTCATAATTATGAATTTCACTTTTTATTTTATTTTAAATATCATGCATGTATTAAAGTTTTAATTTTTCTAGGAAACCTTTATGCTTTTAGAAGGTTCTAATGACATGAAAGAAAATTGTTTTATGGTTTTTCCATAGGATGGCCAAGCTTTGAAAACATTTGTTACTTTTTGCAAGATTTTAAACATAAATGTTATTAATCCTTGATTTAGATAATTTTCATATTCGTAGGGTGTTTAAAATAGATTGTATTGTCTCAGTTTTATGTGATTGACCTGAAATTTTTCAAATTTCATCTGTAAAACTGGAAATAGTCAATGAATTTTACTTAGAGTGGCAATATTTTACTTAGTTTACTTGACGTTATTTATTATTAATGATTTAAAACTCTTAGTTAACTATAGAAGTGTTTTAAAAATATTAAAATAATAATAATAAAAAAATTCTACTTTTATGAGTAAATATCCTTTATTAACAGAATCAATAAAGTCTTGTAATAAAATATATATGTATACTTCATTTCATTTATAGGTGCTTCTGAATCTCAGCATTATTTTGAAGTTATTTTTGATGAAAGGTTATATTACCATTCCTTTAGCATTGACATCTGGAATGCAAATATTTTACGTGCTTGATTTCTTTGCTAGAGAAGTAAGAATTTGTTTTAAATTGCATTTTATAAGGTTGTTTTTTTTTTTTTTTTTATCAAAAGTTTATCTTATTATAAAATTAATTGGTCACAATATTGACCACTTAAATAATAGTTTATTGTTATTAAAGTTTTATTTCTGCTCCTTTCCTTGTGATTGGAAATTTTTGGAAGTGAAAATAATTTCATATATGTCAACACTTGAATAATACTTATTTCTTTAAAGGAAAAAATGCTGAGTACTGCTACCTATACCAGTGACACTTTTGGCTATTCTTTCATCCTAACAACAAGTTTCTTAGTGCCGTTTGGTTTGTCTCTTCAAAACATATATCATTTCAACTTTGATGCAAAATCCAGTGTCATACCACATTATTGTTCGGCAGCCCTTGTTTTTATTTTCTGTATGTTATAAAAAAAAATTTGAAATTTTACTTTTGATTAAATTTAAAATTTTGAATAAGAAACACATTTAATTACTTTACCAAAATTAATTATTTATATTGTTTATTTGTTGTTTATATTGATTGACAGCTTCAATGTCAATCTATGTTAAGCATATAGTTGGATCATTAATTTTTTTTAATATTTTTTTTCCAGTTTTGGGATACTTCATTTATTTCACTTCTACTAATTTGAAACATAATTTCAGAAGAAATCCATTCAGCCCTAATTTAGCAAGTAAGTTTTCTAAAATATTTTTTTGAATTAAATTTGTGTAACTTAAAGAATAAAAATCAGTATAATAAATTTCAAAATAAAACTTTTTTTTCTTTCTAATAAATCTAATAAATGTTTTGCTAAAAAAAGTTTTAAATTTATGCTACTTTCAATGGAAACATTATCTAAATATTCATCAAAATTGGAAAATCCATGTTTATATGCTAAGTTGTTTTATTTTAAAATGACATGTTTTAGTCCGTATAATTATAAAAGGGCCTGTAAATTTTTTTTTTAGATGTAATTTCTATCCCAACCAGCAAGAAAAAGCGATTGATTGCTTCAGGTTTGTGGGGTAAAGTGCGTCATCCAAACTACTTGGGTCTTCTCATTATGGCCCTGGCTTGGACTGGAGCTTGTGGTAATAAATACACTTTAGTTATTACTTTAATATCTACTATTTGTTGAAATCAAATTTTGAATGAAGGTTGTAGGAAATTGTGTAAAATTTTTTAAAAGCTATTTATTGCGTTAAATTAATTTACTTAGTATGAAATTAACCAAATAATGAAATCTATAAGTAGTTAATAGAACATTTAATTGTAAAAACTTTAGCATTTATTGTTAAATTATGATATGTAACTATCATTTTGTTATAAAATAGCAGATATTAAAATTTTATCAGTGAAAAGGAATCTTTATAACATAAAAATTAAAAATTAAGTTTGATTCTTGAAGTTTAATTAAGCTGAAAATTCATTGTAATTACTATTATTTGGATTTATAAAAATTAGGAATTAAAAGTAATTTTACAGAAACGTTTTTTAATTGAATTAAATTTTTTATAATTTTTTTTATTCATCTATATATTTCTTAACCAGTTTAAACACCAGTTATAAAAAGCATTAAATAATTATACTAATTAAACCAACATTAAATTTGTAGTTGAAAGAATTCATGAGTATTCCGATCACAGATCACATGAAATGGTAAGCAGTCTGTTTAATGATTAAATAGATGAGTCAATTAGTTGTTTAAGGTGATAATCAGGTAGTCGCAAAGCTGTTTTGAAAGAAATAAAGTACAGTAGTTATTGTAGAATTTTCTTCATCCAGGTTTTTTCTTAATATTGTGCTGTCTAAAATTGTAATTATTAAAAATTAAAATTCCTCTTATGACAGCTATCTTTTTAAATCTGTCCTACTTGACTGCTTGTTAGTTTCCACTGGATCGGTGGTTGGAGTATACTAATGTGGTTCCTGCATATTTTTGTTCCCTTTAAACAAAGGTCTAAAAGCATAACTTTTTAGCATTGTACATGACATTTAAATTTTACTTTAACTTCAACAGGCATTACTCATGCTGTTCCATATGGACCATTTGTCTTGTTGGTCTGCGGTCTTGTTATACGAATCTTTCGTATCGAAGCCGAATGCAAGGAGAAGTATGGCCCGGCCTGGAACAACTACACCGAAAAGGTCCGCAGTCGTCTCATACCATACATCTTTTAATTCCTCGGTCATCTCTGCATTTTGTATGTATCTCACTTGCATATCTCATGATCGTTACATCATGTCAAAGTGATTTTACATCGAGGAAACTTCCTTGAAAAGGAATTGCATTTTTAAAGCTTTTAAGTTTTATTTTATGTTCATAGTACATTTTGACGTTTGCTCAGTGTATGTATGTTTAAAACATACTTACCATGTAATATAGATAATATATATATATATGTTTTTAAAACTGATATTCATATTCATTCATTGATTCACACATCTCATTAAAAAGCACACAATTTATTTTCAAGATTTCATTTCAAAATGTTTTTATTACTTCTCGTGTGAAGGAAAGTTTTTCTTTTATAATTTTATTCAATTGTATGATTGGATGTGATTTAATTTTAATACTGTTTCTTGTTGTGTATTGCTTTGTAATTTTTCGTAAAATGCTGAAAACTGTCGTTTTTCTACCATCGTTTGCAGTATTAAAAGCAGTATCATTAAATTTGTTGTTTATTAATTATTTTTCAATTACTTGCTTTCATCTTGCTTATAAGTTTTAAAAAATTTCAAAAATCTATTTTTTTTTTGTTGTTGATAAATTGGCTTGTATATATTTTTCAATCATAAAATTAATATAAATTATTTAATGCTTTAAAGAAAATGCAATCTATAACTAATGGATATCATTTGGATTAATGAAATGGCTTAATATTCATTGATCATAAAGAGATTATATAGATTGCATTGTATTTGCAATTATATATATACTGTCAAGCACAATTTATTTCAAATATGTTCGAAATCTATTTATAAAATCTGTTTTTATTATAACAATCTTATTTTATGCCTTTTGAAATCTGAAAGGCAAAATACATTTTTAATGTTATTATATGAGTATTCTCTTTGATTTACAATATGTCTTGTATTTTTAATGAAGCAATTAACATGTGCTCTTCCTATCGGTAAAGAGTCTACCTCATTTTAATCAATTTATTGAGAAAAAAAAATTATATATTCAAAAAAAAAAAAAAAAACATGATCTGATTAAAAAATCATATATAAAAGCTGCCATAATTTTTAAATAAAATATAATTTTTACTAAGAAAAATTGTTTACCTTTTGAATTAGACTCAATAGTCTAGCCATAGCATTTGGGCATTGATTTAAGTTGACTTTATGATATAAAATTAATATAATATGTACAGTAACCTCTCTTTAATCTGGCATTCAATAGTTTGGCACATTTTATACTCTCGCTTGGATTGAGTCTTTGTCTCCATATGGATCCAGGTGTTTTTGTTCTTGACATAATGTTTTCATTTGTTAGATATTTTTATCGTCTATATAACATTAGAATCTCTAAAACATTTTAATAAATAATGTTCAAATTTTTATCAAGTGCTTTATCTTGAATGTTCTCCTTAAAACTATATGGATAATCCAGTAAAATCCCTCCTGCATAGCCATGGTTCTGAATGTGCCAGATTAAGGTGCTATTGCTGTACTATGATTGTTTGTAGTTTTCCGTTTCCAATATTTTTATTATTGTACTCTTAATTTATTAAAAATGTTACTGTTGGTATTCATTTAGAAAGAAATATTAAATGTATTCCATAAGTAAATATCTATATACATATGCACAAAGAATTATGTGTTGTTCTGTTTTTTAATTTTTTCAAAATTTTTGAATCAACTGTGAATATCAGGCCAATTAAAATTTTTGATTTTAAGGAAAATGTCATATTTCCTAAAATAAAATTTATTAATCAATCGAACAATGTCTTAGTTCGTAAAAAAGAAATATATATATTTGTCTTTTACATTCATTGATTCCTATTAAGACTTAAATTGATTGCGCTATTATAATTTGTGTACAATAATTTTTGAAAATATTTTTCTCATACAGAATTTTTATAAAGTGAAACAATGCATTTTTGTTATATATTTATTTTGGTTTTAAGCTACTACTGATTAAGATTACTACTATTGTTTAGATTCTCATTTACGTATTTGAAAAATTTTACTAAACGTTTTTTAAAAATTCTAATTTTGTATTATATTTTCATATTTTATGGTAATTTTTCTTGCATTTGAAGGGAATTGTTTTTTTTAAAGCAGATATTCTTACTTTTTTTGCTGCATTTTCATGAAAGGCAGGTACTTATTGTTGCATTTAATAAGGCACTCGTCCAAAATTGTTTATTTCAAATAATATTATTTTATTCAATTTTTTTTATAAATTTTTATATAAAAGTATTCTAGTTTATAAAAAAAAAGTTTATTTTTAAAATGTAATATATATTGCTGGATTATCAACTATATATCGATTAATGTAATGTAATTTTTAAAATGCTAGAAAATAAAAAAAATCTAATTATATTTAAAAATAAAATATTGCACTATATCAAAAAATTGCCCGTATATTAATTTAATACTGAATTTATTATTTGTCATGTAAATTTTTTTAATTAAATAAAATTGTAATTATGTACTCAAATATTTCTTTTATTTATTATAAGTGTTTTTTTTTTTTTCATTTATCATTTTATTTTAGTTAGTGTGTATGATTAGGTATTTACTACTTATGTACATTATACCATTTAGCATATTGGATTGTTTTTATATTTAGTATTTAGACTGAAATGAAAGTAAATTTTGTTGCTCATTGAGAGCATTCTTCTGTTATTTTTTTTTTTTTTTTTTTTTTTTTTTGTCAAATATTCTTTGGAGTTTTATATTTTATATAACACTTGTAAGTTGATATAACATTTGAATTAATTGATATTTTTTTGTGCACTGTCAATGTTATGTACAATTTTTTTCCCAGTAAAATAATTTTAATGATTCTCTTTTTAAAATGGTTTATTTGTTTAATAAGTTGCCAAATGTAATCATATCATCTTAAGTAAAACTGATAATATGTCTAAGATGCATGTCTTTTATATTTTTATTGAAGTCATGCACAAAATGAAAATTTTACTTTATAATTTAAATTTTCTGCAATCTTTTATCTTAAATAGTATTGAGATTTTATATCTATTAAAATCCTACTCGCCGATCAATTAAACTTTATACTTGAAGAAAATTTAAGGTATATATATATATATATATATATATCTTGCATATTATGCCAAAGAATTCTATTAATTTGTGTTTTGCAATCAACATGTTATGAGAATATTAAATAATTGGAGGGTGGTTTTTTTCCAATCTTTAAATTATTTTAGTATTCTCTTATAATGATTAAATTGATTGAAATTAATTGCATGCAAGTTATTTAAAAATTAAACTGCCGTAATTTCCTGTCTGTAATCTATATTATGCATTAAAAACCTTAGAATTTCATGGCAAAGAAACAATTGTTGTAGATTGTGATAAGAAACTGTACTTGCACACTTGCAACATGCACTTGTACACCAGTGTGTGAGTGGGTAAAAAATGCCTGGAATGAAGTTATAGATAATAATAAATGTTTTAAAGAAGGCCAATTTAATAATTTATTATGATAAATATCAGAATATTTATGGTATCACAGTAAATTGGTTCTGCCAAACACAACATCGAAAAAATGTTTTTTATTTTTTATTTTCACCAAAGTTCTTGTAGTATCTTCAATAAATAATATTTTTTATCTAATTATGACATCAAAACTGCTCTTTAGAATTGTAAAATGTTTAAGTTTTAATCTGTAAAAACAATTTGATTGGTATATTGTATGTCAAAACCTCCAGTGAAGAGAATAAGAGAACTTTTTTTTTCGGACTGAAAATCACACCTGCTGATTATGCAGTGCTATGGAGGATTAAAGGCAGAAAATTATGGTAGTTGTTAATTTTATACGTAGCTTCTTTTGCTTGCTTTATTTTTTTTAAAAATCTCTTTTTGCTATTTGAGTCAGCTGAGAAAAATTGTACAGCATCACAATTATACTTTTTTTTTAAAAAATTAAAAATATTTTGTAAAATTTATTGTAATGTGTTAGTGCAATGGTTTTTTATAATAAAAACTAAGCTCTGAGTGTGACCATTTTTCATTGAGTTTTACATTAAACTTAAATAATTTTTCTTTAATGGTTATTTTAAAATAGCAGTTTTAAAATATTTGTATGAAATAGTGATTATTATTTTGAGAACAAGACTGAATATTAAATGGATGCTAATTTTGTTATGCTCAAATATTGGATTCATGAAATAGAAATCTTGATGTATAAAACTATATTGACATTCATTTTGAAAGCATACACAAAACATTAAGGGAAAGTTGAAGTTGTGCTGTAGGTATTCTGATGGAAATTGCATAGGTGAAGATACAATTATATAAACATTTTTTATTAGAAACAAAGACTAATAAAGACATTAGTTTAGAAGAAAATATTTTATAAAATATCAGTTTTTAGTCATTTATAATTTTCCATCTGCTAAAATAATCCAGTTATTTTGATGACAGGCTAATTTTCCTTCTTTTGCAACTGGGAGAACAAAAATTTATTATATTGAAGATTTTCTACAATTAAAACACTCTAGAATAGGAATTTAGAAAACATGAACATTGACTGTGAATTAAACTTTTCTTTCATTGTTTTTGTACTCGTAAAATAGATAATTGCATCATGATTTCTGTAATTATAATATTTTGATAAGTTAAGTCAAAATAATAGCAGAAAATTGGAAAGGAAAAGAAACATTGAAGGTAGCTGAAGCAGAGTTTGTCCAACAACAACAAAAAAAAATCGACAACCATGCAACGGCGAATTTAGCAAGTCAAAATATATTGAATGGGGTAAGCAAATTCTCCTTGGAATTATTAAAAATCTTGAATCTAAGAATGATGTTTTAGCTGCATATCACCCTGTGATTGAAATAAACATTGGTCTGGTTCCTGTAAATGCAATGTTTGTTGAAGACATTATTCCATTTGTTGTAAAACAAAATGAAATTCCATAGCCAATGACTATTACACTTCCCAATACAAACAAATACAAATTACAGCAAGAAATTTTTTAAATAAATTACAATTAGTAAAGGAAGAATGGGGCAATGGTTCTGTAGTTTAGATGCAGACAAGCCTCATCTGTCCAGGCAATGATTCTTAGCCAACTAACACCTTATATTCAACTGAACGATTCCCCTACTTACTAATCTACCTCTGATACAAACTTATTATTATATATTGGAAAGAGCTGGCAAGAATTACATTTTCTAAAATGGGTTTACTTTGTTATGTGATCATCTTCATATATCCATAATGAAAAGTTATATTCATTAAATTTTTGTGTTAGAAAAAACTTGGCAGGCCATCTTTTAAGACATCCATGTACTATCTCAAGACTTGTCATTTCCAATTTATTGGCCTTGTAGCTAACTTCTTTTATATTGGCAATATTCCTATTTTGAAAGTATATAAAGACCATATTTTATCAATACTTGTAACTTTAGTAGACATTTGAATCTGATTTAATTGATTTACTAGTAAGCTTCTTTTATAATTTTTTTCAATGCAGTTTAGAATATTTCTGCATTTTATCATCCTAAAAGAAAAATCTGGCTTGCAAAATATGTTCATAATGTATATATTATCTTGGGAGAAAAAAAATTCTAACTGGTGATCACTTGAAGCATATAATTATACAAGTTGATTTTTTATTTATGGTATATCACTTCAGTATTATTTTGTTACTTAACTTCTTTTCACTATTCTCAATGAAATTTTTCAAAACTTAATTATCAAATAATTTTGTAATTTATTTTTAATGCATAATTGCTACTAGATAATATTTTCAATAATTATGGAGAATACCGAGTGATTCTTTTTCATCATAAAAACTCTAAAGCAAGTTTTATTCTGTGGCATTCAGTCCAATCTGAAGTCCTTAGTGTAAGATCATTGGAATATTTATATTTTAAATTAAGGTGGCCATGTAATAATTTTTTCTTTTATATGCTTATAGACCCAAAAATAAAAATTTTGTAATTCTGTATAATAATAATGTTTTTTTTTCATTAGAATTTTGTTATTCACATTTTCATTAGAATTTTGTATATCACTTTATTCACATACTTTTCGGAAAGAAATAATGTAAAGGAGAAGTTGCTGGTATAATAAATGAATTGGTTTTTTCTTGAATATTCCACTAATAAATGTACAAATATTCCACTAATAATTGTGCATTTCATTTTTATATAATAAATAATGATAATTGCTACTTATCTAGACATCAATTTTCTAAAATGTTTCTAATTATGTGATTAAATTTATATTTCTCCATAATTTTCTAAACAAAAAGAAATGAAGTTTACTCTGTTACATGTTTAATTATTTGTTGCGTAGTATACTCATTCTATCGGTAAATAATTACTAGTTTTTTATTATTTAGTGGCATTAGAAATGATATATTGCATTAAAGGTTAATAGTGCACAACTATGGCTAATTCTTGGTTTCTAGTGCATATTGTATGATAAATGAGTTTTCTAAGCTGTGACAAATTTTGGTACAAGAACAGAAATCATTTTTAATCTTTTTTTACAATTTATAGTAATAGATTTAATAATGCCACATATTTCCCAAACTGTTGCAATATAATTGAATCTCCTATTATTAAGTCTTTCACAAAATGATTCAATCGGATGTTTCAATAAAAAAAATAAAAAAAAAAAACGAATTAAGTATAAATTGGGAAATTTAGATTGCTAATTGGATGATTATATCTGCCTTAAAATATACATCTTGATAGTTTGGTATTTTACAAAACAAAAACATTGTGTCTGTTGATAGGGCCTTTTTTGGATTAGGAAATTTGTTAAAATCACAGTTCATAAGCAGAAAAACTAAATTCTTGTTATACAAAACCCTTATTAGACCTATTTTGGTCTATGAGCGAATTGGCAAGATCTGATGAGGTATATTTTGAGCAGAAGATTTCAACAATAACTTTGACACTCTCAAGAAAACAACTTCAATTGACAAGGCAATGGACATTTCACCTTTTTTTTTTAAATAACTCTTATAATATTTTGTACCTTTATTGATGCTAATTTCTTTTTCACCCTCAGTATAAGTATGATTGTTGTTTTTTTTTCCCCAATTTTTTTTTTTTCTTTGTAGTTTTCTCATATATAATTATGCTTATAGTGGTAAAGGAATTAAATTTTCTAATTTACTCCCAATAACCTGAAATGTCAAATCAGACCTTAAATAATAATTAAAACTACGGTGCAAAGATAAATAATGTATATATATATTCTGCAATGTTTTTATAATTAATTTCAACATTATATACATAATCAATTGTATATAATCATTATTTTACTCAATTAGAGTAACTTAGAGAGTTTGTTTTAATATTCAATGCAAAATTAATTTTAAACAAAATAAAGCTTTCTACATGATAAATTTATATTATAAATAAACATATGAAATGTTATTCATTTCCTGATAAATTCAAAATCATGAAAAGAATATAAAATTATTTTATGTAATGAAAGTACAAAGTTTTTTTTTTCAAATAATAAATTTTAGCAATACATTAAATCTACTTATTTTGTAACAGCAGATTTAACAGTATTAAAAATAATTAAATTTATCATTTTAAATTTTCTTACAGTTCATTTGTATATTTTCCAATAACTAATAAGAAATGGGAATATAAGAATATAACAAATTCCTATTTGAAGTAATGGAGAAACCTTTTTAAAAAAAGAATCTTAAAGTTTAATATGCAAACATAGATGAGTGATTTGTAAATAACAAATTGAAGCAAATCCTAAGAAATTAAATATTCTTTGACAGAAAAGTTGGATATAACATATAAAATTACATTTTATCATCAATTTTTAAGTAATTCATTGGCTAAGGATATTTATTTTTTACCATAAATTTACAGAAAAAAAAATTGTGTTTCTGAAACTTGTACTTAAAATACAAATAACCCTACAGCAGTCTTAAACTAAGTAAAGCATATAGTTGGAAGATTTTCTACATCATTAGAGATCCATATTGTTCACTATGATTTGTTAAATATGCATTAATTATTTTTGTAATAAAAAATAATCAAACATTTCAACTTCAGTAATTTTCAACTTATTTAAATAGAACTGCTAATTGATTTAAATGAATAAATCATACTTTTTTTCTTTTAAGGATATTTTAGTAGATTGGGGCGATTATTCTGAATTTAAGACATAAATGTGTGTTCATTATTAGGAATAAAATATTTTTTATGTGAATGTTTTTAAAATCAGTGTAAATAGTCACTTGTAAATAAATAAATAATACAGAATATATTTTATCACAATTTCAAACTTAATATTTGAGCTCATTTTGAAGAGCATTAGTGGTATATCAATTATAGTAAAAAAGCTACAGGTAGAAAATACTTTAAATTATATATTAAATTAAAAATGGATTTTACACTTTTCAAATATGCTATTGTACTCAAAGAGGAACAAAAAATTTCTATTATCTTTACATTTATATCATCTACTGATATTTTATAAAACATTCTAGCTCATATAACCCTGTGTTGAATGGATGCAGTAAATAAAACACATTTACGTCTGTTTAAGTCAGCATCTTTGCTTTCTTCAGCTCTAGTATTGGACATTCTTAACCTATTAGATTCATTCCGATATCTCAACATTTTCTACAGATTGACATGCTGCTCTCCGTTTAGAGTCAATTTTGACCTGATTGAATAGTTATCTTTTCATGGGGAAATTACAAATTTAACAATAATGATCAATGTGAAGTTCAACGAACCTCATGTTGGAACAAACTAGGCACCTCTATGAATATCAAATTTTGAACATCTGGAGATGGAGGAGTGTAGAATTCCAGTCAGAAGAAAAAGTGTGAAATTCAAAGTACAAAGAAAATTTTTTTGCTTTTGTCATGTTTGCTATTTTCTATGGATTTTGCACTGCATATATGATAAGGAATAAATAATTGAAAATAAAAATTAGTATCTAAAGGTATCAATAACTTTTTTTAATTTTATAAGAAATGTGTTCTGCACAATTAATCTGTTATATTTTTATATTGTACCAATAAAATATTTTTATATATATATTACATTTCATTACCTGCAAAAAATTTAAAATTAAATTATACAATACATATGATCTTGAAATCAGTGTTAAAATATCAAATTTTTTACATCTCTTGTCTAAAAGTATTTATTTACTCTCAGTATTAATGCATCATAAAATCACTTTATTTTATTTCTTGTAAATAGCAAATTAAAAAAGTCAAGTTGAGCTCAATTTTTAATGTATTATAAAATTTACAACTTATATGTTATAAAAAAGAGGCATAAAACAACAAGTTTTTAGATATTTAAGCCGTTACAACAAAATTGAATGTATTAAAACTTTTAATAGATAATAATTTTAATATTTTTTTCTCGCTGTTACAAAATATTCTATCCAACAATTACTAAAAAGGCACCATTATTTGTCTAAAATATGAAGTAAGTTTGGAGCTAGTTAAATTGATAAGTCAGACAGATAAGATTTCTAAAAACAAAATTCATTCAAATATTATAAAATCTACACAAAATGACTGTGAAAATTGAAGGATAGTTTTAAAATTATTAATTTTTTTCTTATTAAAATTAATTTCTAAGCAAAAGCTCCTATTTTGTGTTTAAAACAGTCTCCTATTTATTTAATTTTTTCTTAATAACAGATAATACGAAAATTATTATAGTATGCAAGATGTATACATTCACATTTTTTCATCTAATGAATAAATACCACAATATCAATTACTATTATTTTGAAATATAATTAAATATCGAGGGTAATTTTTTCTCAACTAAGCATATTGGCTAAAATTAAAATGTTTGTCACATGGTTAATGCTTTTTAAAGAGATTTTATTATGTACTTAATAACAAGATTTATCTTTTTTTTATAGTATCTCAAAATTTAACATAAAAAATAATTTTTAATTGTAATTCAACTCTTATTAATGACCGAATTTTTAAAATTATTAGATTCAGTACATTAAAATGAGTTTCTTCTGATCTTAGGAGCAATTTTATATAAAAGAAATTTTCTTTCGATATAATTATTAAAAAATTATAACATTCTTTTAACATATTTAAATATAAAATTAACTGTACTCCAATCTAATATAACATTTATTTTCAAGAAACTCACAATACCATATACTTTACAAGTCTTTCTTTCAAGTAGCCTCTCCTTCAACTATTACTTTTCTATATTCAGCCAAAAAAATTAAATACTGTTACCTCATCTTAAATTTCTACTTTGATGAGCAGACAAAATTTTCACATTTCTATTATTATTTTGTTTTAATCATATTTTTATTGCAGTACAATTTTTAATATAACATTTGTTTATATCATAAAAATAATACATTTTAACACTTAACTTTACTTTTGCAGTTATCAGAAAGATAAATGCAAATATATATTCAGGATTCCTGATAAAAGATATCATTAAGCTTCTACTTTAACAGTAAACAACTGACATACTATGATTTAGAAACAGAAAAGAACAAAAAAATTATTTATTATTAATTTTATTTTCCTATTCCCTCTCTATGTAGACCTAAACATCCCAAAATCTCACTGTAATGCATTCAATACCAATTCAAAATATAAATTTATTAAAATGTTGAAGATGTTACAGCTGATCAGAATTTATAATGCATGTATTTGTGTGTAATAAGACATTATTTACAACTATTAGTAATACAGAAGTCTGATGTATAAGAAATATATAAACTAGCTAAATAACCCAGCTGTGCATGTGATTCAAAAATGTATTTAATTAAATAAAAAATTCAAAATATTGAAAAATTGCTTTAATAAACTATTTTTAGTTTGTTATATTTTAATAGAATTAGTATTTGAAGGCTTGCAAGCTCATGCTGTGCTACTAAGAAAACGCAACTCGAGAAATAATTGAACAAAATATTTGTTTTTCTATGAATACAAATTCAATTTCAATACATTTTTTTTTTCAATTGATTTAGACTTTGCATTAGAATTATCCTGTCTCATTTTGGATGAAAATTGAGGCTGGACACACACAAACCTTCAGTAAATATATATAGATTTATAAAAGCATTTCAATATTATATGAAATATATTTAATGTTCGGACAGTTAAAAAATAATTACACCTATCCCCTGATTTATATAGAAGATAGGTTCCTTAGAAAACCCTGTAAATCGAAAACAAACTAAAATGTGCATTAGTCCTGCTGTCTACTAAGTTTTATTTTTTATTGAAAGAAATGAGTAACTATTTTTTCATGAATCTTCAAAGCTTTACTTGTAATTGTATTAGCATCAACTGGAATCCACTTTTGAGAGGTATCTTCTAACCATATCATTAATACTTTTCCATCTCTTACCTATGAAGCTGTGTTCATACTCATAAAAGATCCAGCTGCTATACTTTTTCTAATAGTCTTCATTTTTTTCTAATTGTCCTTATTGTAGTTTCATTCATGGAATAAAATTTGGCAACATTCTATTACTTCCTCCATTATGTAGACAATCTAAAATTTTAATTTTGCTTTTTAAAGATGTAACTTTTCTTTTCATTTTTAAAAATTTCTTTTGGCATTCAGCCCTTAAAATTTTATTAAAATTATAAAAGAGCTATAACTGTTTTTCACAAACCAGTAAATATGAAGTTTAAAAAATTTCTGAATAGAAAAACACAATGGCGTTTTATATTTTTGTGTTGCTAAAAATTTACTGCATTAAATTATATGAACAGAAAGTTTGATTGTTCATCCAAATTAAAAAATACTCATTTTTAAATTGGAATTCAGAATAGAACGGAACTAAAAAATGACTAGATTTTTTTAAAATCTCATATTTTAAAAACCGTGTATATTGACAGATAGGTATATATAACGAAGCATGTGCTGCTATTTACAGCTTTGAAACAAAATGTTATCTCCAAAACTTAATTCAATACCCGATTGAAATAGTCTTCAAAAATTTGTTGTGATGCACATCAATCAATAAATGACTTTCAGATTTTAAAATGTTGATTTTAGAGTTTTTAGAAAAAGCACATCTATAACTGCTACTATTCCGTTTTTATCAGCCAATTTATGAATTACACACATTTTCTCCTTTGCTGTTTCATATTTCTTACATGCGTCATTTTATACTTTAAGTTAAGGCCTTTAATCCAAAGCCATTATGTTGTTTATTTTGGGATAGAGGAAAAAACATTATTTTTTAATATGTAAAAAGACAATGCAATTTTTTTATTTATTAAACAAAGTTTGGTACTTGCGTATTAACGGTACCTTGGCGACAGACTTGGCGGTTTTTAAGTTCGCCAATCTAACAGCTACTAAGGTTACCAAAGCAATAGAATAGATTGGTGCCACTTAAAAACTTCCAAATCTGTAGCTGTGGTTGGCGCGTGTGCTCTTTATTGGCGCAACTATCGCCAAGGTACCGTTAATACGTAAGTACCCAAAGTTTGATTAATTGGGTTGTATGTTTAATTTATTTTACATCATCCTGTCTGTGAACATTACAAGAAATATCTACCATTGAAAATTCTCCAAGTCACCAGATTGGCATAAAACAATTTATCGCAAATTGGGTAATATATTTTTTTTTAATGGATATTAATCCAATTTTGAAATTTTTTTAGTTGTTCTAGGCTTTGTATAGGAAATATTCCTTATTTTGGTGCAAATCGAGGCAATTTATAAGACACACAAACTTTGAGAAATATGCATAGTGATATATTTCAAGATTTGATCAATGAGTTTTAGACAAGCAAATCTGCTATTTGGATGATAACTAAAGAATTTGTCAGCTATGATAAATATGACCCAGTTTATGAAGAAATGACAAGGTTAATTTTCTTAAAAAATCAACTAATGATGAGAACAAGTGATTGGATTTACAATAAGTGAGATAAAAGCTAATAAATAATGAAACTAAACCCTAAATAAATAACTTTTCTTAAGAGTAAAATACCAAAATTATTAAGGATAGTAATAAAAAGTTGTATTGGTGCATTGTATATAAGCAAAAGAAAGGATATTACCTAAAATTTAATTAAAAAAGCGTATAATCATATACAAATTAAGTTTTTTTCTTTCTTACATATATCCTCTTAAACTAAACTATCTGTGTATGAATCAACTAATAGCTAGTGAAAAATATTATCAGAATTTCTTACCTAAAATTTTGGAGTGTTTTATAAGTTGCTGCATACAATCATCTACATTTTCCCCTAAAAAGTCTTATAAAAATCAATTCTATAAAAGAATCACTTAAAAATACTTATTATTAACAAAAAGCTTTGTGTGAGAGATGGCAGGGAGGAAGACTTGATAAAATGCGACAATCATCCAACAATGGTGTATGTTAGTAGACGACTTGGAATGTACTTAAAAGATAATAAATAAAAAACACTTCACAGGAAGCTAAATTAATAACTAACTGCAACTCTCTAGCAAATATGAAGACTACAAATTATCAAGAAACCAACACCCTTCTAAAATGTATAATTTTTTCCAGTTTTTACTTACGTTATAAATTTAAAGATGTTTTGCATACATGTGCCATCAAAAATACTCTTTCAAATTCAAATAAAAGCCGTTTAATTTTATGTAATAGGCATAAAAATAGAATGGTCTGGTTTTAATCGTTCACAGATTACGAACCACATATATGAAGCAAATAATAACTATAATTTAAACCATTATTGATGCTTTTAACAAAGGTTGAGTGCAACCATTGTTTTTCTTTCAACTATTTGAAGAAATAAAAAAAAATTTGTATTTATAAACTACACTATAAGTACTGTAAGAGCGTCACGGAGCAAAAGTCAGGCTTCTACCTACGGGTGCTCCATCACAACAGAAGCTGCTTCCTTCCCCTTCAATCATGAGCACGTATGGGCTCGTGGGCTTGGCCAGCCAAGTGGGATAACAAACAACAACAAACACACTATAAAATCTACAAATAGATTAATTTTCATTTTAGGATTTCATAGTGTACTAATTTAATTTTCTTCCCCCCAAAAAAATGATTTATTTTCACCATTACAAATTAAAAAAAAATATTTTGCAAGTTTAAATTATTAATGTATTAATATATATATTTCCAGCCAAAGAAATCCAACCAACTTTATAAGATAAAAGTAGATAATATTTCTTACTTCAAAATAATTCTGAAAGTTCTTTTATAAATAAAATTCAGACTGATGCTATACAACAGACACTTTATTCGAGATAGGTTATGTTAGGCCTGAAATGCAATATACAAGTATAAAATTTCTGCAATTCATGTTCACTAACACTAAACTATAAATTTTTTAAGGCATCCATCTGATACTTTAAAAATATTTGAAGCATAGTATCAATTCAAGCAAATACAGAAAAATTTTCATACATAAATCAATTTTCACAAATACATAGGAAATATATGACATATTCACTATAACAGAAAAAAAACAACAAAAAAACCTTGTTTCAAATCAGAAAATTAAGGTTGTAGTTAATGCATAATAAAATCAACTATAGTATCAGGATATATCAATTGAGTAAGTAATAACAATATAGAATACTCCAATTTCACAAAGAAGGAAAATATTAAGACTTTGTCAATTTTTAAGTAAACACAATGAAAATATTTTAAAAACATAGAAAGAATTAACTTTAAAAAAAGAACTAACTTAATAAATACTTTTAAGAGTTACACAAGATATACCAGTTACTAAAGCTTGATTGATTAGCACAGACAAAAACTCACATTTAAATAGATTTTACATAAAAGAAAAATTCTTATAATTATTTACACAGAGCATTCATTTGGCTGCACATATCTCAAAAATCAATCAGTACAAATACTTACGAAAGGCTAGACAAGTAAAATAGTATATTATTTTATATACTCTAGTAAACATATAGAATGAAATCAATTTTAAGTAATAGTATCAGAAAAGCAATGTAATATAAAAAAAAGTTTTAATTAAAATACGAGGCACTTTTAAACAAGAAAATCAATCACCAGATACAAGAGTACATAAGCAAGGACACTGACGATATATTGCAGTTTTTTTTCAAGTTATAAGTGTATTTCAACATTACACTTCAGTGTTTGACTACATCAGGAAACAATATTTAAAAGGCAATAAAAGAAAAGAAAATGCTACATACTATATCATTTTTTTCCCCTTGTATTATAACTCTACAATCTACTAAAAAAAAAAAAACATACATTCAAATTGATTCACAAAGAAACTAGAATATCAAATATATATAGAAAGAAAATAAAGACAAATACATAGAGAGGTCCTTTTTTTTTTATTGCTCTTTTGCAAGAACTTGGTCAATCACACAATAAAAACCAAAGTTATTTTCAATTCTTAATTTTTCACGTTTTACAGGAGACAAACAAAATAAGGACAAAAAAAAATTGTGTGAAATTTCGAATTAAAAAGTTTTTAATGATAATAGTCATTCAAAAGTTTATTACATAACAATCCACGCCAGGCTTTCGATTTAAATTTTGGCTTTTATAACTTAAGTATTTGACCTAACACCAAATTATATGTAGTTAGTTGGCATTATGCCAAATACCATAGTTTTTCGATCTTTTATTGTATGCTTATAGAGGCATTAATTCCTATTACAAATTAGGAGAGGTAACTGGGAACTGAATTTTCATATCGCTTCTGTATCTGGTCGTAAGTGAACTTGACGAAGGTGTCGTACTGCTCGGCCAACTTCACATTGAGGATGCGGTCGTATTCGAGTTGGATTTGATTTTCCCTATCTTTTATCATGCGTTCGCAGATCAGACCAACCTGTCGGAACGTGAAAAGAGGCTGATCCCGGCAGGTTGGGGCCATGAGACCCGATCCCTCAGCTCTGGAAGAGGTAGCTGCGGAAGTGCCACTGGAACTATCAGAACTTTCGCTGGCGTCGAATTTCAGCTGCTTTCTTCTCTGAAGCTTTTTAATTTCTTCTCTGATATTCTCAGCGATTTGTTCAGATGTCAATTTATTGGGCACTTCACCAAAAGGAGACGAGTTCTCCATTGAACTCTTGAAGATCTTGGGCGATGGTGACATCACTGGAGTGCATCTTCGCCGTTTGGGACTTCTTCCGCTTGGACTCTGAAGAGGATCCCATTCGTAACTTCTTTTCAAAGTAGCACAAGCCATTTTCGAAATTCACAATAAATAATGACAAACACACTACTATACTTAACAAACTGCTTGTGTAACACAGACGAGTTGAGCGCAGTAACCCTTTAAGTATCAAATTCGACTAAATAATCCGTTAAACTACGTCTACACATACAACTACGCAATTCTAAATGATGTTTATTGATGGAGATAGGATTGATGATTTCAATAATTCAATTCGGCCTCGCCCTGAGAATTTTACTTTTCCGCTATCAAAATGAACATTAGCCATGCTAGGCCATTTGATAGTATGCAACAGCTACACTTCACTTAATGAGTGTGAGAGTAAATTTCGAAACGTTGCTTTTCTTTATGTAAAGAATCGATTACTAGTATGAAATGTATAAAAATACGTCAGATCCAAACAATTCTGCAGATTTTAAATTCTAAACAAATAACTAACTACGATTCTCATAATAAAACAAAGCACGTTCAGATTTTTTTTAAATTACATCCGTTGCCATATCCATTTTTCAGAATTAGACATGTTGTCGATAAAAACACACAATAAAACCCTCTAAAATCCCATTGGTTCATTATTGATAGAAGTAAAAATTCAAATTTTTCTTAACATTAGTGCTTTTTATAAATAAAAAGTAATAAAATTATATCAATAAAAATATTAAATGAATTTTTTAACATATAAATTACTCGAAAATATTTTTTTAAAATTACGAAATATTTCTTTCTCGAAGTAGAAGGAAAGAAAAGGATTTAGATTTACCTGATTAATTATACTTAGTAAAATTAATGAATTTAAATTTGACATTTAAATTTACCTTTCATCAAGGAAACATAATAATATAAATTAGGATATTTTATATGTGATTAAATAAAATTTGACATAGGGCTCTAGAGCAGTGATTTGCAAACTTCGTGTATGCCTTGTCATTCATTAGAAGAGAATATTACATATTTCAAAATAAAAATTTTTAATTTGAATTTTTTGCACAGAAATTATATATATATTTTCAACATTCTTTTAGAAGTAGAATAAAATCATTAACCTGAAAATTAAATTTTTATTCTATTTTTTTTAATTTTTTTTTTTTATCTTAGAGTACAAAAAAATAATTAAGTATTTATTGAGAATAAATAGTTTTTAAACAATTACTGAAATTATCACTAGTTTTGAATTAAATTCTGGAATTACATTAAGAATTTTAGCAAAATGTTGAAAAGTTAGAAATAAAAAAAATAAAGAAAATTCACTGTACATATTACAATCAAAGATTATCATCAAAATTTCGACTATTATTTATACGTAAATAATAACCTTAAAAAATTCAACAGAACCGAATTTCTAATAACTATTACAGGAAAACAAGCTTCATAGAGAGTTGAATTGAAATAAACATTAAAACGTAATTTAAAATTGTGTCTAAAAAGATGCTTCTTCTAGCAAACTATTTCAACATGGCAAAGGTGTAAACTGAGGTAAAATGCACTTTATATACTAATGATATATGTACCAATTTGACAATTAATGCTCATTTTGATAAAACAAGACAAAAAGGAAGTATTTTTACTAAATAAAATATTCTATGAATATTTGGAAATAAAATTTAAGGCAAGTGATTTTTAAAAAGAAAAAAAAGCTGTATATCATCCATCATAAATTTAATATAGAATAGACATTATCATAAAGAAAAAAAAATGCTTAAATTTATCTTTTATTTTCTAACAATGATAATATTATTACAAAGAGTTGATATTTTGTAAATTATGATCTGCTATCATTACATTAATAATCAAATAATTTGTCTCTTATTTATCGTATTTTATTGAAAAAAATATGGTTGGTTTGAATATAAAACTCTCAGAATTACAAAATCCCTAATTCTCAGTTGATATTTTTTTCTTCCTTTTAGTGTTAAAAAAATTGTAAATTAGTGATGGGAAAATTAAATTAATATTTCCATATATGTTACTTAAGCAGCAAAAATTCAGTTTTATATAAAAAACCACCCGCATGTTTTTACAAAAGCATTTCGTCTTTCTGAATCAAAACCTATATCCAATATTTTTGCATAGATTGAAATCCAGTATATATAAGTGAAAATGTGTTTATTTCCTTATAAAAAATCAGAGCTTTCAACTCGGAGCTAACAAATTTGACCTTAATATCATTTACAAAGGCTATAGCCCAAGCGAGTTTGTAAGCTGTTCAAAGGTAGTTTATTTCAGTTTAATTTGTCGCTCTACGGTCACTTTGTGCACATTTTGGGGTAATAAATCAGGGACCAACAGTCTACCGTGGATTCCATATTACTAACAAACATCCATGCCACTGCCAGGATTCGAACCTGAAATCTGTGGTAACAAAGGCCGGAGCACTAACCGGTTGGCCATCAAGACGCGTTTAAAGTTAGAGATTTTCAATCTCCCTAATACCGACCGCTTAATTCCACGAATATAATGAAAAGGTTCAGATGCATTTATTTGAGCGATTTTTATAGATCCTAAAGCTCTGAATCCAATGGTATTTTCAATTTTATTTTTTACTGTTTAAAAATAAAGGTTTAAAATTTGGGATTAAAATATAATTTACAGTAATAATACTAAGTCTTCAATACACACTCTTCGAGAGTAAAAAAACTGAGTTGGGGAGTGTACACACTCTTTGGCTCTTTGTCTGCCCACAAGATATTGTCTGAAATTAATAACTTAAATTAAGTTTTTTTTTTACTTGATCCTGAAGTTTCTAATTTGAAAATTTTAATTATTATTATTATTTATTTATTTTTTTTTTTTTTTTTGTCATTTTTATTCTAATTGTACTACTTCTTTTCAGATGAGACCGGAAAGAATGTTTTTATGTATAATCCAGCTGATAATATTTAAAAGTTAAATTTAAATTTTATTACTCTCCTCTTACACGGAAATATACATGTATATATTTCGTATAAGAAAAGAATTAAACAAACCAACTTGACAATCCTCTGAATGTTATATTTTTTCGTACATATTTCATACCGCTCTTTTTCTTTTAAATTGGGGGAGGGGGGAAACAACAAAAAAACCATGGTTTATTTGATTTCAATAAAAAAACATACTTCCTTTAATTTTAAAACATACATTTTTTGTATATCTTTGCAATAAGATTTCAGAGGATTCGCTATTTTAATATTTTTTTAAACTTTTTTTAACTTTTAATATTTTTATCAAAAGTTGTGATAAATTTAATGAAGTCTAAATAACAATATTAAGTTGAAGAAAGTAAAAAATTATTACACCTCTTATTACAATTTTTCTAAGGTACCAATTATTTCATCAACCTTTTTTGTGTCCTTAATCATTTCATGCAGCCTTTTAACTTCTTTGGGCTGAATTTGTAGACAAAGGATTGTTTCAGGTGGCTCGTGAAATATTAAATAACCAGTAAATTACATAGAATCGGAGATATTCGTCATAAAAATATTTTAGCAAAATAATATTTAATTTTTTTTTTGTGCTAAGTTTATTACACTGAAGTGACAAAGGTCATGGGATAGCAATATGCAAATTTTCAGATGGCAGTAGCATCGCGTAGAACAGATATAAATGCGCAGTGCTTTCGCAGAGCTTTCATTTCTGTTCAAGTTATTCATGTGAAGAGGTTTTGACGTGATGATGACCGCACGACGGGAATTTAACAGACTTTGAACGCGGAATGTTAGTTGGAGCTAGACGCATGGGTCATGCCATTTCGGAAATCGTTAGGGAATTCAACATTCCCAGATCCACTGTGTCAAGAGTGTGCCGAGAGTATGAAATTTCAGGCATAACATCCCACCATGGACAGCGCAGTGGTCGACCGCCTGCACTTAACGACCGAGATTGGCGACGTCTGCAAAGAGTCGTAAATTCTAACAGACAATCAACACTGCGTCAAATAACCGCAGAAATCAATGTGGGACGTACAAGGGACTTGTCTGTTAGAACTGTGCGGAGAAATTTGGCTTTCTTGGCTATTCCAGCAGAAGACCGATTCGAGTGCCTTTACTGACAGAACGACATCGCTTGCAGCGACTCTCGTGGGCACGTGAGCATATCGGTTGGTCCCTAGATGAATGGAAAACCGTGGCCTGGTCCGATGAGTCACGATTTCAGTTGGTAAGAGCTGATGGTAGGGTTCGAGTGTGGCGCAGACCCCACGAAGCCATGGACCCAAACTGTCAGCAAGGCACTGTTCAAGCTGGTGGTGGCTCCGTAATGGTGTGGGCTGTTTTTTCATGGCATGGACTTGGTCCTCTGGTGCGACTGGTCCGAACATTGACTGGAAATGCTTATGTTCAGCTACTTGGAGATCACTTTCAGCCATTCATGGACTTCATGTACCCAAACAACGATGGGATTTTTATGGATGACAATGCGCCATGTCACCGGGCCACAACTGTTCACGATTGGTTTGAAGAACATTCTGGACAATTCCAACGAATGATCTGGTCACCTAGATCGCCCGACATGAATCCCATCGAGCATTTATGGGACATCATCGAGAGGTCTGTTCGTGCCCAAAATCCTGCACCATCAACGCTTTCACAATTATGGACGTCTATCGAGACAGCATGGCTCAATATTCCTGCAGAAGACTTGCAACGACTTGTTGAGTCCATGCCACGTCGAGTTGCTGCACTTCGCCGGGCGAAAGGAGGGCCGACACGATATTAAGAGGTATCCCAAGACTTTTGTCACTTCAATGTATGTCATTATACAATTCAAGAAGTCTTAATAACTGAAGTAAAAACTTATCTTAGAAGAAGTTTCCAGATTTTAAAATATAAAATCTTAGCTATGTATATATACTATATATACATAATTCTCACTGCATATATATATATATATGCAGTGAGAATTCATTAGTGTTTGAGTTACGCTTGGCTTTGTGAGATGCTAAAACTGATTCCGGCAATTTTTGTAAAAACTGAATTAAATGAGCAAAGAACTTAAATTAAATTTTCTTTGCGAAAACGTATAGAATTTTGCAGAAGGCATTCGATGAGCATTCCTGTATCGGAAAGAAATGTTTAGAAGTGGTATAGACAGTTAAAAAAGGCAGGGAACGCGTTGAAGACGAAGAGCCTTTTGGTCGACCATCAACCTTAAGCGACGAAGCTCTCTTCCAAACAATTAAAGATTTGGTGCTTGCAAATCGTCGATTTACAATTGGAGATCTTGCTGATGATTTTGAAATTTCAAAAGGATCAGTCAATTCCATTTTGGGCCTCAAACGCGTCAAATCTTGATTGGTATCGAAAACACTGAAAGTGCCAGCTCACAATGCCTTGATTCTTCATGACAATCTCACCAAAAATGAACCCATATCATTCACCTGATTTAGCATCGAGCTACTTCTGGCTATTCCCTAAACTTAAAAGGCCACTCCGGGGACACCGTTTTGAGTCGATTGAAGAGAATCAACGTGAATGAACGTACGCTTTGAAGGCAAAAAATGTCAAAATGTCAAAATGTCAATTGCAAAAAGAAAAAATGTAACATGAAAATTATGATCAGTAAAGAGAGCAGAACAATGGACCAAAAAGCAGAAAAATATAATTCAAACAAGAAGGGAGTGTATATAAAAGAATAAAATCAACTGCAATGTCTAGAAGAATTCAAAAGAGAGTTAAGGCCAGTAGGGAGGGAAAAAAATTGGTGTGAAATGAAATAAATTATAACGATAAAAAGGCTCATTTAGGAGCCAAGGTCAAAGGGAAGAAAAAATACATTGGAGAAGATTGAACTATTATTGACAGTTTGTTTAGGTAATAAATCTTACAGAGCGGAAAAGAGTAGGCGTTGAAGTAAAGTAACTGAAAAGAGGAGAGAAAATAAACCATTGGAATAAATTTGGAAATAAATGCTAATTAATATCGGAAGTTATTGAACATAAGTAGAAAAAATAAGTGAACAGGAAATTACGGTGGTTTGAGGCTTCGATTCCATTTAGAAATGGAGAAAGGATACTTGTATTTTCCATTGAATTACGTAAAAATAGTTTGTGTTTTGATGAGAGGGTTTTCATGGGCAACTCCTGTCTGATCTATTCTGGGTGCATGAAGATGAGTAGGAAAAAATATGATTAACAAAGAGCAGGAAATGAGTAGTCCCAAAGAGTAAATAATATTAAAAATTTAAGAATATAGAAATAAAAATTTAATAAACAAATTTAAAAGTTAAATAAAAAATAAACATAATAAAACTTATAGAATAATTTAAAACAGTGATAAGGAAAAAGCAAAAATAAAAAGAGAATCTTCAAGAGGACGGGTAAACGCTGCTAGAAATGATAAAGAAATGGAGCAGGCTGGGGTCGAACCTCCAACCTCCCGGCTGCTAGAACGACGCGCATGACAACTGGATTAGTTCGTCTAGAAAGTTCGTAAACTGTAAAGAACAGTCCTCTGACATTTCGCATTTTCCCGCAGAGTAAAGTCGTATCTTGGAAGATTACGAATTTCATCATTCGGAATATGTTCCCGATTTGAAATAGAAATTTTCAGCAAGCTTAAGCATACCAATTTGAATTGAACGGAGGGCAAGACTGACGAATGACATAATTTCTAAAATACCAAGGAGAATCAGTAATCAATCTTAAAATGTTATTTACAAGTCTTTTGATGTAGTTAATGTGGTATTTTGCTGCGGAATCCCAAACTGGGTTAGCATACGTGGTAACGGGATGGAAATAGCACAGGTAGATGTGATTAGAATAAGTTAGTTTGCTAACAATGTACACACAAGTATTTAGTATTGTCAGTCTTTTTAATGAGTTGATTAAAGAGGAAAATATCAGGGGGAGGAATTCTGCGTCTCGTGATTCTTATTCTATTATCAACTGTATTACAAAGCTATTTAGACATTTCTTCAATACTATTGCTACCCACAAAAACCCACTCATCAAGGCACAAATTATTTTTACGCAATTCAATGGAAAATACAAGTATCCTTACACTACTTGTTAATGGAATCGAAGCCTCAAACTACCATAATTTCCTATTCACTTATTTATTCTTCTTTACTTCAATACCTTCTAATCTTTCTTCTTATATTAATTCGCATCCATTTCCAATTTTTATTGCAGTGACTCCCCCATTGGTTTTCATATATTTTACTTCAGCGTTTACTCTCCGATTTGTCTTTCAACGTAGTACTTTGGCTACGAGGCTGCCGCCTAGCTTCTATCTTTGATAAAAACATCAGATGTGGAGATAAATACAGTGCATGAAACAGCAATAAAGTAGACAAAAGGAAACTGTTATTTGTGGTGCCGGATCCTTTCTTGTGTTGTGGTGAGGATGATGATTTAGCATGGTGGCAGCCTCTAGCTTCTATCTTAGAGAGACGACGAAGAAATGCTTTGTAGCGAAAGAACAATGAAGACCATTAGAAATCTAACGTCTACTCTTTTCCGCTAAGATTCATTACCTAAACTAACTGACAGTAAACAAATTTTTCTTCTCCAACGTACTTTTTCTCCCCTTTGACCTTGGCTATTTAACAATCCTTTTGATCATTATAACTTATATCGATCCACTCCAATTTGTTTTTTTCGTCGGTACCGGCCTTAACTCTCTTTCTAGTTCTGCGGTCATTGCAGTTGATTTTGTTCTTTTATTTACACTCTATTGTTGTTTTAATTATATGTTTCCTGTTTATTGCTCCATCGTTCTGCGCTCTTTACTGATCACAAATTTCAAGTTACATTTTCATCACCGATGTTTTTTATTTTTCTTTCTTTCTTATTTTTTTCCAATGCATATGATAACTATTATCTATTCATCTTGTCTTTTCCTTCCATCACATAGCATTGAGTAGATGAACGCTTCGCGTTCAGGCTCTTGGCCCTCTTTATTCAGCTTAGAAAGCTAAGAAAAACCATTTTAGTTATGAACGGGGGTATGTTAGTGAATACGAAACATTTTAAAGTAAATGATTGGTATCATACGTATTTATATAATGATTTATACAATTTAAATGGACAATATACCAATTCCTTCTGCACCTTAAACTAAAATAAATTTTTTTCCAGTGCTACTGAAAAGAACCTTTTTTGGTTGAAATGCTTTTAATATTTGTAATAAAATTGTTTATATATTGAATTTTATTTTGGAACGACAAAAAAATAAGATGTATTTATTTTTATAAAAGAGAAGAAGACATTATTCATTGTGTTTAGAATAAATATAGGTATTTTTCATTAACTGTAATCGTGTCCTATGAAAACTGAAAGACGATTTTCTGTTTCTAATAACGAAGCTGCTGGCAAATTCATAAGAAAACTATAATAACTTCCAAAGTCATTTGGAAAACTAGCAAAATGTTGCCTATCCGATCGCTTCTGAGTGCAACAAGGAAATTAACAACTTCGTCTGTTGCTCGAAGTGGCCATGGCCATCATGGTGGTGTCATCGGCAGCAATCTTCCTTTCGACATTTCAAATAGATACAAGCTCACTGCATACTTCATCTTATTTTTTGGAAGCGGCTTCGCCCTCCCATTTATTCTGGTTCGTCACCATCTAACCAAGTAAAAGAAGTAGACTATATGGAATTATGTTTAAGAATATTATATAATATTTGTCTGCATATATGAGTTTTTTAGTTACTCAAAAGCTTGTTATCGTCTGTAAAATGCCAATCAGTTTCAAAAATTTTGTTCATCAACAAATCTGCGAGATGTAACTATGAATTATTAAATATTGATTAAGACATATTTGTTTTCTAGTTTCTTATATTTTGATTTAAATTTGTTTAGTTAGTTTAAAATTGGAACTTATATTTATACATTCTTTATAAAAATCGAAAAGACATCCTTGTTATTTGAAATATGGTCTGTTCTCTTTATAATAAATCTTTTGCACAAGCAAATGATGAATTGATGAAAAATATTTTTTTCTCATATAGTTTGAATTACTAACCAAAAAAGTACAATTTTACCTTATATTAAAAAAGAAGGATGTATTGTGTTGTAATTGTTCATTTCTTATATAATTGATTATAACATGTTATAACTTCATTATTTATGCGCTATTCCAATTTGGCCAAATTTTATTATAGTATTGAAGCCTTTTTGGAATACCAAATAAAATGTTATCTGTTCCTCTAAATGTTGCTAAAATGTATGATATCTATTGCCATTCTGAGAGTTACTGATTAGGTAACAGTTGCACTCAGGGTTTTAAAGAATTAATCAAAAATAAATAGAAACAGGAAGGACTGTAGTTAACAATGATTTTTTTTTTCCTAATGCAGCTGGCAGATACTTATTGCCCAATGGGTGCGTGTAACTTGAAAATAAGCTATGGATTCAGAGTAACAATAGCTCTCGATATTGAACTACTATAAACATCCGTGGCATTGCTGGGACTCAAACCCGAAACGTGCTGTACCAAGCGCTAGACACTCGGTCATACTGTAGTTACCAATGAAGTTTTTAGAATTATATGCACAATTTTCTGAAACTAGAAAAATAGGTTATTCGAGTGAAACAAACTACACCCTTTCTTTCCAGCAAAATTATAGTTTGTCAAGAAATTCCAAATTACACTTGATATTGACATTGTATCATTTTGTATTTAGCACAATCTTATTTTAGGGGACCCTGGTATTTGGCTATATTTCTTATAAAGATAGATTTCTGACTGAGTAATGTCAAATTTCTTGAATGCAATTGTCTCTGTAGGAACCAAATAAACAGTCATAAACCAAAGTTCATTTGATAAATTATAGGATGTATCAAATTTCTTAAACAAAAAAAAAAAACTTTTATAATTATTGTCAATATAATTATTAAATTGTACTGATAATGTTCTATAGATTTGGTATAACTTTTAATTTTTTGTAAAACAATTTGTTCTAGGTTTCTCTGTTTTTTTCTGATAATTTTTTAACAATTATTCCATCTATCTGTATTAAATTTAATGTAAATCTCTTCCAAAGATTGTGAAACAGGCAATGAAAGCTTCATAAAAATTGACTAATTAAATTTCACTAACTACTAAAATTCACAGTTAATTTTTGGTTGTAAATAGAAAATCTGATATGATCTACAGTGGCATATAATCTATATGTATCTGCATAATTTATCCTTATTTATGCATATATATTCTATAAATAGGTCTTAACTACCATAATATTTTTCAATGGATTGAAACATAATATTTATTTGAAATGGCAGAAATCATATAGAAGATATATATATATGACAACTCCATCATAAAATCCAAGTAGGAATATTTATTATACATATTACATGGAAATACAAGTAAGGGCAAAATAAACTGTTGATGTGTACCAGAATCATTATAAAAAACTTGGAGGAATCCTGAGTCAGAAGATTTTGAATTTTTTTTATGTCATAAATTAGGGGGAAGAAAATCAAAACTTTTAATCTTTCAATTTATTCGAGATGAAAATCATTACTATCACAGTTAATCTGAATAAACATTCCATCTTTTACCATAGAGAAAAAAAAGCACTTTTTGTATTTAGTGATTCACTTTTAAGTTAAAAATAATAATTAATTTTACTGGTATTTCTAAAAAGAAACGTTCACAACTAAAGTGACTATTTATTTATTTTTTTTTCAAAATGGGACATCTATTAATATTAGGTAATAAACGTTTTTGAAATTGCATATTTCTTTATAATTTTTATTTATTAAAGAAAAGAACGAGAATGAACATGTGATAATAAAATAATTTATGTTTTATATTTTTTTAAAACATTTGGTGTAATTTCAACTAAGAATAAAATTTTTTAGAGGATTTCATGAAATTTATTTCGGTAATTAAAATTTCTCTAAGAACTGTGACCTTTAATTGAATTTTTTCATTCATTTACAACTTTCTCATAACAGAAAGATCCTTTATATGGAAGCATTAATACTAGAAACCATTAATATATTTTATACAAAAGTTTATATGATAGAAATTATTGGTATGAATTTTGAATTCCACCCAATGATTTTTGGTTGAAACTTTACACCATAAAAAGTAACAATGGAATTCTGGAATGTATTTAGAAATAACTGGATACTTATTATATATTTCTGTATCTTGGCTACATTTAATTAATCATTTTTCAATCAATATATCCCTTACTCTTTGAATTTCTTCCCACATAAGTATTTTAGTGAAATTCATCCATTCTAATATTTCTAATTCTTCACTTGTCTTATGTATTTTTTGCTTGTTATAGAACTTGACATATGTAGTTTTCAACAATAGCCACTTTTTTGCAATTTTGAGTGAGTGTGCAATGACTAACTGCTGATTCTTGATATTTGCATTTGTGACTAACTCACATATTTGATATGTGTGAGACTTACTTACCAACTTGCATATGTGCAAGATATATTGTACATCATATACAATTAGGCATTACTGTTTGATTTATTTTTAAAAAAATTGAGGGTTGCTGTTTTTGAAAATGAAACATTTTAGTGTTGCGAAGCTGTGCTTGGGGACAACGGAACAAACTACCAAAAACGAGATTGTCCCCATGCAAAACAAGATATATGGTTATATTATCTATATAACCATATATAAGAAATCATAATGCTATATATATATAGAAATCATAATGCTTTATAGGCAAAAAATAGCAGACATATCTGGAGATTATAGGCAGGAAATTATGGCAATAACTAAGTATAAGTTCTAGTTGTTACACTTATTTAATTTGTAGTAGCATATTTTGTTTGTGTTGTAGCATATTTTTTGATTACTTTTATTTTCAATATTCAAATTTTCACTTTCTTCTGATAGAATAAACAGAAAAATAATGTATATTTATTTGGATATTATAATTTAAAAATATAATTTTCATTTCTTCTCTTCAATGCCATCAGGTGTGATTGTGGTACCACTGAAAGTTTTAGAAACCAGTTCTTCCCTTTCACTTTATCTGAAAAATTTCAAAAGGAAAAAAAAAGCCATATGGCCTGCTTGATGTGTTGCATGCATTTTATGATTGCCTATAGTAGTAATATGTTAACAGTTTTAGAAAATATAGATGTATTTCCTGAATTTGTTAAATGAAATTCTTGATGAATGATTAATAGGGTAAAATTTTCGAAGTATATTCACCTCTGATTATTATATAAATTAATGGAAACTGGCATTAAAAATATCTCAATAACTAATAAATAGCAGAAATATCTCTTTTCTTGGATGTTTGGTAAATTGTATTAGTTAATTATGGAACATAGTTTTAAAATAAAATGTGACTATGATAGTTTGATGTGAAAGGTATTCAATGTCAATTAAATAATAAATTTTTATGTTACAGCAGCAAATTTCATTTTTCTGAAATAAAAATATTCCAGTAAATATTACATTAATGTTAATTAAGTTTTGAAATATTTAAAGCGGCTAATGAAAAAAGTTCCAACAAATATTAATGTAAAAAATAAATAAAACAAATCTGTGACGTTTATTGTACCTAAATCAAGAAAACATATTTGTAAAATTATGTAACAAATTACAAATAAAAAGGTGGGTGTTATAAAAACAAAATAATTTCCACATTTTATCTTTTTTAAAACGAAAAAGATAAAAATTGTTTAAAATATATTTTATAATCGGAAATAAATGTTAACTTAAGTAATAAAGTGTAAAACAAGCTAACATAAATGCGTCTATCTTATCCAAAAAAGCGTTTTCAAGGTTAAAAATATCAGAATTATAGAGAAGAAAATTTCTGGAAGAGTGATATTAATTTAAAAAAATAACACCAAAATGAAAGAAAAAAAAAAAAAAAAAAAAGCGTTTATATTTGTGTTGGAAAAATTTAAATAAGGATAACTATGAAAAAAAAGAGACAATGATTTTAATTCATCTATATATCATAGGTCCAACAATCCAAAAAACATTTAATGCAATGAAAAAATGTACAACACATGGCATTCTTTGAAACATGAAACTGCAACATACAGTCTATAGAACATAAATTAAAATGAACACACAACAAAGGAAATATATGGCAATGACACATACAGAATGCTCATGTTATGACACGCAGGGAACATTAATAGATATTTATAGTATTAAAATACATCTGTCACTCAGGTTAATTAATATCTGTACATATTTAGAAACATACAGGAACAGTAAAAAGGCATTCATTAAAAACAAAACATTGTCTGATTATTTCTTCTGTTTTTTGAAATTCATACTGTACAGTTGTCATATCAATAAAGTTATGATTTTACAAGAAAAATAGGACCCTTTCATGTATGTACAAGAAACATTTACAAATACATTACAAGATCAATATGCTGATATTAACATCATATAAACATTAAATGGACTTGCACTACGAAAAGAAAACATGATCTGAAATGATGAGACAAGAATACATGAAGGTACAGGTATGATACATAATAAAAACGCCTTCATGCATTTTAAAAGGCTGCATACAAAAATATTTGTACAGAGATACAAGATCTTGTGAGCATGATCCAGTTAAATAAAACATATTTTATAAAGGAAATAAAAAAGTACAATAAATGCACCTTTTTCATGATTTTCATATGCAAAAGGTTGAACATACAAATTACACATATTTACTCTTAAAGATGCCAATTCAAAGTCATGTTGCTTCAGTATTATTCAATAGATAATTAAGTTCAATATACTTTCTTCTGTAAATGTATAACAGTTTTGGTGGGGAAATATTTCTCATTTCAAATAGATATTTGTTTAAGATACGCTTTAGTATGATTGTCCAGTAATAAATTTCTTGGAACCCGTACAAATTGAGCAAAGCATAAAATGTATTTGCTTGATGTAACAAAGAGAACATGAAAGTGCTAATTCACTCTGAATGGAAGCTTCTTAAGAATATAATTTAATGTAATTTTTGATTTTTTTTTATAGATTGTAAATGAATCATTTGAAATAGCATTTCAAATACAATAAAAGTTTAATCGAATCTGACAAATAGAATGAATCTATTCAATATAAAAATATTCTGCAAGAAATTTTGAAACATTTCTAGCAAATAAAAAGATTACCTAATATTAAAACACAAAAATATTATACAATTTTACATAATTTATATTGTTATTTTAAAATATTAGATATAAAAGTATATTAACTAAATACTAAGAAATTTTTTCTATGACAATCTTTTATTATATTTAATTTCAGAAAACTAAAAGTAGTTGATATTTATTCAAATAGTTATTTAAGTGAAGATCTATATAAGAAAATAATGTACACAATGTCTTCATATTATTAAAATCACTATCTCGACTCTACAACAGCTTAAAATTATAAAATAAAAACGGCACATATACATATTTGTTAAAAATTAATTTACGAAAAAATATTTCTTTTCATTTACACCACCACATTCAATTTAAGAATTATAACGTTTGCAATCAATACAAATGTTTTCTTCATAGCTAATAATAATAAACCGTTCTTTGATTGTTTGTAAGTTGCTAAAATACCAAAGTAGGTATTTAATTATTTCATATATTTTTTCTAGTTTATTAAAAATTTGAACAATTGATATTCAACGGATAAAAAAATTTTTTTTTCAGATTTTCTCAAATACATAAAAATTATTTTTTTTTTAAAAAGCATGATGGACAAAATATGACAAACCTATATAAAAATAGGTCATTATAAAATATTTTTAATGCAACTATATTGATTTTTTTTTTTTTTTAAATCATTTTTGTAAGTTAAACATATTAATGCAAAAGCATAACAAGGTTGAATATCACAAAGTTTTTATCACATGATTTTCTCAAATACAGATCACAGATAATTAATTTTAATAAAGGTTATTCTGATCACGAATAATAAGTATTTTTCAAAAATTATTTTATTTAATTATCTTTTGAAAAATGATCAAATTTCATGAGAAAAAAAAAATGTAACTTTTTTATATTTATTGTAACTATGATTATATATATATAGTTATAAAAAAGCATTTTTAAAACGTAAAACAAACCAACAGGCGCAAAACTTTATTTTAATAAAGCATGATGTGTTACACAAAACAAGATATTCATAAATTTACAGAAATCCCAAATTTCTAAAAATAATAAAAAAGTGATGAGTTAAAATAATTGCTTTCTCAGTAAACTTATCAACGTTTAAAAAAAAAATTAAACCATGTTACAGTAAAAATAATTTTCGGGAAAAGCATCCATTTTCACAATGATTTTACTTACAAAAAAATCAAATTATTGCCATCATTTGCATATAATATAGAAACTATAAATTTTTTAACATGGTAAAGATAGCTACATACATAATAAATTGTCAAATAATTTTTGATTTTTTTGGATTATATGAAGTAAATATTCAATACTATGTTAAAAAAAGCAGAAATCACACTTTCTTTTTTAATTTTAAAAATTACTTAGTAATTAATGTTTTTCTTTCAAAAATAGTTTCACTTTATAAACATTTGTGTATTTTTTCAGTCTTCATACACATTATGCAACAAAATACATCTCACATTTGTTGACAAAGACTAAATACTTTAGATGAAATTTGAAATGAAAAGACGTTTTTCTATACATTCAATTCAACCAAAAATTTATCTCAATTGATGAACAAACCTCCCCCAAAAAAATGTAATGTTTCCATTATTTATTAATTAAAAATTCTTTTTGATGTTTAATCTCATGGACAAAACCTAGTAAATGAATTTTGTACAACGGAATAATTATTTATTTGGAATGCAAGTTGGTGGAGATAAAAGAAATTCAAGCGAGAAAACAAATTTTTTTTTTTTTTTTTTAATTACCAAATCCAATAGTTATAATAAAACTTCTCAGAGATGTGATTTCAGAATTCTATAATAATTTCAATTGAATTTTACTTTCACTTTTGGTTGAAGAGTCAATTATCCTAGCAAAATCATTCTATAGAGTTGATTTACAAGTTTTATTGGTCAAAGGTAAAGAAGATTTACTAATTAGAAAAAAACACATTCTTTTTCATTTTTGAGAGGATTAGTAAAGTTGATTTTTTTCATTTATATAAGTGGCTTATTTTATAATCTAGTCTTAAACTTTTTTTTCCTTTTAGAATCTGCTTAAAAAATTTAGTTATAGAAACAATCAAAATGTGTTGATAAAATAAATACAGTAATTTTTAAAATTAGAAATTTAATTAAATTTTATAGCTGCAATAGCAAGTGCCATAAAATAATTTATTTTAATTAACAGTTAATTCAGTTTTTTAATTTAAAAAAATAAGAAATGTGAATCAAAGATAACAATAAAAAGCTTGCCTATTTTTAATATAATTGGTTTAAATGTTCTCAATAACATTCATAGTTCTCTATGTCTTTGGCTAAACTATATTTTACTTATAACTGAACTCAAAAACTAATCAAACATGATTGATACAAGCATTACAGATATTTGAGTACATATACTACAATGATTTGTATTATGAATCAGCAAAAAGATTAATAAAGGCATTTTTTTAGGCACATTCAATAATGAGTAATAAATTGTATTTTTTAAAGGCATGGATAAGTCAAGAAGGGGGGAAACCCTGCTTTATTATCAGAGACTGATGCAAAAATTCTAAGATTAAGGGTGCCTAAATATTTCCTATTGTTATAAATCATAGCAATAAAATTTTTATTTAATACATATTTATGTTTTAAATACTATAATAAAATTTTTTTTGTATGTTTATAATTATTATTTACATAAAATAATAAATTTATTTGGCTGTTTAATTCCAAACACTTAAAATAAAACATGTAGTTATTTCACAAAATTTTTTAAAAAAAAATTCATCTTTTAGAATTATATAGAGATAATTTATTAATTTCAATTTGATTAAGAAAAACAAACTTAATCACTATAACATGAACATTTACTTTTCTCTAAAAATTAACAATATTCAACATTTCAAAATCCAAGTAATAGATACAACATCAATAAATCTTTTAATAACGAACAGATATTTTGATTATATAAAGTATTTTCTACCTAAACATCAAACATAAAATAATCACAATAACAAAAGAACCTAGTAATTCATGGCATCTTTGTGCAAAGTATAAAGTGCATGTTCAACCAAGGACATCAATGCACATATACACAGGTACAGCATGCACAAGAACTATAAGAAGCACCTTATATCTATTATCTAACTCTTTTATTTTTTTTTTTATTTCACGTTAATAGTTCATGACGTAAAGAACATAAAGGTCTCATCAAAAAATAAACTCTCAGAATACATCTTAACATGAATAGAGTATACATTTGTGCTGAAAAACTGAAATGCACACTTATTTACGCATACATTTATTAAAACATACAACATACACAAGGACTATTTGAAATCACAGGCTTTGGAGAGATAACAGAAAGAATCAGGGCAAATATTTTGACAATTTTTGGACACTAAAAATGCAAAATTTGATACATCTCCACAGAAACCAGAGGCTTTGAAAGAAGTATGGCATTTATTAGAGACGCCCGTTATTAAATTTCAAAACAAAAGTCCTGTCTTTAAGTACTTTTTATGCGGAAGACTCAGTTGCATAAGGATTTCATGTAAGAGATACAATTGTGCACATGTATAATATTGAGGACATGAAAGTGAATATTTATTTGCATTTAAAGAAAAATTACACCAAATCATTTTTAATAAATAGATATCATGAGACGAAGAAGATATATAATGCAGATTTCATATGAAAAACTTGATTTTTAATATTATTAATATAATAATACATACTTTGAATGAAATTACTTATTTAAAATCCAGAAGGAAAAAAAATGGAAAGAAGAGGAACGTTAACATCAGAATAAAAAAATAGTAAGGTTTTAACAATAGTATTATTTAATGAGCTAATTAGAATGTAAGCAACAATAAAACTATATAGTTTGGCACAAGTAAAAAACACCTTCTTAAACTATCGAGGAAAACAAAAAGGCCATTGAAATATCCCTATTAGTTTAGTGCAAATACTGCTTTCTCCTTTTGTTGCATTGAATAAATAATTAAGAATGAAATTTTGATACCAAACTTAATACATTATTTCAAGAATTAAAAACCCAGTGAACCCATTTTAATTAATTTCACATAGCATAACAAATCAATAGGCATATTTTAAAGAAATCTCTAACTGGACATCCCATTTGATAAATCTGGAAATAATTTTTACATAAATATCCATTTAAATACACATTTTTTGAGTACATTAAATAAGTATTAAAAAATGATGGAAGATGCAGCAGTAAATGTTTTTCATGTATAATAATTAACTATAAAATACAAAGTTATTACTGCATAAAAATACCTTATAAGAAATCTAAATGAAATAGTAAAATCTAATGAAGATGCATGTTGAAGTAAATACTGAAAATCAAATTTGATTCACAGCCCATTGTTTATCAAATGAAGAAACATTTTTTTTAAAGCTTATTTTCTATACAATTAAAAATAATTTTTCTAAGTAGAATAATAGCAAAAAAAAAAAAAAAAAAAAAAAAAAAAAAAAAAAAAAAAATATATATATATATATATACATTGCATTCATCAATATAAATTAATTTGTTAAATTAAAAACAATTTCCTATCTTTGCATCTTAATTCATATATTACTTTTAAGTTTAAGAAACAACTGAATAAAATTTATTATTTTCATATTTAAAAGATAGAAATTTAAAAATAAAACTGCCAATATGACACCATTTAATGTTAATATTATTACAAACAACATTTTTTGAAGAAATATTCTGAGCATTTCATTCACATATGGCAACTAAATTTTATTAAAAATACGTATCCAACCAAAGATAATTTTTATTAAAAAAAATATCTCTGACACAGTGCAAATAAGGGTCAAATCAATAAGACCCATTTTTTAAATGATATGATATCTAAAAAACCACAATTTTTTTCTATTATCACAAATGTATCTTGATGAGAGAAAAAAGCTCAAAGAGAACACACGCAGCAAAGTTATGTACATGTAACAAATGCCTACACAGTAAGCATTTACTTAAAATCAAGATCTATGAGACCTCACTGTAAGGAGTACATACATCAGAGACCAGATGTGTTTTCAAGTACAAATGGGGAAATTCATCATTTAATGGATGAATAAAATCCATTTTTCTCATTATAAACAACACACAAATGAGAGAGAAAAAAAAGATTTATCAATGACAAGAATATGTTAAGATGAAATATTCCATGAATAATTTACAATATATTAGAAAAATGAGAACTACTTAAATCTAAATTTAAAAACATGTTAATATTGTTTAACATTTTAATAACAACTTGTAATTTTTATAATTTTAAAGAAGATTATGTTAATTTATCTATATGTTTATTAAGTAGTAAATAAATGGATTTCCACAAATTTACATATAAATAGATAAAACAATTAAATTAAATTGAAAAACCGACCAAAAGTAACAAATAGTTATATAACACATAGTTTTAATAGATGTTGATAATTTTAGTAATACAAGTATTTTGAACTTTATTTGACATACATTATTTTAAATTTGTTACTTTCCAAATTATTTTTAATATAAAATGAAATGATTACATCCAGTTAAAAAGCAGCAGGAGTCCTATTTAAAAATTATAATATACAATACATTTGCTGAAATCTGCAACACATATTTATACTAGAAAGAAAATTTCTGTGTTAAAATAATAACAAGAAAGAGTGACACTTTACTTCAAATAATTTAAAAAAAATTATACACAAATATTGAACAATTACATATTTTTTATTTTATCTATATTATATTTTTGTTTCTTTAGAGCATTGAGATTTCAATGTATACTTACTTTATTTTTTGAAAATGTAATTATTTAATAAATATATCTAAAAAATAAAAAGTTTTTAATTGATTTAAATACCAATCTTAATTTAGCTATCAAAACTTCCCAACAGACTGAATGACTTAGATTATTATGCTACAAGAGGGTTATCTTAGATTACATATTGTTTAATTATTGTTACGCTCAATTTCATGTATTTTCTCCTCTACAAATGTATCCCCTAACTACATAATACTAAATTTTTGATATCCTTTTCATATGGGATGGTAGTTAATAAAGTGAAATATGCCAAGAAAGATATGGATAATTATTTTAATAAATTTCTTTAGAACACTAATAATTAGTTCAATTTGGCTAATTAATAGAATTATCATAACTAAGAATATGAAAGTGTCATTTTAAAAGTCGCATTCATACCAAGGCATTTAGAGATAAGGCATAAAAAGCGTTAACCAATCATATGTCTCAAACTTATGATTGGTTGACATTGTATGCCTTACCACTCAATGCCTTGATGTAAATGTGGCTTATACCCTCAACTGAAAACTAATATAAATTGAATACCAAAAAGTCGCCAATTTTTAAATAATATTAAAAAAATGAGAAAAAAAGATAGTAAATTAAAATTAAGAGAAAGTAGATTAAAACTTAACATATTCTTGTCTATTTGTATTTAAAAAAAAAAAGGCAATTTGCTTAATGAGATTAAGCATAACTAACATGATAAAAAATAAATGGCTGTACCAAGTTCAGTTGCTAAATATGACAATATTAATGTGCAACATTTTCTTTGAGATGGTTTAACACATATTTGACACATTCAAGAGGAATAAATAAAGCAGCTTGCATAATTAGTTTTGATACAGCAAAGCACTTTTTTATTTATAATATATTAAACCAGCTGCCATTTTTAGAAGAATATATTTACTGTTAGATTGATAAGCAAATAAATTATTGATGAATCAAGAATCTCAAAATCCATTGTGGCATACACACATTTTTACTAAGGTCCAAACCTTCAAGATTAAACACAATAAAAAAAAAATAAAAATAAATTAACTTTCAGTTTAATTAAAAAAATCATTTAAATTCAATTTAGTTTAGTAAAATCTATAGTTTTTGGAAGGAAAAACTTTTTTTTAATGTATATAAAGACATAAAAATGAAGCAAATAAAATTATTACATTAATTTTATTTGCTTTATTAGTTTAAATGAATTAAATGGCACATCATGATTCTTATAACAAAAGAGAATTAATTCATCAAAACATGTTCCAATAATTATCAAACAGAAAAAGATTTATAATACATTTTGGTATAACAAATGTTAGCTCTCAATGCATTCTTCCTTAATAAAATTATTATATCAAATAACACTGATAATAGAGCTTAAAAATTTTTTTTATGTTGATTTTACTCAGGTACATAACCAACCTAACAATTAAGTACACAAAATAACATACATCTTTTAAAAATCATTTCAACTAATAAGTGCAGTATACTTTTTGTTAACAAAAAAAAAGTAGTTTTTTTAAAGGAACAGACAACACATTATGCAAGAATAATGAAATATTTAACTAATCACATATTTAATAAAAATTAAAAAAAACTTAACTAAAATAAGAATTTTACAAAATAACAATAAAAAAAATGGTCGTTTTAAATTTAAACAAGAACAGAAAATAACTTTGTAAGCAATAACATTAAGTTGAGAAGGGGAAAAAAAAAATATACAATAACAGAAATTTTATCTGTAACATGAAACTATATAAAAACATTCAAAGATAGTAACAGTAGTATTTGAAAAAGCAAATATTTACATTTAATAATTTGATCATTATAATAACAAGTGAATCTATATATTTCATTATAAAGTAAAATAATACATTTTTAATAATGAATTTAAGCATATTTTCAATAACATGCAGAACAATTTTCATGCCAAGCTCAAGTTTTCAAAAAGTATTAAACCATTCACGAAGCAGGTTTCTAATGGCAACATTAAGGAAAAAAATATTTACAACATTTATTTTCCCAGAATTTACACCACAGTTTTTTAATACTATGTACATTAAATTCTGCTTAGTACATGTAAAACACACTTGACAGAATGCAGCAAAATAAAATAACAGTAGCAACATTTTCATGATGATATATTATAAAAACATAATAGTTATAATACCCACACATTGATGACAACAACATTTAACACAGACGCGTATATTATATGTACAACACAAATTTTCTTACAACACTTAAGAGAACAGTTTCATGATGAAGTAGGTAGTGAAAAGATTTTTACGTGGATGGAAGTGATCTGAATGCATGAAAATTTATTGATACACTGTTGGTGATTACACTTAAACATTTATGAAAATCTGTCAAATGTTTTATATTTCTTGAAATTAAAACAGAACATTTTTTTTATAGAATTGAATAAACAATCATTATTAAAAACATATTTCAATTATCAAGTCCAAATTTTGTAACTACACAAGCTTCAATAATTTAATGTTATTTAAATAAAATTTGAGGAAAAACTAAATTGTTACAGTCTTTTTCATTTTTTTACAACATTTATTACTTTTTAAAATTTCATAATAAATAATATTAAATTAAACATCACTAATTTAGATATTACGAAAAAAATTGATATGTAAGATAATATAAAATAAGTTAAAATTAACAATAATATAATTTAGTTGGAAATTTTTTTTTAATTCTTTACAACTTTTGCTCAATATATCTTAAAAGTTACCCACTGTAGAAGATAAGATTTTAAGACTTTATGCTAAGCTTCAATAAATGTTTAAAGGCAGCAAGCATTACTGAGAACATAACGTTTTAGAATTAAGCTATTTCCAAAAAAGAAAAACAGCAACTTTTCAAAGATAAAATTTTAATAAATAAAACGACAGGAAGAATCAGAAACAATGATGAAAAAATCGAAGAAATGCATAACAATTGACAAATTTCCTTATTTTTATAACATTTACAACATTTAATATATATGTATTTATATTTATGTTCAGACACAACACAACATTTATATATTTAAATCTGATTCATTTTACATCAAATACATTCAAACTGAATGTTCTAAATATATATATATACATATATGTATGTATATATATATATATTATAAAACTTGTAGCATGTAGTAGATATTCTCTCATGGTGCAAATGAAGAATATTCTTTGGAATTAAAGTATCACAAAATTAATAAAAGGGTTTTTTTTTTTTGAGATCACAGGTTTCATGAAGAATCAATGTTTACAGGTTCAACAAAATATGCACCAGTGATTTTTTTAAAAAATAAAGTGTTATTGACACACATGTAAATTACTTTAAATATGCAATCATTTAGTCATTGCTGATATATGTTAATTACATATGTGATGCATTTTGAAAGACAGTATCAGTTGGAAGCTATTAAAAAGTTTTATAATTAAATAAAAGAATGAAATGAAAGTGTCCAAACATAGCAAATTATCTATATGTTATAATAAACTTGAGGAAACAAAAAGGGGGGGACAAGGGGATGATTTATTAACACAAAAATGGCACAACGTAAATGTATCAATAATTAAATTTGTTGAATAGTTCACAAGTTGTTCAAGCCAGACATTCTGTGACAAAATAATTTAATTTATTTGTTTGTTTCATATAAAATAAATGTATGTTGATCTATTTCAGATAACAATGTAGTTTTTAAATGCATTCTGTTTGAAAATTTTCATTCGTATAAGATATTATTTCATATTTTTAACTCAATTTGTGCATTGAATGTCACCTATACTACAGCTATTTTAAGAGACAAAAAAGAGCTTTGGATTGTCATAGCCATAGAAGCTGAATTACGATTCTTAAAAAATGCAATACTAACAAAATTTAACTTAAATAGTTCGCTTAGTCACTTTATGTATATATTTCATGCATAACAACTGGAATTAAAAATATTAAAATATATTTTTGAAACTGTGGCAATAAAATTAAATTTCGAAAAATACATCATATTTTAATGTTTTATCCAGTGACTCCATTAAAAGTTAATTTTTTTTATTAATATAAAAATTAACAAAGACAAGAAAAGTTTATTATAATTAAAGCATAACATCACTGATATAAAAATAAGACAACTGCCTGAAACTCTGGGTATATGAAAGGCATTATGTTTACGATCAATCACAGAATTAAAGAACATTAATGGAATATTATTTAAAAACCCTGAAACACTTTTGACTAATTTTTGATTTTATTTATTATTACAGTCTTTTTATTTTCTTTCTGAAACTGAATATGAACTAGAAAATAAGTATGCTTTGAAAAAAAATATGTGAAAATAAAACTTTGTTTAAAAAAATTAGAATGTAGCATAATTAGTTTTTAAAAAAAAATTATGCTACATTCTAATTTTTTTAAACAAAGTTTTATTTTCACATATTTTTTTTTATTTTAATAAAATATGTAAAAATTAATATCAAATTCCTTTTATTATATTAATAGCAAGTAGATTGATATTTATTAAAATATATTTAAAAAAATAAAAGTCATTTTGGAATAAATAAAAAAAGGCTATAACGACAGAGTCACCAGAATCACGAAATATTTAAGAAAATTATACAATATTAGTTCCAAAGTTTTAATGGCATCTGTTATGTTAAAATATAACAATAAAAAAATTAAATAAATTTGGCACCAAAAAATTGGTAGGACGGTTCCATTACATAAATCTGCATTGCATAATCATAGGCAAGTCAACAAATATTAAATAATGCAATAAAACTGCATATATCTGCAAAATAATAGAACATTGCCACACATTAAAAATGCATTTCAGACTATACTCAGAGCTGAAAGTTATCCGAGAGAAAGCAGAATTCTAAAGATTTATGAGAATTAAATGTTAAATACTTTGCAGTTGATGAATAAAGTCATTTTAAACTTTTATTTTTTAATTGTGAAGAAAAAAAAAGTTATTCAAGTCGAATTTTTAAGCTCAATATTGTCCTTGGCGCAACCTGCCATGCTTATTTTCTTTAATAACTAAAAGAAGTATCTATTCATAAGAAATGCCAACTTTTATGAACAATTGTGGATATGCATAAAATATGGACAAAAATGTAAATATGCACTTTGCATTTAATTTATATATTTCTCATTCTCAGTAAATAATTTAACACTTTATATATATCTTTTTTGTACACCAAAATTTTGCTTTAAATCTCATATATAATATATATTTAAAAAGTAGATAATTAAAAACATGTTTTTACTCTAATATTTCTAATATAATTATTGACCTTTTGAAGGAAGAAACTTGCATAAAATGCAGTAAAATGGAAAAGATACTTTCAGCACTGGTTATATAGATGAATTGTAATGACTGTGGAATCTTTTAAAAAGTTTTGCATAAATACTTAAAAATTTTCTCTATAACAAAATACATATCATAGACTAAACAAAGGTATTGAGGCGAAAGAAGGCAAGTTTGTTTTTGATCTGAGCACAGCCCCAAACCTGCAATACTTTTAAAATCTCGGCAAAGATACAAAATGAGCAAATATTCAAAACTGGATATATCACTGTAAGTGATAACAATGACATATTTTAAATACCTCCAGAATTCTGGATACAGATTAGATTTTAGCTTAGATTTAAATCTCATTCAACTGTCATATCGGCCCCTATCATCACCCTGGCGATGACTTTTCATATGAGCACTTCGACTTTTCACTTTGCTAAAAATTCTGAAAGATGGAAAATTATTGAAATGAATAATCATTTAGTGTAAAAGACTGAAAAAAAAAATACGAATAAAAATGCATTCAATTAATTTTTTACATACAATATAAATAATGCAATATACATGGAATATATTTATTTTAAAAAAAATAACAGTACACAAACCAAATTAGATTACTATTATGATTAAAAAATTGTAATTTAATCGTAACAATATAATAACAACATATAAGGGAAATTAATACATTACCTGCAAAGTCATTGATGTTATAATTAAAAATTATTTAAAAAGCTAATTATTTATATATTTATTATTAAGTTATATATGTAGCATATCATAAAATCAATGTTTCATTGAACATTTTCATCTAACATGACAAAAGTGGAATACTAAATTATTTATCATTATGAATAGAAATTAAAGAAATCTGTTGTAATTGAAATAAAATACAATTTTTTTTTTCAAACAGTACCATTATGACAACCATTTCAATTTTTTTGTTCTTTCTGGAAAGTATTCTTTACAAAAAAAAAAAAAAAAAAAGTTACATCCATCAAATTATAGAATAACAAATTTAAATAAAAATGAATTATTTAATATTAACTAACTACATTGCTTTAACTATTAAGATTTCTTTATGAGATATTTAGTAAAGTCAAGATAGGAGGGTGAGTGGAGAATAGTAAAAATTAACTGATTATTATATTAATGTCTAGTTGAAAAGTGTTGCTCAAAATTTTTTATTATAAAGTTTGATATTTTATTTCTTAATAACAAAATACTTGATTCAAAATTAAATTATAGAGCATGTAAGTGCTTTCTCTTACTTTCCACATACTTTACAGGGGTATCCCTCCATAGGTTCTGTGAAATCATAGGTAGAACTGATATCAGAGCCATTATAAGTAGAATTTTCATGTGCAGATGTTTTGGTTTGAGATTTTGATGCTGAAACAGAACCATTCACTGCTGTATGTTTTTCTGGTGCATCCTGGGAAAATATCCAAATAGAATTTAAGGTTAATTTCACTATATATTTTATACAAACGTAGATTGAAATATTTTATTGTAGATTGAAAATATTATCAATATTTTCTTTTTTAATTCTAACAACAAGGATAAAAGAGAGGTACGTAAGAGTATTAAAAGATATAAAACAGGAAAGAAGTTGAATAAAGTCAATTTATTATCATCACATCTCATATATGTGCTCTGTCTAAAAAAGGGGTAATTTTGGTCAGCAAAAACGACAATGCAGTGTAAATGGTTTGCCAACTGCAAGTTGAAAGAATGTAAAAATTTTTTTGAAATGCAAATCTGCAATGTTAATGTTGAAAAAGATTTCTATGAGGATATGCATCATATCAGTTGTAATTCTGACAAAAAATAATTGAAGTCTTTGAATAAAGAGATTTAATTAATGCTTTGTTTGTTATTAATATATGCAGCTTTTCATTGCCACAAATATTAAAATGGTCTGAAATCCCTTGTAACATAATAATTTTATATTTCTTTATAAAGAGACTGAGAATTCAAAAATCTATACTGAAATGACATCATAATTAATTCAATAGCATTTATCATTGCTATAAATTCTAATATAACTTCTTTATAAGAAGAATATTGAATTACAAGAGCTCTCAGTATCAAACACTATCGTCATCTTTCTAGAGAAGGTCATTCACTGATTACATAACAGAATAATATATTAGGAGAAATGTTAGGTACAATAACAGATGCACTTCCCCCGTAACATATCCAGATCTATTGCTTTAGGTATGTAGGTTTAACAAAAAATAAAATAAATAATAATAATAAAATATTTTTCAAGTGTAGAGATTTTTTTTTATAAGTCATGCTGCATAAGAAAAAGAACCTCCACTTAATTTTATAAGTGTTAGAAATATTATTGCCAAATCACTTAATAACACGAAATAATTTCAAAATTTTTTACATCCAAGTTACACACCTCAAATAAATTTAAAATTGACTCATCACTTTTTAAAATAGTTTCTCCAATTATTTATAAAATAAAAATTACCACAAACATTAATTACACAATTTTTTAAATCAAGACTTTATTTGGTTGCATTTTTCCAGCTTTTGATTATATTACTGTGAATAGCAATAAGTAGTCTTGCATACATATCAGGAGCTCATTTCGCATTAATAAAATTGCATTATGAACTTTCTTTTGGTGAACCGCAATATAATTAAAGAGATGAAGTGCAATAAAACTGAAAGTAAAATTAAATTGGTTACTATGACCAGATTGCACCCAAAATAAGTGGTAAATAAATAAAATTCGTCAATAGTAGTACTAACTTCATTTTTCCGACCAGCAGGTGAGCAGCTCCTCTTACGGCTTTTCTCTTCCTTCACCTGAGCCTCCTCTTTGGATCGGAGGTTGTAGATGAGGCTCTCCTGCTCCTTTCTCCTTCGGATTAGTCGGATGCGCTTATATTCATCCGGGCACACTTTCTTCCATAAGTAGTAGAACTGAATGCACTGTTTTACTGTCTTAGTAGGAATCTATAAAAGGCAAATTTAAATTCTCATATTCTCGAATTACCACACTGTAGGTAAAACAAATCACTGAGGTTTAAGAAACAGCTTTACCTCTTTGGCAATGCTATAGAAGTCTTTGTCACATTTCAATAGACTTTGGTGATAAGCTTCTATCTCTTCAGAACTCCACTTATCATTTTCTGGTAAAGAAATTAACAATAAGTTTAATAGAATAATTCACAAGCATTGAAAAAAAATGTTTAAAAAAGCAAATGAGTGATTAAAAATATGAATATTTTTTATATTAAATATGGTAGATAATTAATCTCTTGGAACAAATGCAGTTAGTAAGTTTTATCTTTTACATCGTGCACACATAAGTATCATACATATTACACACCATAACAATAGCAAATTTAATTCTAAGCATAATAAAATGCAATTTATAAATAAAAGCCTTTAGAAAACTAAAAATCTAAACCTTTGGAAAAACTAATGGGTATAGAATTACAGAAAAATTCTTTTTGCCTGAGAATTTACATAGGTACTCTGTTGGAAAGCGTCTTGTTGCAATAACAATCTAGCAGTTATCCTCCCCTTCTTATTGAAATGAACAATAGCTGATAACAAAAAGCTATACGAAGGTGACCACTACACAGAAAAAGTAAAATTGCCTGATTTTTCCAGGTGAAATTTTGAAAAATTCCAGGTCATTTGCATAAAACCAAGACACCACATAAGCTATTTAAAAAACCCTATGAATAAGAAAATTTTATTTCATCGGTGATTAATAACATCTATGTTTAAAAACCTTGTAAGAAATAATGAATTTAACAAATATTTTTAAAACCCTCTTACAGAAAATCATAAGAGAATTTGATTGCGATTTTGATTTCAAACATCTAACTATCACAATTATTCTTTGAAAGTTTCTCAATAGAAATATTAATGGTCATGTTTATATTCCAATTAATTTAAACTGAGTGATGTGGCTTGACTTTCACTAATCATTAATTTTTTTTTTACTGTTTTTGTTTCGATTTCACCCAGCATTACAGGAAGTTAATGGGAATGGCCAAAAGTTGCAGTATAAGAGTTCTAGGCCCATAATAATTGAAGGAAAAATTAAGCAGAGTTGTTATGAAATAACAGGAACACAACTTTAATAGATGATAAACAATGACAAATAACAAAATGCAGAATATACAAAGCATGAAGCACAGACAATCATGATGGTCTTTACAGAGCAATAACAATTTAAAAAGATGTCACATAATCGTTATATGCAGTTCAGGGAATATCTATTTAACAGCACAGAAAGGAGGAAAGCAGTATTGCGTTTTACATACATATAAACACATTTTCCTACAATAAATTCTGTAAAGATGAACATAAAACAACTTGTTATCTGTAGAGTGACAAAGAAAAAGCATGAAATTGTAGAGTGACCATTATAAATTTCACTGCTCAATCAAGAAAATGGCAAAAATCTACACACACCATTTTGAAAATAAAATGATTTAGTCTTATATAAACAAATATCTAAATAAATAATTTCCATACATTTTATGTCTATTGACACTATCTACAAATTTTTTATGATACAGAATTTAACAAATTTTAAATTTTTTAGAATATGCTAACTAAAAATTTACTTTAATTAGAGAATACAGGTGGATTGAATGGTAAAAATTACCTGAGTATTGAAATGATAGTAGAGGGTGATAGGGTGGAAGTTTAGGATTTGAATCTATTAGACCTAAGATAGCATCCTAAAAGGAAAAATAAATAAATAGTTAAACACTAATGTAAATACCCACAATCTTATTACCACAAAAATTAGCCCCTAATTTTAAACCAAACAGAAGAATTTAAATGGTAATTGTCAAATACCTTTATAAATATTCCAGAATATAAATTTTACATTGATTCAAAATAATTTACGACAATTTAACTGAAAAAAGAAAGAAAATATACTAAAAATGAGAACTATAAATTAACATTTATTTATATTCTACAAAAATACACCTTTTAGTAAAAGATGGCAAATTTGAAAATTACTACTGAACAAACAATTATATTAGAAATAGTATTTTCCCAAATTAGAAAATTTAATGAATAAAAAAAACAAAAATAGTTGAATTGTATGATATTTTGGTAATTTAAATAAGATAAAATATTTCATGACAATTGAAAACAAGACTTAAAAATAAAATTTCATGAAAATGAAAAGACCAAATTATTTATAAAGTTATGCAAATTATACGACAAACATAAGAAAATATTTTCTTTTCAAGATCATAAAAATATAAAGACTACATAAAATAAGTAAGGTTCATGAAAGCATAATTAACATGTAAGAATATTTACATTTCAAATATTAGAAACTTATCTAATTATATTTAATGTACAAAACATTTTATGTGAGTACATATATATTCCAATAAAGACAGACAGAAAAAAATTAAATATTGATTTTACCAGATTTTACGGTCTATTAATTCACAACAGCAATGGAGAAGAAAAATTATATTAAATTAAGAAATTATTGTTAAAAACTAGTAATAACATCATTTGACTATACAGATCAGAGAAACAATATTTAAATGGAATATTTTTATTCTATTTTTCTTAAAGATATCCCATAAAAAATAAGTTCACCTTTATATTTCCTTTACATGCATGTAGCAAATGCAGTGCATATTCTTTATTTCGTCCACCGCCTGACACCAATGCACAGCATGACAAATCTAAATATAGTTCAACTACAAGAAAAAAAATATACAAATGAAAATATTAATAAAGTATTTTTGAAATATGACAGTTTTTTTTTTTTTTGAAAATTTATAACAATTTATTGAACAATGGTAAACCAACATGAGCAATCATAAAAGTCTTTGCTAACAGTCAAAACTATGATTAAGTTTTTAATTACATATTCATGTAATTAAAAAATGAAATTTAATAGAATAAACAGAAAAACAATTCTATAGCCAAGAATTTGAAGATCTTTTTTATGGAATACTTTTATGATATAGAAGGCAAAATACTACATTCAAAGATATATTTAAAAAAATATATATACAACTATCCTAAGGATTTTTTTTATGTAGAATTTTGTAAAAGTAACTGTGACAATATCATAAAAATAGTTATAAATTTAAAAAAATAATCATTTTATTTCCAAATCTGTAATATATTGCCTTTAATAAATAATAATTGCCTTTAATTTTTAATTTTCTTCTTTTATACATAAATTTTTTTTTGTAATTTTAGAAAAATACATCAATAATTTTTTTTGAGATATTGCGTCTTGCATGTAGAATTTATGACAAAAATTAAATTTTTCAGAAAAGGAATATATCAGTTTAAAACAAAACTGCGGTTACCAAAAACCTTTTAGATAAATACACTGAAATAGTGACTTGTACAATAAGCAAATTACAATTAAATGTTTAATTTCCTTCAGTCCATAATAAATAATAATAAAAACAAACAATTTAACTTCCATTTTGTTCATTGGCCTTGAACCACACTTCTGGGTTTGAAGATAATGTTACAAGTTAATATTAAAATGACAATATATTTTTTTTTATCATAAAATTAAAAGAATGCTAGTTTTGGAAAGCAAGAAAAATGGGTTTTAATTTTAAAGAAAAATAAATTTAAAAAAATTATGAAATTGGGCCAAAAATCACTTTTTGAATGTACATATCTTTGAATTAACATATCTTAAAAAACAATTTTATTTTTTAAATATTTGATCTAGTTTTGTTTAAAATTTTTACTTGTTATTTTAAATTTTGTTTCAGGAATTTTACTAAAGACAAATAATTATGTCGAATATATATATTTTTTTTTGCTTGAAATATACAAATTCCTTTTGATAACATTTCTGCTAAAAGCATTATCTCTAAGTAAAAACTATTAACATTAGGCAAACTTATTTGATAAAAAAAAAAAAAAAAAAAAAAAAAAAAGCTTAGCATACCTTCTTCATCACTTAAGGAATCCATAGTGGAAGGATCCCACATCTTATCTGCTTTGTGTTTCACCAGTAGGGCATCTTTAAAGTTAGCTAGATAATCAAAAACATTAAATTACAACAAAAATTTGTTTTTCTTCATTCAAATGATTATAACAATTAATTAATCCCCACTTAAAATATCATTACAAAGTATGAAGTTCAGGATACTTAGAATATGAATTTTAAAAAAAAGTAAGACATTTTTTTTTTTAATAGATGCTCTTTATCGTAAATTGTTTGGGCATAAAACAACTTGAAGAATACAAAGAAAGAAAGAAGTTATACAAAGAATCAATGATAATGAAAATAATGGCAATTGTAAAGGAGTTGTATCGTAAGGGAATCAGTCCTGATATTGTCTCCTGAAAATCAAATTTCCAGCCATTTGCTGAGCAACTTTAGTATACTAGGTAATTTATACGAACCAAAAATTTTTTTAAAAAAAAGTCATTTTATAATCAGCTTGCTTCTTTGTATAGTAATCTAATTGCAGATGTGTTTCTTAGTAAAAAAAAAAAAAAAAAAAAAAAAAAGTAATTTTTTTTTTTCTTAAATGTAAATATTTTGTAATTGTAATTTATAGTACAAATAAGTGAACATAAGAAGAATATATTTTAATGTTGTTTAAGAGTCTGAAATATTAGATATTACCTCAAAAGCAAATGAATAATATGGGAAAAAAATATGAACTACTTACGATTATATGGTGGGATTTTAGCTTGAAAGCTGGAACCGATATTTACATGGCTATAAAAAAACAAAAATGAAATGAATGCTTTATTTATTTATTTATTATTTTTTGAAGTAGAAATATTATTTGTAACCATGAGAAACTTACGGGACAGAATCTGATTCAGGCAGCTCTGTAAACTCTTCCTCAACTTCAGATAAAGGTTCACCAATACTTGCTAGAAATGAAAATATTCTTGTGAAATTGTGTATTACACTTGTATAACAAATATTGCAATTATTATGTCACTTTAATTTATAATTTATGATCACAATCAATATTCTGAAATAAATTTAAAGAAAACTTGCATATTATATGAAAAATACTACTGACAGGAGTAAAAAAAAAAAATTATTAAAAGATTAATTTAAGCATAGTAATTGTGTAATTTTTTATATAATTAATTACTGTTACATTGCAATTTTTTTTGTACATTGAAACAAGACATACTTTCTAAGAATTTGACCTAGAATATTGAGATGATATATTTTAAATTAATATTTAAACATTTTATGTATTTTCTGAAGGGAAAGGCCTTTTTACAAAGGGGAATATATTGTTATATTAAACGAATCTGTAAAACGGCGATGAACATATTTGTTTTTTTAAGCATTTTTTCCCCTTTGTAATAAAAATTAATGTATACCAAAATTTAAATACAACAGTATAAATGCATGGGTTTATTGTATTACATTTTTTATTCCATCTGCCTTGATTTTTTTTCTTCTTTTTTACTACTACCTGATTAATCTTTTTTGCTTTAATTATTGAGAAATAGACAATTTATTTCCTGGCTCCAACAAGATTAGTAATTTTGGATTATATATGTATAGATAAAAATATAGTGCAACTTATGTTTTTAATAATTATAATAACAATTTCCAAAGGTTTGAAAAACCTTTTTATTTTCTTTTATCATTTTTCAGTAGAACAATGCCAAATAAATGTCATATGCTGCCATTTTCAAACTCTCTCTCTATATATTTATTTATAATAACATATTTTCAATATTATTATAACATATTTGGAAGAAAATATATATTTGTTTCTACTTATGTAAGTAGAAAATTACTGTAAATAAAAAACTGCCACAAGATTTTTGTATTATATTCTCTGTTAGATATTTTAAAAGCATTTCAAATAAAACATTACGAGAGTCCAATCTAAAATCTTAGTACCTCTGCGAGATAATCCAAAACTTGGGGTAATGGGAGCTGATTTGGGAGTCAAACTTCCAGATCCACTGAGTATATGCCAAAATAAACCAGATCCACTGCGAACAGGACTCAACATTGGTGGTGGGGTGTATGGGGGAGGACTCAGATTCTTTTGATCAGGATTTTTCATATCTAATCTTCGAGGAGAGCGAAGACGACCATGAAAAGTGGAGGTGTTCACATATGGTGGAATATATATAGGCTAAAATGAAAACATTTTTACTCAAAAATGTTTTTTTCATTAATTTGCTAGATATATTAAAGGGTATTTTAGAAATGTAAATATATTATTTTAAAATTAACACTAGCTGTTTTTTAAGAGTTAAAAATTGAGTTAAATTATTGTACAAATATACTTTACTATTTATCAATGCTAATTTTAATTATATCATCCAAAATTGTTTTATAAAAATATTTTTCAATATAGATATCTAAATAAAAAAAAAACTTCTCTTAACCATAGTGTATTAAATAAGAAACATAAAATGTATGTCAATAAAGTTCAATTGAGGTAAATACTCGTGATTAAACAATAAATGAGAAACACTATTAAGTTACAAGGCAACTCATAAAAGGTTATTTAATAATAATAAAATTCAATGAAGAGAATAAACAAAAATAATAACTTATCCTTAAAGAAATTTATAAAAGTACAATAATGACATTGGAATAAATGTGAACTACATGAAATTTATCAAGGGAGAAACACATACCTCTGGCCTGCGTTTCTTTTTGTGCTTCAAGGGACTTGTTGGAAGACTAGTAGGGCTTAAAAATACATCATCATCATTGCTATCATCCCCTGTTCGCACTTTTCCACCATCTATTGGTTTGATGTCCATTGCTACTGAGGCAGTAGAAGTCACAATTGATGTAAATTGCATCATTTCTAACTCGCTGACTGAGATCTCTGGAAAAGTATGACCCACTCCCAAGTCATTATCATTGCTTGTTCCATCAAAAAAGACATTACATTGGTTATCCAGATCAGGAATGTCTCGCATACTCATAATCATAGGTTGTGCTTCAGGTATATCCTCAGCCGATAAAATAGGTAAAGCAGCATCTTCAGGCGTTATGGCTGTGAGGTTGTGATCATTGAGGTCAGATTCTATGGTGTTGTTCAGAGAGGATGTAAACTTTGGAAGATCAGCAAATGAGTCAGAAAAATCGGAAAATGCAACATCCATATTTAAAGGCTCGCCAGGATCAGAGCCAGTCCTGCATGTGCGTTTGGCTACCACTCGATTACGAAGAAGATCGGCCAAAGCGCTATTAGTGATAGTAGTGCAAGGTCTCTTGGGAAGTATGAAGTGATCGGAATCGGAATGACGGCGGTGCTTTTCAATTGGTGGATGCGGTACACGAAATTGCTCTTTGAGATCAAATTTCTTGAGAATATCACAGGTTTGCAGGGCATCGAGATCAGAAGACTGACTAGTAGTGGGAAAGCTATTGAAAACTGTTGTTTCCTGAGGAGCTGGACTGAGCATTGGATTGGCTTGGGTAATGAAATTTGAGTTTTGGGATTGCTGGCTAGACAGTTGGTTAGCTTGGTAATCAAAGGTTTGTGAATGAGTTTGGTTATTCTCGAATGTATTAGTTTGAATAGTTGTTGCTTCAGGCATAAAGTTACGTTTCTGATTGATTTTTTCTTCAATGAGAGCTCTAACATTATTACTAGCCGTTTGCAATGATTGCTGACTGACAGCATGGTTTTTTCTTTCATTCTTTTTGCTTTCATTTTCCTACAAATAAACAAAATTCAAAATATATACACAATGAAAAATGTTTTAATCTGAAAACAAAATAAGTATAAAATATTAAAATTTCTTTTAGACAATTAAAAAAGTTATTTAATTACTCACTAGAATTAATGTTTTAGAGGATTCTTATTTTGTTAAAAATAATTTTCCTTTAAATAACTTAAAGATTATATATATAAAAAAAGTTTTTAGAGTATATTCTTTTAAATAACCCTGTAAAATAAATGACATAACAGTATTTACTATGATAAAATGGCTTTATTTCAATGCTTATTTTTATGATTATAGTAAAGTAAATAAAATAAAACCTTTTTGAAGTAACCCCCATGAAGTCTCATGTGACCATTTAATGCAGGAATGTTTTTGAATTTTCTTTGGCACAAACTGCATTCAACTGGCTTTGAATTCTGGTTGCTAAAATAGAAATGACTTGTTTAATGATAAAAGAAAGTGCCATGATTATTTAAACTTCTTCCAAAATCTAATTACTACTATAATGTTATTAAATTTTGCTTCAATTTAATTTCTATAGCAATTGAATATTCACAGAAGCAAATGATTTTTTAATAGGGAAAAAGATTCTTCAGTATGTTAATAAATATATATAAGCTATGGGTAGTTCTTATTAACTTTACAGTATTATATAAGAATATGAAATCTGCACTATCTTATTTTCATTTGAAATCACATATAAACTTAATTTTAAGAGAAAAATCTACAGTTCAATAAAAAATAAAGTATATTAGCTAGACCTGTTTAGTCCTAGTGAATATGACCCAATGCTATTATGAAAAATTTCTTTAAAGCATTGAGATTCTTAGAAAAATTTAACTTTAAAAACTTTTATTCAATTAGAATGTCATAAATACAAAAATTAAACTAAATTTCTTATTTTACATATTTTTTTCCTATCCACATTTTTTTTAAAATGCAGGCTGATTAATCACAAGGAATTGTCCAGAAAAGCAAATCTTTCTCCCACTTTTATTAATACAAGAAATAAGTGGTCAAAAGGCTGTAGCAGCAAACCTTGGTATAGATTTATAATGAAAAGGTAATTCTATTAAAAAAAAAAAAAATACACACACACAAGTGAGAGGAAAGTTATATGCAATATTTTGGAGGCAGATGTATAGATGTAAATATGCATAAATATTAAATATTATAAATAATAAATTTATAATAACATATATAATTATAGAAATAATTATCATCTACTTACCTATAGCGTGAATTGGAAGCAGAGTTATTTCCTGTATATGCCACCTTTAAGAATAAAACCATTAAAACATAAGATCACGATTATAACAATGTATAAAAAAAATTAAAAATATGAATTGTAAAAATTTTGAAAATTTAAGGAATTACCATGATGTAGCATAAAAACTATCATATTGAGCTATGCAGAACTAAATAATTCTTATATTATCCAATTCCTCTTTGTACAAAATGTAAAGATAAGAAATTAACTTCATGAATAATTCAATTTTTAATATATTATTCTACTTTTCCCTTTTAGTGATAGAGTTCATGCAAAGTGTTAAAAAATTACTTACAAAATAAAAATATTTACTTTTTTCTTTATTGGCGACAGTCAACAAATGTAAAGTTTTTTTTTTTTTTTTTTTTTTTTTTGCTAAAATTTTGAAATTGATGTTTAAGAATACTCTAGTATCTGATGATTTAATTTTTTCTTTCACTTTTCCTAGTTATTATCTGAACTTTAGTAGTTGACTTCCTAACTGTTTGGTTTTACACACACATATTGTGCCTAGCAAAATTAATTAATGATTATATCTAGTCAAAACCCCACAAAAACAATAAATTCCCTTTTCCCTAATAATCATTACACATAAACAAATTGAAAAATTACCTGTGACCAAGAGGACATCAAAACTGAAGATTGTTGGGAAGATGGCTGCTTTTGCTGATCACTTAAAGTGGAAAGCAAAGAATGTTCAGAACGTGAATTAATGTTACTAGCATTGCTAACTTCACATTGATGTTGATTCAACAATTGTTGAAGTAAGGGACTTTCAAGATGAGAGCCATTTGGAACCTCTTTGGTGGTTGGAGTTGTGGGAGTACTATCAGGTGGCTCAATTTTCACGACAGGCATTGTGGATCTAGAATACACAGCATCATTAGCATCTTGAAATTTTACAACAGCTCCAGAATTTCTCTCATATTGAAGATTCATTGATCCTTGCGAAGTAAGTGACACAAGTTGTTTTGCTGGTCTTGAAGAATTCACCACTTCATAACAAGGTTCAGTCTTAATTGTCTGTTCTAAATGGGTCTGCTCTCTTGTGTCCCATGACAAGATGTCTACTTTTTTAGAATCTGCTTTTAAACCTAACAAATGGGATTGGGATCGGTCTGATCCTGAAGAATTTCCCTGCTCATTGGTAGTCGAGTCAAAGCTCCTGGTCATCAGCTGGGCAGACTGGTTGGCCTGACTGATGGATTGTGAAGCTCCAAAATTTTGTGCGAGGAGCAGAGCACCAGTGTTGATTGTCTGCGGTTGCCAGGAGGAAAGTACAGTGTTGCTGTCTGAATGGGTAGTGCGTTTTGGCGAAGAAGAGCTTAAATGCTTTTGCCCATTGGTTGATGATTGCTGCTGGAATGTTAGAAATTGCAAATGTGAAGTAGCTGTGGGTAGCACAGAACTAGCCACAGAGCTATTAACAGTTCTTGACAGGCCTTCACTGACTGAAGATGGAACACGATTTGCAAGAGATGTTGTAATTGGTGGAGGCGCATACTGTATTCTATTGGCCAATGTAGATTCTGTGAAAGCTGGCCCAGAGGCACTAGTGATGACACTAGCTGGAAAAGAAGTCTGAAGAGAAGTGTAGCCCAAGTGTGCTAAACCAGGTATCACAGACACTTGGCTACTCATAGAGGTGGAAGATGTGTTGGAATGATGATTTTCTTTATGTCTTCTTAACGATCTTGCATCACAATAGCTTTTGCCACATCCTTCGGCATCACATTCAAATGGTTTCTTGTTTCGGTGAGTAAGCATATGACCATTTCTAAAAATAAAATCATATTTAAATAAAAAATGAGAAAAAATTAATAGTGTTATTTACCATTAAATACAAAAATCCACAGAAAACTTACAGATGATCTTGTCTTTTAAAAGCTTTGGTACATAACTGGCAAATATATTTCCGCTCATCACTGTGAGTTAACTTGTGCTTAGTGAGAGCACTAGAGTTGCTAAATATTTTGCCACATGTGGGACATGGTTGAGTACCAGGTCGATTGGGTGATGTTGCCTTGACAGGACGAGCTCCTTTAATTTTATATTTTTCAACTATCAATGTGGTAGCAGTATTTTCAGTTTTAATTTTTATATCTGTAAAAATGTTTAATTTTTTATTAATATACAAAAATTATATCATGGGGGGTAAATTACATGCATATACACAGATATAAACCACAGCCAAAATTTTTTATAAAATTTCATACCTGAATTAATTATTGCATTAATAATAACAGATTTTATGATGCATATGTTTTAAAAAACTTCTAGAAATAATTACAATTAGTGAGAATAAATAAATAATTTAGGATAATTTTGAAAACAAATCAGTAATTATTTTTATGATTACTTTCAAATGAAATCATATTAACAAGGCATAAACTTGTAAAATAAAACAAATCAACAGTGAATATATTTTGAAAGAGTGATTTGTATTATTTGACAGGATAAGCATTATCATATAAATAAAAAGATCCTAGACTACTTAATATTGTTTAAATTGACATTAAAAAAATATATATTAAGTAATTGTAATATAGTTTAATACATTTACATAGTCTGGCATTACAAAAATTACATTTGCTGAAAACAAATAATGGCATTATACTTTAAATTTCAAATTATAGAAATATTTATAATAATAAACTAGTTACTAATTTTTAAATCAATCATTAAAATTTTTTTAAATATTTAATATTTTTTCCATTACAAGACAAATTAAAGAATCTCACCGTTTGTAATCTGAGCATTATCAACTAATCCAGTTAGTGGAGAGCTCTCCCGTACAGCAAAAGTGTCACCACTGTTATGAAACGCCTGCGGTGACAATTGCAGATCCTGACCCGTCTCCATGTAAGCTTCTTGGTTCATATCTCCATCCAGTAAATCAGATACCATCCCTGATGTACCTGAAGTACCCAGTAACCCATCAAGAGTACTAAAAGTATGATTTGAAGATACATCAAATCCACCTTCTTGTAGCATATCCGAGTCATTATAATTCAATGCACTGAGCATAGTATCACCACTTGGATGAAAGCGCAGCACATGAGTTCTTGAAAGAATGCTGCTAGGTACACTGGGACTAGGGTGTCCAGTATCTTGGTATGCAGAGACAGCGATTACTGATAAAGGAGATAATCCATCCATTCTACCATCGAATCCAGAAATCATTTTGTCACTCTTGGCTTCATTGATGCCAACTGCCATGAAGGATTTTGGACTTGCATTAGATCCAGTAGACAAGGAAGAATTACTCAGAGGTTGGCTAGAAAGAATGACACTAGTTGCGTCTGTTTTTTCAAGGTCTTTCATATCTACACTTTGTTGTGGTGACAGGGAAAAGCTTCCATCTAATAATGAAAATAAAATGGTTAAAAAAAAAATTTCACTACACCGTGATGTAATTATTTATTTAGATAATCTTTTGCAAGGAATTCTCAGGTTTTAATTCATTAACTTAATAATTGTTATTTATTTAGTAAAATAAAAAAGAACTTCCAAAAATTTTGAGGAAATTAGTTTCATTAACATATCTTGATTATAAACAGCGCTGTTTTATTGAGTATAACAATTTAGTATTCTAAGTTGAAATGAAAAAAATATATATATATGTAATCTTATCCAATTTTTTATCTCAAGATCAAGTTTTGATAATTGGATCATAAAAAGCTTTTTAAAATTTAGATTATACTGGTAAAAAAGAAAATGCAAATATAATCTTTTATTCTGATAAACTAAAGATAGAGCCATAATGCATAAATATTTCTATAAAATTTGAGTGAATTGGCTACCATCAGAGAAACAAAAAGGGAAATTTTAATAAGCTTTATTTTGAATAATGCAGAATTTATTGAGTGCACCTCTATGAAGGCAATTACTTAAAATGTTTCTAAAATCTTTAACAAAAGGAGGGGGAAAAAAAAAAAAAAAAAAAAAAAATTGCTTAAATTTCTGAAATTGCTATAATTTCTCTAATATAAATTAATATACATTTTGAATAAAACATATTTATGATTACAATGAAATATTCAGCTGTACAATATAAAGATTACTTCATTATTTGAGTACATAACAAATGTATATACTGAAATGAATTATCATTAAAATAGCTTTATTTATTATATAAACTAGTTTTCCAAATCCTTTTTTTTTTTCTTCTATTTTTTTTTTAAACTCAGATATTCGATAAAATATAAGAATTTAAAAACATTTTTTTACAGCTAGATAAACAATTTATTTTACAAAATTTACATTGAAATGTTACATGCATTTTTTTTTAAACATATCTACTCAATCCCCTCCTCCACTGTATTTTGTTTCCCATAAAATATTCTCAATATTAATATTTCAGCATTCATTTAAATAAAATATGGTTATTCATTAATGTTTGAATATTATAATAATATTCAATTAGGTAAGTTTATGTCTATAACATTTAATACTTTTCCTAATATCTAGCTTCAAAGTAAAATGCTAGAATCATAACAAATCAAAGTTTAAGAAATAGTAAAATTGATCAATTTTTTGGTGCTTTTACTTTAGCAAGTAACCACTTCTTGCTAAATTGGAAAAAAAAAAAAAAAAATGACACCCATATCATTATAATGTAATGAGTGACAATATTTGGAGCAATTTGAAGTAAAAAGTTTAAATCTTTCACATGTTGATGCTCACTTTTGTCTAGCATCCCCATAACAGGAAAGTACAAAGATTTCTAGCCAAATATATCATTTATTCACTATAAACAAATAATAATAAAAGGTTTAACTTACCATAAGAAAAATTAAAAGAATTAGAATTATAGTCCGTATCAATGCTCTGAAGAGCTGTTTGTGATGGTGGCTGATCAATGATGAAACCTGGACTGCACACAGCGACATCAGGAGAGTTTTCTTGTTTCAGAAGCATGTGGGATTCCAAAATAGAACCTGGGTTCTCTTGATTAGATCTTTTACTGAGATCCGAGGCAGGAGCATCAAGACAATTAGTGGAGGAAGTAACAGGGGTGGTGGGAGTTGAGATCAAGACTGACTGAAAACCACCCGACATTCTACATTCAAAATGTAGCTACATAAGAAGTTGGAAGCAGACTTCCGTTGTCTGGCACCATATTTCTCCTTTTGATTTTGTGCTTGTTTACGATTTTAGAACTCAAGTTTTTGACATGTTTCATAACTTTGTGAATGTTTGTCCAGTGCCAGTTCTTGTTAACTTGATGGGGTATCTGAAAATGAGTTGTAATTAGATTAAACTTATTGATATACTTTACAGGAGAAAATAGAATTATAGCAGCCATGAACATTTTTATATAATAAATTTTTTTTTAATTACACCTAAACCCCTTTTTATGCAAATTCAGATAACAAAAATAGTATTTCTTCATGATTTTTAATGTTTAATCAATTAATCCAAAGTCTACATCAGAGAAAAATTTAAAATACTGGAAATTTTATAGAATAGCATTCTTGTTCCACAAAAAAAGCTTTTGCATTTATTATCAGCAACTGATTATGAATAACATAATTTTTATTAAAATACTTAAGTATGTATTCTTTAAATTCATTATACGAAAGTATATTTTCCCTGAAATGTAAAAAAACTTAAATATTTAGTTCATATAGATTAGGAGCTAATTTTTACTTCTATGGAGTCAATATTTCGCCTATATATAATTTTTAAGAACATATTTAACATGTTTATAGAAACGAGAAATGAAATTCAACCAAGTCAAAAACAGTACCTTTGAAGAAGAAGAAAGTGGAATAAAAGATGGAAAAAAATTGCATATTTGTAATAAAACTAGCAATTATTGTATTCTAATTGATTTAGAACTACACTTTACATATACTTTAATAAGTTAAATAGACATTACATACATAATCAATTTAAAAATAAAACATTCCAACAAACGAAACATAAAAAATTACGGAGGAAAAGATGCATATGAATAGGGAATTATTAATGTATGATTTTTTCCAAAATCAACCAACTAAAAAATTGCACTTCCTTTAAGTTAAATATAAATAAAATCTCACTTTAATACTGATTTATCACAAATCTCTTGTATATTGATTTCCAAAAATCATAACAGAAGGTATAACAATGTAATGTTATGCTAATACGACTTTACTTTCAAGATACAATTTATATTCTTTGCATAGAGTTTAAATAATATTTTTCATTAGATGCATATTTTTTATATAATTAAATTGCTAATTATCAAAATTAAAAATTTAATCAATGACGTCCTATTATTCTGTATATTTCATTATTTTTTAAAACTTTTTATTACTTCAAGGGTTTATTGCACATTGAATGCAATGTCAATATGTCAATTTTTTAAGAAATTGCACATGAAGCAATTTAGAATTTTCTACCCCCCTTTCATACACTTCCAGCAAAAAGTTAAAAAAAAAAATATCACATCTGTTTAATACATCACATTTTATTACTGCCTATAAAAACCATATGATTTTTTTAAGCATATTTATTTCAGAAATGGAAAAGTAAACAACTTTGGAAAAGAAAGCTTTTTCTTGGATAAAAAAATAATCCTAGATAATATTATATATTTGCCATGCCAATGTTTTAGATAGTACATAATTCACTGACATTTTTGCTTAACAATATTGTTGGTGCATTTTAAGAATAGTTTTATATTCTATTTCTAATAAAAATTCTATTTTGTCTGTATAATATATTTAATTTTTATCTATATTTTTCCAATTTTAAAAATCTCAAATATTTACTCACTTCAAATTAAAGACTATTAAATTCATATGATTGATACTTTTGTAAAACAAATAATTACTTTTATATTAAAATGAATTTAAATTTTTTTTATTGAGTATTACCCTACTGCTGTAAAGCCTTGCAATATTCATAAATTGAAATGTTACATAAAATTAATGAAGAAAAAAAAATGAGTATGTCTTAGAAATATTATAATAATAGTTTCTATTGGTAATCTACTTTTATTTTTCCCATGTAGCAACACAGTTTTTCATTATCAAATGAGAAAGTGTGTAAAACTAATTCACATGTATAAAAGAAATTGGATTCAGATTAAAGGTGACGAAAGTTAAACTATTTAAAAGTTAAACAGCATACGCTTTAAATAATTTATTGTTGAACTAAATGATTGTATAAATTCATGTCAGTAAAACTTATTTTAACGAGATTTTGCCAGCAGATTTGTAAAAAAAAACTGCAAGATAATAAGTAAGAATTCTGAGGAAGCAGTAAAGCTTAACACTAACTTAAATAAATAGTTTTTATCAAAAAAATATGAAGCACTATTTTCTAAAACATGAAGCACTATCCGAAAGTAGTTTCTTAGTTATTAAAAAACATTTATATTTAATTTGTGACATTAATAGTACAAACAAATTTAAATAGGAGGGAGTCGAGTGTCTGAGGTGAGAAGCGCTTATCTACTCAATATAAGAAAGAAGGCCAAAACCATGAAATAAAACACAGAAAAAAAAGAGTAAAGCTTAATACAGGTAGATGAGCATGACAAATCATATTAAATAGCTTTATTTTAAAGATATGATTAAGAGAACATGAAAAATAACAAATTCTATTTGAAATAATTTAAAAAAATTAGCAATGAAAAAAAGCATTTAAAAAAATTACTATACTGTTTCATTTACTAATAATACTTTAAACTAATAGTATAATGCAATTTGGTTTTAACTATTAACAATGAAATTTAATTTTGTGAACTCTATTTAAATTTTATATCATTTCATCAATTCCTCTTTTTTGAAATATTTTTAACATTACAGAATAATGTATTCATTAATTTATTGTATCGAACAATAACAATAATCAGGATTTTATACATTACACAACGAGCAACAATTCTGCAAGATTTTAAACACCTGTTTGATAGCACCAAAATTACCTAACCTTTTTGAAAATTTCTGAATGGGGAAAACACCTAGTTTCGCATCAGAAGTTGCAAGATTCAGCATAAAGAAATCTTAACTTAAATTAGTTTCACTTTCAAAAGAAACTTTATTACGAAATTACAAGTTGATAGTTAAGCTAATAATCAATTCTCTGTAGAAAAAAAAACTAAGTTAGAAATTCTAACATACGCCTTAAGCACTCAATTACTAAAAAAAATCAAATTTAAGATTTCACTAAATGAATTCAATAAAAACTTTTTTGGGTTGATTGGATCATAATGTAACGGTTTTCTATTCGTAAACATATATGTACGATCAGTTAAAGTAAAGAAAAGTAATCAACATTTACAACGAAAAGAAAGCAAAAATAAAAAGTAAACAAGAAAATAATAAATAATAAATGCTATTAATTTCTTTTTACTAATGACAACAAATCCCGTCAAAACATTGCATGTAAGTAAAAGCAAAAAGGTGCTTTTTTTTTTTTTCTTTTGTAAAAAATACACTCAATTGAGAAAATTACAGCAAGCTTTCACTTACTTTCAATTCTCTTATTTCAGGTGAAAATAAACAAATTGCAATAAAAATGGAATAGTAACAACTGCTTTCTTCCATGAAGTCTTGTTGATGATCATCAACATGAAGTGTATCCGAAATCTAGTTCCAAGGTCGTTTACTTTTTAGTCTTTCCGAGATTACATTTACTTTAAGGATTCTTCCGTTTAAATTGTGTTTGCAATAAAGACATCATTATTATGTTTTGCTAGTTATTTAACGATTAAAAACAAATATACAATTCATTATTTCATCCCAGAAATATGTACATGACGTCATTTAACAGTTTCCCCTCATCCTGCGGTAAATTCTGAAATGCAGTTAACTTTTTTTTTTTCTTCGATTTCATTCAATTTATCAACATATATTTGACATTACATATATTTTTTGAAATATCTTAATACGATCTTTTAATGTCTGTGGAGTTAGTAAGAATATGCGTAATGGCATAACCTCAAAACGAATTATCCTTTCCATATCATCTCCCTTTGTTGAAGACAATTTATTTATGTATAAATTAATAAAGCTGAGAGATGATGTCATTTCATATCTTACATAAAGTTATTTTTAATAAAAAAAATCCTAGATTTGTTGTTTTATTTTATCTTAAATTTTTAAATAATATTAAGGAAAAAAAAAAAAATTAACCTCAATGATAACCTCAACTCAACATGTTTCTAAGCCTTTGAAATTAAATTTTTAGTTAGGTTGTTTCGGATATCTTTTTTTTTTTTTACAATATTCTTGCAAGGTTAAAAGTCATTTCTCTCAAGTTTTTATGCTTTTTATTTTCGATTTAAAAGTCTGTTTATGATTGCATTTTAATTATTAATTATATATTTATTGATGTATTAGAGGGAAATGACGTCTACGTGATGTGCTGACGGAATCAAACAAACGCACGTGAGATATCTATGTGTTATTGTATTGGGATATTATCAAAGTATAAAAATTAATGATTTTTTTTAAGTAATGTAATATAAAATTTTTCATAATGTTGAAGGAATGTTAATTTTACATAACAAGACCCTATATTTTAATCCAATCAATTTTTTTAAATCGTTTTTTGTGTATTGGTTTATTAATCCTTGCAACATACAAGATTCTTTTTCCTGTTTCCGTAAACTATTGTTCTCGTTAACGACTAAATTTCATTCACGCCATTGCATTTGCAGGTATCTTTTAATTTTCTTAACTTTTTAAATAACAAGTTTATTAAAACTTTAATAATTATATTCTAATTAAGTCGTACATGTGTAATCTGATAATCATATCAGAGATCATGCATATATGGGAGATAATTTTTTTGTCGGCGAATGAATTAAAGGAAATAATTTGATTTAAATAATTTTTCCTCCTTATGATAATCATTAGTTTTAAAATCAATTTTGCATAAATTTTTGGAGTTAAATGTGAATTTGTCTGAATCTTATTTTGTTGCTGCAGATAATCATATTCCAAAATATTTGAAGTATGGAGCAGTATAGAGGTGAAGCAGTAACAATTGTAAGAGCTGAAGATCATACATTTGAACTGAATGAAGATGTGTTGCATTCAGTATTAATGAAAAATGATATTAAGGATAAAAAAATAGTTGTTGTGTCTGTTGCTGGTGCCTTTCGTAAAGGAAAATCCTTCTTGTTGAATTTTATGTTACGATATCTTGAATCACAGGTAAAAAATTTTTTGGTTTATTCTAATTAATATTTTTTATGGCTTCTTTTGATAATTAAAAATTATGTAAAGAAGAAAATAAATTAATAACAATTTACTTTACATTTTACACTTTTGAAATCTGTCAATTCTGTTATAATTCCCTATAATGCAACATTTGTTTCCAACATCTTTTCATAAGTATTGTGCATTTTAAGATTAGCCTAATTGATTACTTTATTCAAAAATAGTTCTTGGCTTACTATTTTCAGATTAAAGGTAACTTGTATTTCTAGCTATCTATTTAACACAATATCATGAATTGTTGCAATGTAATATTTGAATTTTTCTATAATTATTTAAAAGCTAATATAAAAGTATTTTTTTAAGTTCTTAAACTGATATTTTTAAATTTATGATTATGAATATTAAATGTCCTTTTTTTTTTAATTAAAAAGCAACTTTCTATGTTGTAATACAATTAATATGTAAATGTAATCAATTAATATTTTATAAATGTTATTGCAATTGTTCTAAAATATTATATTTTATTTATTATTAGGATTTTGACTAAATAAATGTATTAAAACTATTTTTTTTTCCAACTCTGGTATAATATTTTTAGTGTATAGTTTTTAAATAGGTGTCAGTTTTATTTTTTATTCATTTCCTGATGTAGTTGATGGACATTGCCATAATTCTTAATGCACACGTGAAAAAGACAGAATTAAATAGTTAAAAACTTTTTTCAGTATGATAAAAGTATATTTTATTACATGATATATTTATAAATTTATTTTAGGGACAATCTGATTGGTTAGGTGATGAACAGGAACCTTTGAAAGGTTTTTCTTGGCGAGGGGGTTCTGAAAGAGATACAACTGGCATATTGATTTGGAATAAAGTCTTTCCGTTAACTCTGCCTTCTGGTGAAGAGGTAAGATCATTAAATTTCAGACATTTTATAGAAGGGAAAAAAAAAAAAAAAACCTGTTAATATATATTAGATATTAAATAACATTTTAAAGATAACATTTTTTTTTCTACTAGTATTTTTATTTCAATATTTATATAATGATGGTTATATGTTAATGACAATCAGCATGATGTTTTGTTGAGAAGTCACAAATTTATGTATAAGACAAATAAAATAGATCAAGAAATATTTAAATATGTTTGTGAATGCTTAAAAAAAAAAAAATGTAATTAAGTTTCAGATATTTGAAAAAGCAACAACAATTTTAGTATTTCATACATGATGAACTAGTTCCACTGTAACCAAATTTTTCTGTGAATGCAATAAGACATTAAGTATTCATTTCATTCTAAATTATTTCTAATTATGCTTTTAATTACGACATTCCATTACTTTAAGTATATGATACAAGTTTTAATAGGGAAAGTAAGGTTCAAATGTAATAAAGTGATAAATGTTAAAGATGTTTTTTTGATAGCCAGATTAATGTTTCAAAAATTAAATCTAGCAAGTCCTTACTTCTTTTAAAAATTGATTAACAATTTTGACCATTGATTTACTTCAATCTGAATAATTCTTCAATCTGTAAAATTAAAAATTTTATGTTCATGCAATCTTATGACAAGTCGTTTTTAAGATAGGAAAAAAATAAAAATAAAAATAAAAAAAATTTTTTATTCAGTTTTGCAATATTAGGCCAAAATCTATGCGGTTAAAAATATTAAACTGAGAAAAGTCTAAAAATTTTATAGAATTGCATTTTTGTTTCAAGTAAATAATAATTATTTTAATAAGGAATACATTTTTTTTTACTATATATTGGATTTTATGCATATATCTGCAGACAGTAGTAGTTTGCATAATTTTTAAGAACATACCTGTTGCAAAATGGTTTAAATGCATAACTCGTATTTACTTATACTGCTTAAAAATTAACTAAGTTCGTTTTCTGTTTAAAACATGTTTCTGTTCGTTTTCTAAAACATGTCAACATGTAAAATTGTTTAAAATTAATTCATGCCTTTGATTTTGCATATATATTTGTATTTGATTGCATAGGTCACAAACCAGAATTTTATAATTAAACTGAAACATTTTTATAACTGTTAAACATTATGCATTTCCTTATTTAAAAAATAATGCAATAGGAAGTACAAAAATAAACTTACTATTTAGTCATTAAATAAAGCATCTTTCTTTTAATTATAGAGCAAATGATGGTAATATATATGAGAAAATTCAAAGATTAGATATTTTTTATTTAATATGATATGCGCAAGATCGTGCCAACAGGTGTAATTGCTTGTCAATTAATTCCTTCCTAGGATCTTGCAATAGTGAATGTGGAGTGCTGTTTGAGTGGCTGGGTTTTATGTAACCTTTCACATAGGTCGCAGTGCTTTGTTTGAGTGGCTGGGTTTTATGTAAGATCCCTTCACCTTCCTAGGATCTTGCAATAGTGAATGTGGAGTGCGTTTGAGTGGCTGGGTTTTACCCTTCACACTTCTATTAACTATTAAATATAGCATTTGTTTTTATTGAGGAAACGATTGTGTTGTATAGGAGAAAATTTAAATATTACATAATTTTTATTTTAAATGGTTATCTGCAAGATCGCGCCAACAGGTGTAATTGTTTGTCAATTAATTCCTTCCTAGGATCTTGCAATAGTGAATGTGGAGTGCTGTTTGAGTGGCTGGGTTTTATGTAACCTTTCACATAGGTCGCACCCTACACTTATATTAGCTTTTAAATATAGCATTTGTTTTTATAGAGAAAACGATTGTGTTGTATAGTAGAAAAATTAAATATTAGATAATTTTTATTTTAAATGGTTTATCTGCAAGATCGCGCCAACAGGTGTAATTGTTTGTCAATTAATTCCTTCCTAGGATCTTGCAATAGTGAATGTGGAGTGCTGTTTGAGTGGCTGGGTTTTATGTAACCCTTCACATAGGTCGCACCCTACACTTATATTAGCTTTTAAATATAGCATTTGTTTTTATAGAGGAAATGATTGTGTTGTATAGGAGAAAATTTAAATATTAGATAATTTTTATTTAAAATGGTTATCTGCAAGATCGCGCCAACAGGTGTAATTGTTTGTCAATTAATTCCTTCCTAGGATCTTGCAATAGTGAATGTGGAGTGCTGTTTGAGTGGCTGGGTTTTATGTAACCCTTCACATAGGTCGCACCCTACACTTCTATTAACTATTAAATATAGCATTTGTTTTTATTGAGGAAACGATTGTGTTGTATAGGAGAAAATTTAAATATTACATAATTTTTATTTTAAATGGTTATCTGCAAGATCGCGCCAACAGGTGTAATTGTTTGTCAATTAATTCCTTCCTAGGATCTTGCAATAGTGAATGTGGAGTGCTGTTTGAGTGGCTGGGTTTTATGTAACCTTTCACATAGGTCGCACCCTACACTTATATTAGCTTTTAAATATAGCATTTGTTTTTATAGAGAAAACGATTGTGTTGTATAGTAGAAAAATTAAATATTAGATAATTTTTATTTTAAATGTTTATCTGCAAGATCGCGCCAACAGGTGTAATTGTTTGTCAATTAATTCCTTCCTAGGATCTTGCAATAGTGAATGTGGAGTGCTGTTTGAGTGGCTGGGTTTTATGTAACCCTTCACATAGGTCGCACCCTACACTTATATTAGCTTTTAAATATAGCATTTGTTTTTATAGAGGAAATGATTGTGTTGTATAGGAGAAAATTTAAATATTACATAATTTTTATTTAAAATGGTTATCTGCAAGATCGCGCCAACAGGTGTAATTGTTTGTCAATTAATTCCTTCCTAGGATCTTGCAATAGTGAATGTGGAGTGCTGTTTGAGTGGCTGGGTTTTATGTAACCCTTCACATAGGTTGCACCCTACACTGCTATTAACTATTAAATATAGCATTTGTTTTTATAGAGAAAACGATTGTGTTGTATAGTAGAAAAATTAAATATTAGATAATTTTTATTTTAAATGGTTATCTGCAAGATCGTGCCAACAGGTGTAATTGTTTGTCAATTAATTCCTTCCTAGGATCTTGCAATAGTGAATGTGGAGTGCTGTTTGAGTGGCTGGGTTTTATGTAACCCTTCACATAGGATGCACCCTACACTTATATTAGCTTTTAAATATAGCATTTGTTTTTATAGAGAAAACGATTGTGTTGTATAGTAGAAAAATTAAATATTAGATAATTTTTATTTTAAATGTTTATCTGCAAGATCGCGCCAACAGGTGTAATTGTTTGTCAATTAATTCCTTCCTAGGATCTTGCAATAGTGAATGTGGAGTGCTGTTTGAGTGGCTGGGTTTTATGTAACCCTTCACATAGGTCGCACCCTACACTTATATTAGCTTTTAAATATAGCATTTGTTTTTATAGAGGAAATGATTGTGTTGTATAGGAGAAAATTTAAATATTAGATAATTTTTATTTTAAATGGTTATCTGCAAGATCGCGCCAACAGGTGTAATTGTTTGTCAATTAATTCCTTCCTAGGATCTTGCAATAGTGAATGTGGAGTGCTGTTTGAGTGGCTGGGTTTTATGTAACCCTTCACATAGGTTGCACCCTACACTGCTATTAACTATTAAATATAGCATTTGTTTTTATAGAGAAAACGATTGTGTTGTATAGTAGAAAAATTAAATATTAGATAATTTTTATTTTAAATGGTTATCTGCAAGATCGTGCCAACAGGTGTAATTGTTTGTCAATTAATTCCTTCCTAGGATCTTGCAATAGTGAATGTGGAGTGCTGTTTGAGTGGCTGGGTTTTATGTAACCCTTCACATAGGATGCACCCTACACTTATATTAGCTATTAAATATAGCATTTGTTTTTATAGAAGAAAATTTAAATATTAGATAACTATTATTTTCAATGGATATTTGCAAGATCGTGCCAACAGGTGTAATTGCTTGTTAAGTAACTCCTTCCTATGATCTTGCAATAGTGAATGTGGAGTGCGGTTTGAGTGGCTGGGTTTTATGTATCCCTTCACATAGGTCGCATCCTACACTTCTATTACCTGTTAAATATAGCATTTGTTTTTATAGAAGAAAAGATTGTGATGTATAGGAGAAAATTTAAATATTAGATAACTATTATTTTCAATGGATATTTGCAAGATTGCTCCAACAGGTGTAATAATTTGTGAATTATTTCCTTCCTAGGATCGTGCAATAGTTCAGTTTAAGTTGGTGGATTTTATGTAACTTTTCAACTTGCACTTTTTTTAGTTCATTGAATGTGGCTTATGTCTTTTAAAATAACACAGCAAATTATTGTGATGTGTAATGGAAATTTATTGAATAGGTTGTTTTTATTTAAAATAAATATTTACAAGATCATAAATAGTTGTATTTTTTTATCAATGAATCTATTTTTAAATCTTCAATTGTATACTTATAGTGTTGTTTGAGTAGCTAAGATTTGTGTAGCCCTTCATATATTTTATATCCACATTTCTTTAAAAACGGTAAATTCTGAAATTTTTTTCATTTAACATCGAGTCAAATATACTAAATTCAAATGATTATGAATTGTCGATAGAAAAAATTTTAAGAGTTAAGTATGTAATTTTTGATTGGAATTTCTAGTAAATTCTCCAATTCTTATCTCTTAATTTACTTTTATATTTGGTAAAAAAAACATTTATAGGTGGTGGTTTTATAGAGTCGTAATGAATTCTGTGGGGAAAATGTTCACAAAGGTATGCAATAGCATTTAATTTATGCCAGGATATTCAAATAAACATTTTAACAAATATGCAGATTATAAGCAGAATAGTTCAGTAGCATTATTATATAATGATAAAATTTGACAGTGTGAATGTTTTGACCATCCGAAAATTAATGATTTATTTGTTACTTTGTTAAGTGTTAAATTTATTTATTATTTTAAATGTACTCCATTAATTTAATAATTATTTATGTTTAGATTGCTGTACTTTTGATGGACACCCAAGGAGCTTTTGATAGTAATTCTACTGTCAAAGAATGTGCTACTGTTTTTGCTCTAAGCACAATGTTGAGTTCTATCCAAGTTAGTATTTATTTTTATTTTGATATTAAGCTAAAAGATATTTATTCTATTAACCTTAAAGGAATTTAATATATAGAGATGTATCTTTTTTTTTTTATAAGTATTAACCGCATTATTTGGAATTCAAACATTTATTGATATAAAGTTTATTGATGATTAAAAAAAAAAATCATTATTTCTAAAGCTAAATAAATCTTTTTTTCTGATCAAATTAATGGGGAGGAAATTACTCATAAATTTGTATGTGTACATTTTCTGGACAAAACACAATAATATTGTTTTTGATGGTTTAAAAAAATAATTTTTATGTACTTAAAACAATGTGAAAATTTGTTATTCAATACTAACTGTTAATTTACTTATATTTTGTGTTTATTGAATCAAAATTAATATAAGTATATATGTACTTTCAGGTCTATAATCTGTCAAGTAATATTCAAGAAGATGATTTGCAGCATTTGGAAGTAATTATAACTTTATAAAACACATACTGTATGATAAAAACGATTGTTGATGTTGGTTTAATATGCTAAATATATTTAACTGATTTATTATGTTATGCAAATTCAAAAGATGATATTTTAGCTTTAGAATAAATATTTAAACATTGGTTCTTTTTTAACTTTCAATTATTAATATTTCTAAAAATAAACTAAAATTATATGCTGATTTCTGTTTATTTCAAAATTAAAAATATTGCACGAGTTTCAGCTTTTCTTTGATATCAGTAACTGAGTTGGTTAAAAAAACCTATCTTTAAGCTAATGACAAAAACAAAAATTTTTTATTTATTAGTTAAAATGATTAAATTTAATATGACAAAGTAAAAGTTAGATAATGGCTATTCACAAACAGACCATAAGATGGATGTATAAGAATGTGATATGGATGTATAATAATATTTGTTTTTATAAATATTGTAAATAGCATATCCCAATAACTTAACAATCCATAAAGAAGAACTCAATAAAAAAAAAATCATTGTATATAGTTTTTTTTAGGAACAAACATTTTGCTCTTTCACTATACATACATGCATATGCGCTGCAGACATCTATGCATGTGTGTGTGCATGCATTCGTGTGTGTGTGTATGGACGCATGCCTGCGTGTGTGTTTGTATGTATAGTGAAAGAGCAAAATGTTAGTTTCTAAAAAATATATATATATATAATTTTTTTTATCGAGTTCTTTATGGATTGTTAAGTTACTGGGATGTGCTATTTAAAATATTTATAAAAACAAATATTCTTATTTGTCTTAAAAAATAAAATAAGCATTTATTCTTCAGCTGACATTGCATTCATTAAATTTGAATGTTGTATAATATATTTGAATTTTGTGGTAATAAAAAATGTAACCACACTATTTAATGTATTTTATCTGAATTATTAGAGAGTTTTTGCATACCGTACGTTAGTTACCGTAGGACGTCCGTTAGCTTTTTCTCCCTAGCGCGCATGCTCATAGGAAACTGAGCATGCGCGCTAGGGAGAAAAAGCTAACGGACGTCCTACGGTAACTAACGTACGGTATGCAAAAACTCTCTATTATTAACTAATGACAACATTGAAATGTAATATGTTTTTATTTATTTTGTAATATCTTTACTTTATTCCATACTAATTTTGAATGGTAAAATTTAAAACTTTTTAGACATGCAATATGACCCTACTGTAATATAATTTAAAATAACAGTTATAGCATGGTTAAAAGAATCTTGTTCTAAAAAATTAATTACCTTTTTCTCTACTTCTAGTTTGTATACAAAAACATATGGCTACTGATTAGTATTTAGTAATGAATTTGAGAGACAGAGTTGAATAATTACAATATGTTAATTTCCATAAAATTACACCTAGCTATATTGTATAATCAGTAAGGCAAAAGCATCAATAGATATTAAAACTAAAGAATTAAGGTTTTAAATTAACTAATTAAAGATTAATTAATTAGTTAATTAAAACCTAGTTACTAATTTAAAACAAAATTTTATTAAGATTAATGATTTGAATATTTATTATATATATATATATAATATATATAATATATGAAATAATATTTAAGTATCTTTTCTTTGCTTAAAACTTAAAATTCTTTCATTTTCATTAAAAAATTTGTGCATTTAAAAAAGTAATAGTAAATTTTGTAATTTTTTTAGCTTTTTACTGAATATGGAAGACTAGCCATGGAGGGTAATGATGATAAACCTTTTCAGGTATTTTTATTTTTTAATACATTGAACATGAGAATAAAAAATAACTTCTCAAAATTGTTTATTATTGATTTCTTTCAAATTGTTTCAAAACAGGTTTATGTTAAAATGTAAATTTTTATAATAAGCAGATTAAAATTTATCAGTAAAATGCTTTTTTGTGATTTTTTATTTTATGAGATTTCTTAATCATGAGGCTTCAAAATTCCAAAAATACTCTTTTTATAAAAAAAAAAATATTGTTTACTTAGTATGAAATATTTTAAGTAAACCAGCAGCATGGTTATTGTTCATTATGTTTTGGATATTTTTCTCAGGAAATAATATGAAATTGTCTACCTATTTATTTTAGAAATTGATGTTTTTGGTTCGAGATTGGAGTTTTCCCTATGAAGCTGAATTTGGTAAAGATGGAGGACAACGTATTTTGGATAGGAGATTAGAGGTACTTTAAAAAATTTTATTATTTAGGAATTTGTACTTGTTCTTTATGATTACATCATACTGCATGGCAATATTATAAATTTTATAGCTCATGATGCAATCTTGTCTTGGCATTCTCTGTTAATCAACACTTCTTGTACTTATGTACTGAATTTTTAAGCATAGTTTTCCTTTGTTTTATTAAAAAAAATATCAAAAGAAACTTTGCAATATTGAGCTGGCATTGCTTTAAATTTAATAAAGAAGCTGTTGGCTTTTGCACTTACAGAATAAGCCATCAATGCAAATTTTATTCACTTTGAAAGATAGGTTCACACTGTGATAGCTGAGCAGTTGTGGGAGACAAGTGAAATAAGAATTATCACTGTATAACTGGACACCTATATATATATATATATATATATATATATATATGGGGATGTTCTAAAACATACAAACCTGCTGATTTTTTTTTTTTTTTTTGAAAAGTCATTTTTGGATATCCATTTTTTTCTAAAATTTCATATGTTTTGCATAACTGAAAATCACTCATGAAACAAGCTGCAGTCTGGATTCTGTGATTTACAACTTAAGAAAATACTCCAGGTTTTAATTGAGGAAAAAAAGAAATGGTGAAAAGTAAGCCATTCTTAGAACAGTGATTGTACTTTATGGCCTATTAAACCATAATAGACTTACCGGCTTTATGCTGTGTATTCTGTCTGGACCCTGCAGTAGTGCTTAAATGCGTTACAATATTTATTGAATTAATATGTATTTATTATTGGCTTTATATTTTGGAATGGAATATTTCACATATTGATGGATATTAACATAATGGAATTGACATATTGGTGGATATGCTATGGGTTCTTTATTGTTGTTAGTAATCAATTTACATTAAAATTATTTAATGCTGCATTCAAAGTAGAAAGTAGTTCAATGATAAGACTAGCAATTATGTATTCATAAGCAAATTAAAGGCTATAATTATATTTAATAATATTCATAATTATAACTTTTTTTCATATAATGTATGAATTTAAAAATTTTTATGTGGATCAGGTTTTTTACCTGAAAAAAGGTTTTAAAAATTTTTGTTGTTTTATTTACAGATATCTGAAAAGCAACATCCGCAGCTTCAGCAACTTCGCAAACACATTCGCTCTTGCTTCAAGGAAGTGGAATGTTTTCTCATGCCTCATCCTGGTTTTGAGGTTGCTACCAGTCCTGCTTTTGACGGACGTCTTGCAGGTAATCCAAGATGTATTTCCTATTGTTTCATTTAGAAAAGTATTTCTTTGAAAAGTTATCATTCAAATTTAAAAAAAAAAAAAAAAAAAAAAAACTCATCTATGTTTTTGTTATGGTTTTTGTAGATATTCGGAAAGAATTTATCAAACATCTTCAAGATTTTATTCAGCTCTTGTTATCACCAGAAAATGTAATCCCTAAACAAATTGGAGGGCGTGATATTACTGCCAAAGATATCATTAATTATTTCAAGGTATTTTTATGGAGTTGTTTTGCTTTATTAATTTACTTCTGCGATTTTCAGTGTTATGAATTTCAAACTATACTACCTGTATTGATTTTATATTAGAATTTTACCAAATTATTTATAACATGTTCAGTTATCTCTTTTTTCTCATTTAATATTTTTAACTTTGGGTTATTTTTTTGGTTAAATGTTTTGTTTGAAATTTTGTACATCATCTAGTGTAGCAAAACATCCAAATTAGAAACAAATAGAAAGAGAAAATAAAGCAAATTGTGATCTAATACTGAAATTTTTTTAAAAATATTCTGTAGGAGGTAACACTGAACTTTGAAGGTTTTAAAAGCCTTCAGGATAAAAAAGAAGAAAAAGTTTATTAATTTTAACTATACTGTAAAGTAAATTTTTTATGTTTAACTTAGTAGCTGTAAGTTTTTTTTTTTTTTTTTTAATCATTAATGGATTGCAACTTGTAGTATTTTCCTTCTTGAAATTTTTTTTATCTGAAATATTTAATAAAAAATATTGGTAGTGATATTACTATTATCACTTTTACTGTTTTACTCCTTAAATAAAGGATAAAATTTTCATATTTTTACTGTTAACAAATAGAAAAAAGTTATTACTAATTTTGAAAGTAATCATGGATGGTTATAATTTTTTTTTTCTTGTATTTTTAAACAAGGGCAAAAGGTAGGGTTTAAATATATTTTTTTAAAAAGTCATAATGCTCAAATTTTGTTTGAAAGTTTTTGTTAGTTTTTCTGATATTTAATGTTTTAAATCTGCATTGTATCTTATTTATTTTTTAAAAAATAAAGTTTTTAAATCTTCTATTTATTTTAAAATAATTTAAAAGAACTTGTGTGGTTAAAAAATAAACACACTTCTTGTTTGGTTTTTAGGTGTATGTGGATATTTTTAAAGGTGGAGAACTACCTGAGCCAAAATCAATGTTAAATGTAAGTGTATGGAATTTTTAACTAAAAATGGTTTAATATAAGTAAAAATAAATGTTTATTTTAAATTAAACAATTTTAATAAAGAATGTGTAATTACTTTAAATAGTTTTTCAATTATTCCATCCTCATTGTTCTTCTGAGCCAATAAAGAACTAAGTAAATGTTTCTGAAATTATAAACAAATTTAAAAAAACCTTATAATTAAAAAAAATAAATTGTATTATATTCTTTACAAAAGTTTTATTATTTAATGTTCAATAATAATTAGTTTAGAATCTAAATAAAATAATGATATTTGGACATTCTTATGTTAATTTGAAATTGTAAAAAGTTCTAGAAATATGAATTTTTATTTGGATTTAATGAAATGCTCTTTTTAATTTTTTAGGCCACTGCAGAAGCAAATAATTTGTCAGCAGCAGCCAATTCGAAGGATTATTACAATGCAGAAATGGAAAAGGTATTTAATTTTTTTCAGTTAAGTTTTGTAATGCATTGAAGTTATTTAACAATGTTATAAATGGATAACAGAATATTTATGAAATGAAATTTGCTATTTATCATTTAACCTATAAAATTGAAAGGTGTTAAATATCTGAGCAATGCCATTGTGTGATGCATACTAACTTTGGTTTCACGGAAATATATACCTCTTTTACACTTTTGTTAACAGAAAAATAAATAAATAAAATAATAGTAATTTTCAATTAACTTATATGGAAAGTTAAATTGAGGCTGATTATTTCTAATAATATTAATTTAATGTTGTGTGTAACAAGATATATATGTATATATAACAACAAAAATGTTATATATTTCAATCTCCAGAGAGAAAAAAAATGTGTTTTCACTTAATGTTTACTGTGTTATATCTAATAGTATTGGTTATATATGGAAGACATAGAATGTTTTTATTTATCTTATATGAAAAGTTAATGTGTTTAACCATGTTTAGCTATCCATGTTTTAATCTTTCATTAAAATCTGAAAGTCTTTAAAATAACTATTTGACATCAAGTTTTTTTTTTACTTAAAACTGAAATAGCATCAGTGAGCCATGTTCTTGTACATCCCTGAATTAAATTTTTTTATTAATTTTTTTATAGGTTTGTGGTGGTGATCGACCTTATGTAAACCACCAAACATTACAGAGAATGCATTTTGAAATTCGCCAATCTGCCTTAGCGAAGTTTTCAGAGACAAAGAAAATGGGAAGTGAAGACCTTGTACACACGTTTAAAGAAAAATTAGTGAAGGTTTGTAGTAGCTTTTGTATTGCCAAAATATTTTCACAAATAAGAATTAACTTATAAATTGTAAAAATAAGAATAATGTCTATTATTTGGAAGTTTAATGCTTTATTTTCATAATCAAAAAAATTTATTCCTGGAGTATAATATGTTAATATCCATATATTAAAAATTCTTGAAATGTGATTTTATTTTTTATTATTATAACAAAATATTGTCAAAAAAATTTATATTAGTAACTCATATTCGGAAAATGAAATACCATTGCCATAGCATGGGATAAAAAACACTCCATTCTTCAATTTCCAAAAATGTATGTAACATTGATTTTCGAGAAGTAAAAGTTTAATTAGCAGAAGTTCAATAAAATGTATGCATGAACATTTTGTGTAGACTCTATGACTGAACATCTTGTGTAAACTCTATGACTGAGCATCTTTTGTGAATTATTTCTTCAAAATACTAGACTACCAGCAATAAAGATTCTTCATTAAGATGAAAAATGATTATCCATAAATAGTAGCTTATATTTCTGCTTATACTTAATGTATATAACATTTTGCTCAAAAAATTATTATTTTTTTTTTAGATATATAGTATAAACTAAGGCTAAATGTAATCGTTATGAATTAAAAGGCACTTAATCAGCAATGGCCAGATTAAAATGTTTTATTGAAAATACGAATGTGTTAGGACAAAAAATATAACCAAACTCAAAATCAGTGACAAAAAAAATTACAGAAGTATTAAAATGTTTTTAATTTATTTTGGCAACAGACAGCAGTAATTCTATTAATTAGAATAAATAAATAATAATAAAAGAATACAATATTATATTTTCTCTTCCAAAACACAATGGAAAATTTTTTGAAGTTTTAAATGTGGAATTAGAAAAATTTTGTTTATATTGGGTAAATTGCATAATGTTTTGTTCTGACAATGCATCTATGATGGCTGAAAAATTCAAAGGTGTAGTAAAATTCTTCAAAGAAAAATACATTTGTAATCCTTAAGGGTACCAATGCTACACAGAATGACAATTTTTTTTTTTTTTTTTTTCTGGAGATATTTGGAGCTGTTGGCATGTCTGCTCCTAACAGTGTCACTTGAATTGTGGTACATTTTGTATGTGTATTTATATAGTTCTATATCCATGTTATAATACATTTGCTAGATATCTTTGACTATAGATCTAGTTGTGTAGCAAACAGAAATTGGTTCATAATATCCTGAAAGTATGTGTTTTGTTATAAAGCTATCCTCAGGGTATTATAATTATTTTCCTTTGGGTTTACTAATTTCTTTCAGGCTTTCCTGGACAACATATTTTAACACCTTGTGATTGTATATTTAAATATATATATATATTTGTTTCTTTTTATTATTATTTTTTAAAGATTTGAATGAGTTCCTTCAAGATATTTTCATTGCAAATACTATGATATTTTTGTTATACAGTTTGTGGTTTATAATGGATACCAGTAATAGTTTTTCTCATGCAAAATGGTTGTTTCTAATTCACTCTTTGTCAGTTCTCTTTTGGCTTTTATGTTTTTGTGATCTTATGTTTTTTTATATGTAAACCTGTTATGTTTTATGATAGTTGTTAGCACACTAACTATACTTGAGTTTTGTATAGTTTTCTTTTTTTACTGTTTCTTCAAGCTATTTTCAATTTTTTGATAGTTTCACTTGTATTTTATATATTATAACGAATATCAATGTTTGGTTTTTCTCTACATATACACACACACACACACACATATATATATATATATATACGTATGTATGTATATATATATAGATACATAACACCTTTAACACCTTGTGATTGTATATTTAAATATATATATATATTTGTTTCTTTTTATTATTATTTTTTAAAGATTTGAATGAGTTCCTTCAAGATATTTTCATTGCAAATGCTATGATATTTTTATATATACGTATATATTTTTTATATATACGTATATATATATATATATAGATACATACATATATACATACATACATTATATATATATATACTCATGTTTGTGAAAATTGCAACACCATGAAGGAATCGTCATAATTGAATGAAATTTAATACACAGTGTAGTGGTAGTGGTACAAATAAATGATTAAATGTTCAAAGCAAACAAACAATAACAAGAGATCGGAATCACTATTTTGTGTAGCCACCACGCGCTGCAATAAGTGCTGCTACACGGCGTAGCATGGAGTCAAACAAATTTTGAATGTCTGCCAGAGGAAGAGCATTCCATATTGCTTGTATGCGCACCCAAAGTTCGTCTGCAAAAGCAACAGGACGAGGATCGCGGGCGAGACGCCGACCAACGAAATCCCACACATGTTCAATCGGCGACATATCCAAAGAATACGCAGGCCAAGGAAGAAGCTGTACCTGCCGCGTTGCAAAGAAGGATTGAACAGTCCTAGCGATATGAGGGCGGGCATGGTCCTGTTGAAATACAGCGCCTGGCAAGCTTTGAAGGAAGGGAACAGCTTGGGGCTGTAGAACTTCACTGATGTACCGGTTGCTGTTCAGATTGCCCTCAATTCTTAGCAATTGAGATCATCCATGATATGCTTTGGCACCCCAGACCATAACTCCAGGTGTTCGTCCACTATGGCGTTCGATAATGTGCTCCGTAAGGTGGCGTTCACCGGCATAGCGTCTGACACGAATGTGGCCATCATGGTACCACAAATTAAAGAGGGATTCGTCAGAAAACACGACATGCTGCCAATCAGCAGGCCAGTCTCTATGCTGAGCGGCCCATTGTAGCCGCAGGTGGCAATGGTTTAGCGTGAGAGGGATCCTGTATAAAGGAGTCCTTGCGCGCAGTCCACGCTGCAGCAGACGTCTACGAATTGATGAAGCACACAATGAAACACCTGTAGCTATTGACCACTGTGCTGCCAATTGTCTAGAGGAAGCTGTACGGTCCGTCAGCGTAATGCGGACCAGGTGTCTATCATCGTGAGCTGACGTCGCATTTCGGGGTCCACTCCCGGATTTCCGAGTTGTCCGACACTCGTCCGTCCACTGCTTCCGAAGACGTATCACTGTGCTGTTGTTACGCTGCACACGAGCGGCTACTGCAGGATAAGACAATCCAGCTTCACGAAGGCCGATGATTCTCCCCCGTTCAAACTCTGTAAGTTGTTCAAATCTCGCTCTCTTTCGTCGAAGAGGCATAAGTAACGATTGAACTAACGTTTACCACTAGCAGATAACCACCGATAACCATACATGCCTTGCTACAGCCGTCTATTTATTCGGATCCATCTGCCGTTCAGAGGGCGCTTCTCAGCATACGCATGCGCTACGGATTTGAAATTCTAATCATTTGCATATCATGCGCTAATTTGTATTTCCTGAAAATTTCAGCTCACTCGCTTAAATCCTTCATGGTGTTGCAATTTTCACAAACATGAGTTTACAATCACATACACACACAAACACTCAAAACATATATGCATATAAAGAAGCTAATTTTATATATATAATTAGTTTTATTTATTTTACTTGTATATATATAAATTTAATGTAAATTCATGTTTAAATAAGCAAGCATTTATTTCAGGAAATTGATGAAATGTATGAGAGCTTTGTTCGTTTCAATGATGGCAAGCAGATGGCTCATGCTGTGAGAACACCTGCTACACTGCTGTTCATCATCTTTATTTGCTATATCAACTCGACGTTTTTACAAATGATTGGCTTGGAAGCTTTTGCAGTGTCCATCAACTTGTTCATGGTTGTGGCTGTGGTCGCTCTTGCTTTGTGGGGATATTCAAGGTAGGGTTCAATCTATTTTTATTGAAAACAAAACTTTTTGATTTTTTACATGCAAGTCCTTTTTTTACCAAAATCTCAAATATTTTTATATTTTATGATACAGTTTTGTACATTATTTTAGCTTTAAGATTTGAAATAATTATTTAGCATTTTCAATCTGTCAGGGGGGCATCAATCTGATCAGTTTTACCTTATTGATTCTTCCTTTAAACTTTATTTCCATGCAATACTGAGAAGGTTTCTTATTTGCATCACTATTTTCAGGAAAGGCTGATACCAGTTTTTACAAACACATTCAAAATTATTGATTATTATTAACAAATTTTGCATGTACACATAGTGTGCTACTGATCATTTTCTGATATAATTGTTTATATGTCTATTTATTGTAGATTGATTCCTCATGATTCAATACACCTTTCTAAAATAAAAATATTACTATATTCATCCATAAATTATGTTGTGTACAATTTAATTTTATTATGCCTTCAAAAAATTAAAAACAAACAATTTAAAAAGCATAAATTTGTTTAATTTTAAAATTTTCTTTTGTAGGTTTACTGGAGAAGCTCAACATATTGGAATCTTTATAGATGACTTAGTAAATGTAGTCTTGAATAATGTAAGTTTTTATTTTTTGTGCTGTTTAATTTTTAAGTATTATATAATATTCCATCATCCAAATGGCAAGATCCTGATGGGGAATAAAGATTTATGCAGTGGTTGAAACCCTTTTTTTTTCTCCCTCCCTTTCACACTAGAATTATTTGTTCTGGTGTCACAAGCATTATCTATAAAAAAAATGAGGGTTAGAAATGTATCCCTTTACAGTTGTTTATTAGAGCAGTTATGTAAGAAGTATACAGCAATGCTTTATTTCCTTGTTCTTGTTTGAAAATCGCTTATTTAGATATTAAAATTTTTCAATTTAAAAGTCGTGGCTTTCTGCAGCATTAGATATTTGGAGGAATTTTATTTTTTCCATGTTTATTTATTTCCTGTATTATTATAATAATTTAAATAAACTTAATATAATTCTGTAATATTAAATACTTGTAAATAAATCGTTTATATAATTCTGTATATCATTTTTAACTTCATCTTTTTTTGTATTATTGATATTTTGAATGAAACAGTTGGCATTATGTCGTATTATATATGGCATTCCTTTAATTGAGAAGTATTCTTTCTTATTAAACAGGTAGTCTGTTTTAATTAAAATTTAAAAAAAAAACTAATAATAAGAATGAACAGACTTTTCAAATGTTAATACATCATAAGTTCTTTAATTCTAATACTTATGGTTATAAATTTTAACTGCTTGAAAAATTATATGCATTTAAAAAAAATAACTCTTAAAGGTAGTCTCGGATACTAACAGTTTCAATTTGTCTGCATTTCTCGACAATATTTTATTACATTCTTTTAAAAAATTATATAACTGTCATGTAACTTATTTAATTATATGTAGCATTCTAGATAATATTAATTAATAAATAATATACTTTGAACTTGAAAGAAAATATTATTACATATTTTTATTTTATTTACATTTCATTATTATAAAGGTTTAGAATATTTTCAGATACAAATTCAACAGGTACATAATTTTTATTTTAGTTCAATGATTATTTAATTTGTCTTCAACAGATATTTAAAATTCGGAATGCCATATTTGATCGAAATTTTTCAGTGTTGCGACCATGAGCAAAACGAAGTAATAGATCAAAGGAAAATCAGCTGAGTATAATTTCAGCTATTATGAACTCCAATAAAATCGCCAGTACTTGTAAAGAGAGGGCAATGTTTAATTTTTATGAGTAAAGAAAATTTAGTCTGTGAAAAAAAAAATTTAAGGTATTCGATTTAATAATTTCAACTTCATTTAAGTATAAATTGTTATATTCAAGTATGCTTGATTAAAATTTTGTGTGAAAAATTGTTTTATTCAATAAACAAAGCATGAAGAATTATTTTAAAAGAAAAGACATTTATGTGGGATATTTATAGAGAAAATACATTTTACCAATTTTATGAAAGAAATGCTATAATTAACTTCATTGACATTTTTTTTTTCTTTCTGAGAGGTGAATCCAGCTACTAACATTGTTTTTTAAGTTCTGAATAATTCATGTATAGTTTTTTTATATTGAATTTGCTTGTAAGAAATCAATAACATACAGACATGTTAAGATGAATGAAATGTCAGTCAGGATTCCTTTTTAATAATATGAATTAAGAATTTCATTCCTTATTTTCATAAAGAGTGATAATTAACAGTTAAAAAAAAAAAAAAAAAAACCCCTTTTGCTGTAGTTTTTAAGATTTTTCCCTGTATGAAGTTACAATTTTTTTCTTCTTTTTAAAGGTATTCTTACAATAAAGATTTGTAATAAAATTTCCTGAAGAGTCTTTTTAAGACATTTCCTACTTTTACTTAGACAGAAGATTGTGTTGCGGCACGTCGTGACAACATCACAATCTTTCTGAAAAATTTCCATTTATAATATTAAAATTCATAGCAAATTCAGATTTTGATTAGTATCATATTGAACTTGTTTAAATTTGGAAGATAATATATTTAATCAGATCTATAAGATTAAAAACAACTTTGATACTAAAGCATTACACAGAACATGACTAATTTTTAATCTTCTATTTTAGTTTATCTTTCCAAGTCAGAAGCAAATCGCCCAAGCTTTGTTACGAGGTGCGGAGAATGCAACTTCTGAAAAACCACCTGAAAATCTACAATCACCTGGAGAGCTACACAAAAACCTGCATAGAAGAGTAAAATGACCTTTTAGAAGCCACTTGTTACTGTTATGAACCTTGTTATATTTGAAATCATCTATATTCTAATGTACCTGGATTGAATACAAAACTGTGGGAATGTTATATAGTTTAAGTGCCACATTGTAGCACTGCTGAGCAGTTTGTGCAATGTTACTGTATTTCTTCCTTTTTAATTGCCATGTTTAATATAACGATATATTTGTAATCATTTAATTACGTAAAATAAAGATTGATTAAGTGGTCTTTTTAATATTTGACTGTCAGGAAAAGAATAACACCTAGTGAGGTAAAACCGAGCTATTTTTCAAGGGATATATTTAGGTTATTTATTCTGAATTCTTACATATTTATAATTGTGTATTTTAAAAGCAGTGGCAGCTAAGCCTTAAGTTATTATTTTTTAAGTTATTTCAAATAATTAGAACTTGTGTATAGTGGTTTTTTCTTCTTTTATTTCTTTGTCCATTTCTTTTGAAACATTTTTGATTTGTAATAAATTTAAAACCAGTTTACATATTACTGGTTCTAAAACTTTTAATATATGATGTATAAATCTTGTTTTCGGTTGATCGCAATTTTAACTTGAATAAGCAATACAAAGGTAAGGGCAATGTACTTATCTAAAATGTGATAATATCTGCAAAGCATTTATTGTGTAATTTATCTATCCTATGCAGTCTATCTTATGTATTGATCTCAATGCCGTGTTTAAATATATTTGCGACGTGCATGTGGTCACATTCATTGTAATTTGCAATAATAAGTAACTGTTATTCTGTCTTGTCTTTTACTAGCATGTAAATGGCATAATATGCAGTGCTGGTTATCCAGATTCACATTTTGCCTTTGTATGGTTCTTTTACAGCTCAAAGTGAAAGCTGTGAACGTGCTAGTTTTTAAATATTTTTGATATATACTTTTGTTTTTTCTAACTTAAAGGAAATATTTTTATGAGGATTCTATGCATATTGTATAAGTAATGTATCCAGTTAAAATATTAGTTAGATATTAATGTATAATCCTACTGAATACTGCAGGCTGTTAAAATGAATAAGCATTGTTATTGATTGATTATATTGTTTTGAACTCAAAATATCTTATTTAATTCATATCAGATTTCATTCTTTTTGTGAATGTTAGTAAAATAGTTTAAAAATTAATTCATAAAGAATAATATTTCAATTAGATATCAATTTTTAAAGAAAATTCCAGTCAAAATAGAGTCCACTTCCCTTTTTTTCATCCTTATTTTTATTACTTTGATTAACTAAATAATATTAATTGCAATGTTTATTTGATGGTAATAGTCTGCAAATTCATTGTGTCAAACTACAATGCTAGTTATATATTGCCTTACTTTACATAATAAACTGCCAGTCTATGTAAAAATATTTCTTTAGTAGTGAATTTGGTTTCAATTATTAGTAATTATCTTATATTGTGTTATTGTTTAAACATTTTAGTTGTATAATTATTTTGATCTGAATTTTAATAAGTGCCATAAAGATGATATATAGTTTAGCTGTTAGATTAGAATTGTTAACAATTTATTCGTGTAGAAATTTTTAATTGTTTGATTTGAAAATGCCTCAAATTTGCAATGAGAATCTCTAAAAATTTTGTATAATTGATTGCTCAAGAATATTTAGGTAGTATTCTTGTTAATGTAAGATACAGTACCTAGTTTGTTTTTTTTTCTTCCCGAGAAATGTGCAGAAGTATTCAGAAAGTATTTTTTAGATTGATAAAAGGGCTATTTTTCCAAAAAATAGTCTCTTGTTCTTATAATTATAGAATTTTATACAAGGTACGAACTATTTTGTATTAATTCATGCATCTTGATCCCTTCGAATTAAATTTGGATGTCCAAAAATTTCTTGTATTCTCAATTGCACGAAAATTTGATATTACTTGAACTAAGTATTGAAAGAAAAGTTTATACAAAATTTTAAAGTTGGCTGAATTATTTTTTAGTGCAGAGTCAGTAAATTAGTTGTTGACAGATTCTGTGATGCATGCGACAGAACCCTGTAATATGAGTATTTAGTTATAAAAACTAAAGAATTTTTTAAAGTTTAAAAATAAATTTCTTTACATATATATGAAACAATTTTGCAATATTCTTTTTAATTTCCCTAGGTTATCATAATTTAATAGTAATTTAGAAAGACTGATTAAAAATTTTTAAAAAGTGAAGATTTTTTTTCCCCCTTTTATGTGAGGTACAATGAAATCATATTAAATGCAATTTTTCAAAAAAAAAAAAAAAAAAAAAAAAGCTTTTTAAAAGTTATTTGCAAATATCTTTGAATGTTTCAATGGATTGTGCAGACAGTCTATATGGCATCGATTATAACATTGAGATAATTTTGTTTACTGGTGGTTTTGAATGATTTTCCAAACCTATAGTTTGAATTTTAAGAGTGGTATTATGAAATATTGAATTATTTTTGAGCAATCATATTTTCATTGCATGTTTTAATCAGTAATTAATTGAGAATATAATTAACTTTAAAAAACGTGCCTAAAATTTACGATTTTTAAACTTTTGTCATAAATTTTTGGTGAATAATATAAATTTAATTTAATTTATCACATAGAAGTATAAAACAATGCAACTTTGTATGATGTTTTGAATACAAATATAGTTGGTTCAGATATTGGCAATTGGCCCTAAATGGATTAACTAGATTGCTGGCTACATTTAATGTACATATAAAAGAATAAAGTTTAAATTATTTATATTTTATCCTCACTCAGTATTTATGAAAACAATTTTTGTTCTCAATAAAGTTTTTAATGTTTAATTGTACTGTTAGTTTTATGCTAGCTATTTGTTAAAATCTACTCTTTGTAAAAAAAAAAAAAAAAAAAATTATCATTCCAGCATGCCAAATCTTTGTTAAAATTATTTAAAAGTTTACTGCAGCGAGATTTCTTTTATCTTTAAATGTTTCACTCTTGTTAATATGTACAAAATTTGCACCTTGTAAATTGGAATCTCCTGTTGAGTGATGTATGTTATAAAGCACTTTAGTGCAATTATTTTCTTAATGTAACAATGTTGGATAACTGGTTAATATTTTTATGATACTAATTTGGAATAAATCATTTTTAATATATGTTTTTTTTTTTTTTTTTTGTGTGTACTTTTTTTTTACCCTTATTCTTTTTAATGGAAAAGAAAACATATAATCTCTATAATAAAGAATCATTTTTATCTGTTTATAAGATATACCAATTGACGAGACTTTCAAATACATTTGTTTAATTTTTAAAAAAAGCATATTTATGATAAGAATGAAAAATTTAGTATTGAAATTCTGGCTGATTTACTCAGACTTGCAATGGGTTATGGTTACATTTAGGTAAACTTAAGCAAAATTTGAATTCAATACAGCTATTCACCTTTTCAATTTCACCAAACCTGTGAGTGGTAACTGTTATACATAGATAAATAAAAAATCATTTTCATTTTACTGTTGCTAATATTGTTTTAAATTTAAACTGTTCATTGAATTTTTGCCGATAACTTTGAGATAAAAAAGTGCATGAAATAAAAAAATATTACATTGTTCTTTAGCATAAGTTACTGTGATTTCTTTCTGAAATGTTGCTCTATTTTGCACAAACTCCAAAGAATTAAGATTTTACCACTCGAAAAGTAAACATCCTATCAAATGCTTTTATTCAATAGATGGCGCTAGTTGTATGGAATTTGTACTATTTCACGGATAAAGTTTGAAAGGAACACAATTCATTGTTATATACATAGAATTGTTCTAGCAATTTTTGTGAATTAGTTATTAATAATTAAAAGGCGGCAGAAATATAACATAATGGATTTATTGAACTAATACAGGGCTGTCTTTATGTTATTATGTTCTCTTTCTTCACAATACAGTGCGATGGCTGTCCAAAGGTAAGGTGTTGAAACGTTGTGCTTGAATGAAATAAATACATTCCTAAATGAAAAAGGCATTAATCACCCTGAATTAGAGAACGACAAATGGTTGCAAAAATTTTACTTTATGGTGGATATCACAGAAAAGTTAAATGAGCTGAATCTAAAACTGCAAGAAAAGGGAAACCCAGCCTATGTTTTGGTAGAAGAATTGGTTTGTTTTGAAGAAAAATTAATTCTTTTTGCAGAAGATATTCAGAGCGGTAAGTTACTTCATTTTCAATTTCTAAAGCAATGTCGCGATAAAACCAGTGCAACTGTTGACACGAGGTACTTCAGCACAGTTATAAAAAGAATTAAAGATGAATTTGGTGAAGCAATTTTGAGCAATTCAAAACCACTCTAGCATTCATAGTAAATCCTCTCAACACAAATAGTAACGAAATCTACATTGAGCCATTTGGAATTGATCGATTTAAAAAGTAAAGCTTTGTGGAGTGGAAAATTTACAGAGTTTAAAAGCAAGTTGGAGGACCAGAAATGTATGTACGTAACGCAACAAAAGTGGACAGCTTTAAAAGAAATGCCGCGAGTTGAGGCACTTATATTCGACGCATGGAATAGTCTTCCAGATTGCTACAGTGAGGTGAAGAAGTTGGCATTTGGAGTGCTGACTATCTTCGGATCGATATATTCGTGCGAGCAAGCGTTCTCTTGCATGAATGTAATTAAAAGTTAAGTAAGAAGCCAACTAACAAATGAAAATTTAGAGTCGTGTTTGAAACTTAAAACAACAAATTATAGTCCAAACTTTCTAAAACCATGCAAAGCCAACGCTCCCAATGAATTTGTTTGCTCAAATGTATGTTATTGTTTTTATTTTTATTTTAAGTACAAGTTACATTGTTTAGTAAAGTTTAAATTTTCTACTTGAATAACCATGCAAAGCCATCGCACCCATTGAATATGTTTGCTCAATTGTTTGTTATTAAACTACAAGTTAGTGTTGTAAGTAAATGTTTAATTCTTTTACTTAAATAATAAGTAATTATCTATTAATGCCATATATATATTATCTAATTTGTTGTGAAAAACACTACTTATATATGAATAAATAGATATTTTTTCTTATGAATAAATA